>CAMXCT020003524.1:130000-142500 GCA_947184155.2 Cladocopium goreaui
TCATGTTTCCAGACGGCGTAATTGCCCATAATACGGCATAATTGCCTTCAATTCCGCCGCAATTGGAAATGGGTATATTTCCCCACCTGCCAGGTGATGGTTGTTAGATTTTATCAGAGTTGTTCTCCTCCTCGGCTAGCTGTCCTCCTCGTCCTCCTCCTCCTCCTCTTCCTCCTCCTCCTCGTCCTCCGCCTTCTCCTCCTCCTCTGCCTCCTCCTCCAGTTTCTCCTCGACCATGTCTGCATCAACTTCCACCTCAACTTCCGCCTTGCCAACTCTTCTCCAGGCTCTTTGCCAACTTCCCAGCTCAGTGTGCCGCTGGACCTCAACCTGGGACCTTCCCAGCTCAGTGTGCACCGCTGGACCTCAACCTGGGACCTTCCCAGCTCAGTGTGCACCGCTGGACCTCAACGGCCAGATAGAATACCAGAAGATATGCTAGATAGAGTGTTAGAAGATATGTCAGATAGAATGCCAGAAGATATGCCAGATAAAATGCCACGAGATATGCCAGATAGAATGCCAGAAGCTATGCCAGATAGAATGTTAGAAGATATGCCAGATAGAATGCCAGAAGGTATGCCAGATAAAGTGCCAGAATGTTTGCCAGAAAGAATGCCAGAAGATATGCCAGATAGAGTGCCAGAAGGTATGCCAGAGAGAATGCCAGATAAAATGTCAGATAGAATGGCAGAAGATATGCCACAGAGAATGCCAGAAGATGTGCCAGATAAAATGTCAGAAGATATGCCAGATAGATTGCCAGATCGAATGCCAGAAGATATGCAACATAGATTGGCAGAAAGTGTGCCAGAAGATATGCCAGATAGAATGCCAGAAGATATGCCAGATAAGATGCCATGAGATATGCCAGATAGAATGCCAGAAGGTATGCCAGATAAAGTGCCAGAATGTTTGCCAGAAAGAATGCCAGAAGATATGCCAGATAGAATGCCAGAAGCTATGCCAGATAGAATTTTAGAAGATTTGCGAGAGACAATGCCAGATCGAATGCCAGAAGATTTGCTATTTTTAAATGTATAAATGTCATGGTGGGATCACTCGAAGTAAAATAATTTCTGCATTTTGTTGCTTCAACATACATCTGTGGATCCGGCTTTTTTTTTAATTCCCCGGCGTTTGTGCAGAATTCCAGGTTTTTACAAGTTTCCGGTGTAAATTCAACAAAATTTTGCCTCCGGCATGTTTTTTTGCTGAAAAAGTTTCTAGGTATAGTATATTTATTTATTCCCCACCTGCCAGGTGAGGGTTGTTAGATTTTATCAAAGCTGTTGTCCTCCTCCTCCTCCGCCTCCTCCTCCAGTTTCTCCTCGACCATGTCTGCATCAACTTCCACCTCCACTTCCGCCTTGCCAACTCTTCGCCAAGCTCTTCGCCAACTTCCGAGCTCAGTGCGCACTGCTGGACCTCAACACCTGGGACCTTCCCAGCTCAGTGCGCGCTGCTGGACCACCTCAACCTGGGACCTTCCCAGCTCAGTGCGCACCGCTGGACCTCAACCTGGGACCTGCCAAGCTCAGTGCACACCGCTGGACCTCAACCTGGGACCCTCCGAGCTCAGTGAGCACCGCTGGACCTCAACGGCCAGATAGAACGCCAGAAGATTTGCCAGATAGAATGCCAGATAGAATGTCAGAAGATATGCCAGAAGATATGCCAGATAGAGTGCCAGAAGATATGCCAGAAGATATGCCAGGTAGAATGCCAGAAGATATGCCAGATAGAATGCCAGAAGATATGCCAGATAGAATGCCAAAAGATATGTCAGATAGAATGCCAGAAGGTATGCCGGATAGAATGCCATATAGAATGCCAGAAGGTATGCAAGATAAAGTGCCAGAATGTTTGCCAGATAGAATGCCAGAAGATATGCCAGATAGAATGCCAGAAGGTATGCCGGATAGAATGCCAGATAGAATGCCAGAAGGTATGCCAGATAAAGTGCCAGAATGTTTGCGAGATAGAACGCCCGAAGATTTGCCAGATAGAATGCCAGATAGAATGTCAGAAGATATGCCAGAAGATATGCGAGATAGAGTGCCAGAAGATATGCCAGAAGATATGCCAGGTAGAATGCCAGAAGATATGCCAGATAGAATGCCAGAAGATATGCCAGATAGAATGCCAGAAGATATGCCAGATAGAATGCCAGAAGATATGTCAGATAGAATGCCAGAAGATTTGCCAGTAACAAAATGTATAAATGTCATGGTGGGGATCACACGAGGTAAAGTAATTTAAATAGTTTTTTATTTATGTTTTATCAGTTTTATTTTGCAAAAAAACGGATGCACATGACACACTGTTACACATAAATTTGGAGCTCATAGATATGTCATATGTATTGAAATGTACTGTAGTTTCCTTAGTCATATCTAATATATACCAACAAATATCTCTCAAACATATGTGCCATATTTACACAGACATGTACCCTTTGGTAAACTAACATAGCTATGGAAAATCACCAATTTTAATATGTAAATCACCTATAAATGGGCAAATTTCTATAGCTATGTCAGTTTACGAGTTGGTACAGTCATCAATCATCATTAGTCACCATTAATCACTGTTATTCTGGCCAGAGGTTAAGGAAGTCAAAAAGTGACAAGATGTTTTTTGGGAATATTCATTGGATTCCATCCACAACCGCTATTGTTTCAACATGATTCCAATAATTCATGTTCATTATTATTATCGAACTTCGGTAATTTATGATCCTTATGTAATATCATCGGTACTCTTTATTATGATGATTAATTTGGATTGAGAAAATATCTTATGTAATATCTTGGCATGAGGATATCTAGAACTCACAATAATAAGATCAGAGGTGCTAAGGGGTTTACTCAAGATGATTTTATGATTGAGAAAATAAACGGCTGATTGTTCCTTAGGAATTCCATAGGGCTATATTATAGGCTATAGTTATAAGAATAACTTGTTAATATCAGGAAAATGAACCGTTCATTTTCTCTACATAGCCCATTAGGGTAAATTAATGAATGCCCTGGCAAATTCATGAATAAATTAATGAGCACAACCAATTGTGGAATCACCCCATAAATTTTAAACCTATTATAGTATAATTGAAAAATAAGTATGGGAAATAATATAACCCCCGACTGCCACCGCCGCTGGCTGCCGCTGCTGTGGCGCCCGGCGGCTTCTGGAGCCACCGCCGGGGCCTCAGCGGTTGCAGCGATCCTCCTCCTCCTCCTCATCATCATCATCGTCATCATCATCAACGTCATCATCATCATCATCATCACCACCGCCATCACCATCATCATCATCATCATCACCACCATCATCACCATCATCATCACCATCATCATCACCATCATCATCACCATCATCAGCATCATCATCATCATCAACATCATCATCATCATCATCATTATGATGACCACCATCAGCATCATCATCATGATCATCACCATCATCATCACCATCATCATCAGCATCGTCGTCATCATCATCATCATCCTCCTCATCATCATCATCATCATCATCAAGATCATCACCATCATCATCATCACCATCATCATGACCATCATCACCATCATGATCATCTCCGTCATCGTTATCATCACCATCACCATCATCATCATGATCATCACCATCATCATCTTCCTCCTCCTCATCATCATCATCATCATCAGTTTCCCCTTCATCTTGCCCTGGCTAGAAGAGTCCCTTAGGCCAAGCCAATGGCATATCTTTTTGATAGATTTATTTCTATTTGGTTTCGATGGATTGGATGACTAGCAATTTTAATTGAATTTACGTAATCTCAAATTAGTCAACTACTATGGCCAGACCTTAGTGCCTTGCGATGCCTTTGTGGGGATTGTCATTGTGACACCCTGGGCTCCGATACTGTTATGCTCGATCAATGGGAATCAGATGGCGAGGAAATGGAGCTTAAAGGCACCTGACAATTTTTTGGCCCAGTAAAGAGTCCTGGTGCTAATTTATTGGAGTGGCATTGGACACTTGGTTCGACCACATGTGGGGGCTTGCTGATAGAAAACCGCGTTGGGATTGGGGGTTGGAATTATTCAACCAACTTACCTGGCACCCATGAAATCCCTAATCACAATGGTTGAATACTTTTAGACTTGTCTCTTGCCAGATAAACCATTGCTTTTTTACTGCCCCCAATGGGCCTCCAGTCAGGATAACCCCATTTTGGACACCCCATAATCAGTGTAATTTGAATATAGCATGGGTTAAACAGCTCCTCAATTAAAATATTCCCATAACAATATATTCCAAGTATCACACCACGGGTGAGCCCATGGGATTCCACACATCATTGCCTGCTCTCTGGACCTGCTCGCTGGGTTGAATGGATTGGGAATTGAACAGGATTTCTTCAGGGTCCCCTAGATATGAATTGAATTCAAATCCCACGAGTTATGGTTATAATTGGGGTGGGATTTGGATCAGCAGTAGCCTCTGCCATACCTCTGCCAGGACCGCACAGAAATACACAAAAATTAAAAAACCAGGAAAGTCTGACAGGCGCTGATAAGGAAGTCAGTGCATAACGGATAGGTCTGACAGGCCCTATCCCCTGTGCGTTCGGTAGCGCTCTGGAGTGCACCCAGCCTATCACCACCATTGTACGAACCATGGATTTTGGAGTGCATAGGCCCTATACGTAATTTTTGCCCTATGATGTTAAGGAAGTGCAGGAGGGGCTGGGCACTCTCGGTAGCGCTCTGGAGTGCACAGGGGATACGGGCCTGCCAGACCCTATCCGTCTTGCACTGATTTCCTTATCAGCGCCTGTCGGACTTTCCTGGTTTTTTAATTTTTGTGTATTTCTGTGCGGTCCTGGCAGAGGTATGGCAGAGGCTACTGCTGACCCAAATCCCACCCCAATTATAACCATACCTCGTGGGATTTGAATTCAATTCATATCTAGGGGACCCTGAAGAAATCCTGTTCAATTCCCAATCCATTCAACCCAGCGAGCAGGTCCAGAGAGCAGGCAATGATGTGTGGAATCCCATGGGCTCACCCGTGGTGTGATACTTGGAATATATTGTTATGGGAATATTTCAATTGAGGAGCTGTTTAACCCATGCTATATTCAAATTACACTGATTATGGGGTGTCCAAAATGGGGTTATCCTGACTGGAGGCCCATTGGCGGCAGTAAAAAAGCAATGGTTTATCGGGCAAGAGGCAAGTCTAAAGTATTCAACCATTGTGATTAGGGATTTCATGGGTGCTAGGTAAGTTGGTTGAATAATTCCAACCCCAATCCCAAGGCAGTTTTCTATCAGCAAGCCCCCAAAGTCATGTAGTCGAACCAAGTGTCTAATGCCACTCCATTCAATTAGGACCAGGATTCTTTACTGGGCCAAACAAATTGTCAGTTTGATTCCCATTGATCGAGCATAACAGTATCGGAGCCCAGGTGTCACAATGACAATCCCTACAAAGGCATCGCAAGGCACTAAGGTCTGGCCATAGTAGTTGACTAATTTGAGATTACGTAAATTCAATTAAAATTGCTAGTCATCCAATCCATCGAAACCAAATAGAAATAAATCTAACAAAAAGATATGCCATTGGCTTGGCCTAAGGGACTCTTCTAGCCAGGGCAAGATGAAGGGGAAACTGATGATGATGATGATGAGGAGGAGGAGGAAAAGGATAATGATGAGGATGGTGATGATGATGGTGATGATGATGGTGATGGTGATGGTGATGATGATGGTGATGATGATGATGTTGATGATGATGGTGGTGATGATGATGATGATGAGGGGGATGATGATGAGGGGGATGATGATCCTGATGATGGTGATGATGATGGTGTTGATGATGGTGATGATGATGATGATGATGGTGATGACGATGACGGTGATGATCATGATGGTGATGATGGTCATGATGATGGTGATGATGATGATGATGGTGATGATGATGAGGAGGATGATGATGAGGATGCTGATGATGATGGTGATGATGATGGTGATGATCATCATGATGATGATGATGATGTTGATGATGATGGTGGTGATGATGATGATGATGAGGGGGATGATGATGAGGGGGATGATGATCCTGATGTTCATGATGATGACGATGATGATGATGAGGAGGAGGAGGTGAAGGACGAGGATCGCTGCAACCGCTGAGGCCCCGGCGGTGGCTCCAGAAGCCGCCGGGTGCCACAGCAGCGGCAGCCAGCGGCGGTGGCAGTCGGGGGTTATATTATTTCCCATACTTATTTTTCAATTATACTATAATAGGTTTAAAATTTATGGGGTGATTCCACAATTGGTTGTGCTCATTAATTTATTAATGAATTTGCCAGGGCATTCATTAATTTACCCTAATGGGCTATGTAGAGACAATGAACGGTTCATTTTCCTGATATTAAAACGTTATTCTTATAAAATTATAGCCTATAATATAGCCCTATGGAATTGCTAAGGGAAAATGAACCGTTTATTTTCCCATTCATAAAATCATCTTGAGTAAACTCATTAGGACCTCTGATCCTATTATTCTGAATTCTAAATGTCCACATGCCAAGATATTACATAAGATATTTTCTCAATCCAGATTAATCATCATGACAAAGAGTACCGATGATATTACATAAGGATAAAATAAAGGTTACCGATTTCATGCCTATGTTTTTTTTCAAATAATGACATTGCACTTTTTGCCTTCACTAACCTCACCCCAGTATTAACCATCATTAACCACCATTGATCACCATTAACCAGTGGGTAAATCACCCGCCACCAATGCTTTGCATCCGCCCTTCCAAGCCCGCAGGACTTCGGTCCAAGCCACGCAGCGACGCCAGTGCTGCCACCGAACTTCGTAGAGGAGGTGGGCTGCCAGAAACCAGCCATGACTGCGGAATGGTAACCATGCCACCTATAGTCTACCTATAGTAATGGTGATGACTGGGGGATGGTTTATATATATATATGTATGCATGCAAATCATCATCAGCTCCTCACTGAATCCCCATGTCCTCACCAGTCCCTTCCGAGCGCGACCTGCATCGATTCTCAGGTCTTCGAAGTTCCACCGGCAAAAGTGTTCAAGCATAGCGCCTCGACACCTGGTGGTATGGCCGAAAAGGCCAAGGGCATGGGGTCGCGGGGGGATGGCAATGTGCAGAATGGGACGGGGAGGGCCTTGCAAAGAAAATGGCCTTAGGCGGTTACCCTTGACTAAATCAACACATTGACTCTGAAAATCATGAATGTTTAGTGGACAGTGTTTCAACCTCCTATTTGGCAGGGTCTATGTTTAGGACGGTCATGGCTGGTTCACAAAGGGTTCCATTAAGATAATCCACTTGGGGGGATTCCCAAGCGTTCTTGTTGAGACCCGCGCACGTTTGAAGATCCCAGTTGAAGGACCCCTCCAACAGTCAGAATCGCCTAGCAGTTGATGGTCATAGCTTTATGCTCTTTTCATTTACCATCTGGTTATGACTAACATAGCCATGGAAAATCACTATTTTCAATATAAATGGTGAACTTCTCAATGTACTGCAGGTTAAATTTAGGTATACCATGGATCCAGTCTATTTACTTCAGGATGGAGCTACATGTGCGCAATGTTTGATTTGCCAACAGGTTGTGGGGCTTGCCACCCGTCGATTTTGGGTGGACGTTTGGTAATGGCCCTGACTGTGGCCATTTTGGCAAAAAAATCCTTTTGCAGTAGCCATTCAATCAAAAAAATGCCTTGTTGTGAAAGGGCGGAACATTAATTACACAACTTGGCATGGGTTGGGGATGTTGCCATCATTGCTACTATTTCGTTGCACACAGGGTGCAGCGCACAAGATCTCGCTCGCCGTTTCCATCCCAAAGTCGCAAGGTACCCTTTGGTTATTTAACATAGCCATGGAAAATGGCCCATTTATAGATGGTTTACTAGATCATGTCCATCATTTCCTTGGGAAAACATAGGTGTTCCATGACCTTCCAGTTTTCCATATCTATATTTCAACCTACCGCCCCAGAGACCAACCAAAACCTTCCAGCCTTCCAGCGTTGCAGACCGTTGACGACACGGGTAGCGTGACGATGTCCAGTGATATCATGTATAGCTCTGCAAAGCGAGGACCGGAATTCCCCGGGATCCAGCATGTCCGGGGATGTCCAGGGCTGAGCCATCAAACATAGCCCTGCCAATGGGTTCTATCTTGGAGAATCAAGGAGCTTATGCACCTGGTTTATGGATGACAACCAGGCAACCATATATAATAGGGACACGTACTAACCACTATAATGAGATGGGGTAGAGATAATATGTTCCATGCTTCATTGGTATGACAAGGTGGGCAATTGGGAAAATCGTGTTTTTCTGATTCTTGTGAATCTGTTGATTACTCATTATGTTTTTTGATGCCTAAACATGTTCAAAATTGGGGTGATAGGGGTTAGCTGGGGTGATCTGACACCTTTTTGGTGGTTCTTCCAACTGGGGACACTTGGAACGAAGTGATCAAGACGCCCTGGTAATGACTAACAGTTGGCGACACGCTGCTTTACCGAACTCAAAGATGGTGAGTTTCCAGTTCGCTATGTTAGATTATGTTAGTCATTACCAGGTAAATCAAAAAGTTGCATTGTTTCAACACCAAGAAACTCATTTCAGATGCGAAAAGTTCTTTGGGGTTTGGCAATTTGGGGTGCATCTGACAGTTTCGGCCCCAGATGGCCATCATCATCAAATTGCCATAACCCAAAGCAGGGATGTGGATCCCCAAGTCAGCATGATTTGGGGGTAACCTCATGAGAATCTTACAGCCACAGACTGAGTCCGGACCAAGGAATTATTTTTTATTTTTTTTCATTTTGTTTTTCTTTTTTTTCCTGTTTCATATCATTTTCCGATCATGTGAAATTTTCATTTTCATTTTTTTCATTCCCCAATTATGTGGAAATGTCATTCTCATTTGTTTATCGTGTTTCCCTCATGTGCAGTTAATATTATCATGTGCATACTTGTTCCTTCTAGATTAGTAGATACACAAAGAAAACATCGAAGTCGAAAACGCAAAAGCTCCGGCCACAACCACAATTCTTATGGGGTCGTAATTCACGACTGTTACAAGTACGCATCAGGTTAACTCTTGTCAACTAACTCTATTTACAGCAGAATTTTGGAATCTGAAACGCAAGTTGATGATCATGTAGCAAGAGACAAGGAAAAGTCAAGCATGTGATCACAACAACCTTTGCGAGTATAACACGCAGACAAAACCACATAGCTCTTCACGATTCGAAGAGCTGAATGGAACAGAAAGGAAGCCGCAAAGCCCAGGTGAGAAATAACAAACATGAGATGGTTCGCCGCAGCTTTCCAAGGAGCGTGGTCCTTCAGCACCGAAAATGAATCGAAGCAACATCAGAAACATAAAATTTTTGATTAAGTCAAAAATACCTAAAACATCCTAAAACTGCGCGAAGAAAATGAAAACAACAGCGAAAACATAAATTTAAAAATGTAATGAAAAGGAAAACAAAAAATGAAAATGAAAAATGACATGAAAAAGAGGACGAAAAAAAAATGAAAATGAAAAACGAAATGAAAAAGGAAACGAAAAAAAACGAAAATGAAAAATGAAATGAAAAAAACGAAAAAAAACGAAAAAAAATGAAAATGAGGAAATGAAAAAAAACGAAAAAAAATGAAAAAAAATGGAAAAGTTCGAGAAAAAGCTCCTTTTGGCAATTTCCGAGGTCGAAGGAAGGAAAAAATGCCAAAACGAAAAAAAAAATGAAAAAAACATGAAAAAAAATGAAAAGGGTTCGAGAAAAAGCTGCTTTTGGCAATTTCCGAGGTCGAAGGAAGGAAAAAATGCCAAAACGAAAAAAAAATGAAAAAAAAAACTGAAAAAATGAAAAGGGTTCGAGAAAAAGCTCCTTTTGGCAATTTCCGAGGTCGAAGGAAGGAAAAAATGCCAAAACGAAAAAAAAAATGAAAAAAAAAATGAAAAAAATGAAAAGGGTTCGAGAAAAAGCTGCTTTTGGCAATTTCCGAGGTCGAAGGAAGGAAAAAATGCCAAAACGAAAAAAAAATGAAAAAGGTTCGAGAAAAAGCTCCTTTTGGCAATTCCCTAGGTCAATTTTAAAGGCGAAGGAAGGAAAAAATGCCAAAACGAAAAAAAAATGAAAAAAAATGAAAAAAATGAAAAGGGTTCGAGAAAAAGCTCCTTTTGGCAATTCCCTAGGTCAATTTTAAAGGCAAAAGGAAGGAAAAAATGCCAAAACGAAGAAAAAACGAAAAAACATGAAAAAAATGAAAAGGGTTCGAGAAAAAGCTCCTTTTGGCAATTCCCGAGGTCAATTTTAAAGGCAAAGGAAGGAAAAAAATGCCAAAACGAAGAAAAAACAAAAAAACAATGAAAAAAAATGAAAAGGGTTCGAGAAAAAGCTCCTTTGGCAATTCCCCAGGTCAGTTTTAAAGGCAAAGAAAGGAAAAAATTACCAAAACGAAAAAAAACGAAAAGGGTTCGAGAAAAAGGCAATTCCCCAAGTCAGTTTTAAAGGCACAGAAAGGAAAAATTGCCAACACGAGAAAAACGAAAAGGGTTCGAGAAAAAGCTCCTTTTGGCAATTCCCCAGGTCAATTTTAAAGGCATAGGAAAGAAAAATAGCTAAAGCGCAAAAGCAATCGAAAAAACAGACGAAAAGGGTTCGAGAAAAAGCCTCTGGTGGCAATTCCCAAGGACCAAGGACCATTTTCGAAGCAAAGGAAAGAAAAATGAAAATGCCAAAGGGGGGAAAAACAGGAATGAACAAATAATGAAAAAACTTAACGGGGATAAAAAGGCAATGATAATTTTCAAGCCAAAAAAATGATGATCAAAATGAAAAAAATCAAAAATAAAAAAACATGATTTCCAGTCCCTGGCTGGCTGAGATGAACATAAGCCGGGTAACCCCATGGTAATGAAAACGGATTCCCGTTTTTTTGCCCGAGAGACTTGGTATATCTTGGTGATGGGAGCCTCCCACCCAACGGACATGGGATTACGATGATTAAGACATGTTATATACTTGTTTGACAACAAACACCATGTGATTTATAGAACAGGTCAATGTTCACAAGCTACCTCGAAGCTGCCGACATTTTAGTTGTATCGTATCATGATATTGTTGCAGTCTATTTAAAAGTTTTCCGATTGGAACTTGCAGCAACGAATAACATCATGCGTTGCTGTCGATGGTCCTCGAAACATCAATCCAGTTGGATTTTTGAAATTGTATAAAATGGTTATTTGCTGCTGGTGTCCGGATTGTTTTGTTTTTGCCCATGACATCTTGATTGAAATTCTTTGCAGCCATACACTCTGAGGTTTTACTTGTCCCTTACAGTTACCGCCCGAAATACCCGTTAATAAGTACTGGTAACCCCATCATAAAATATATAATCCCATCGTTTTATAACCAGCTATAAAACTAATAGCCATGGCCATAACTGTATTAACAATTATATTAACTATATATTAATATATTAGCTATATGTTAACCAAACCCAAACCCCTGAAGCTCAGAGATGTCGACGTCAGGAAGCACCATGCCGGCTGTGCTTACAGAGCCCACTGCCACTTGGAGCATAAAAACCGCGGTCAGCGGAGCTTTCGGATACCTCTGGTGGGATAGAAACCGAAAAACTGGTGCTGGGATAGACTCCACTGTCGGAGAAACAGCAGAGAAAAAAAGATCGAAACCAGTCGTTTTTTTCCGCGACAATGAGTCCAAGATGTAACTTGCCCCAAGAAAATTTGAGCCAAACCACTGTGGACACCCCTGCAGGAGCAATGTAGGAGCTACAATGTGCTCTTTCAGCAAAAACATGTTGAGGTTTCAGTCAGGAGAATCGTCCCAGAAGTAGCAGCTAGCTCCTGCTTTTAGTGAATCATACTTACTGTTATTGATAGTTCACGTCAACTCTTCACGTCATGTGTTCTACATTTTCTCAGCTGAATCCTCCATGTTTGGCCTGGGTTACTGTATATGCCACCGTAGTTCTATAGGGGTTATATCCCATCTCGTGGAAGTGATTACCACAGTTATACCCCAAGATGGGATACAACACCTACAAAATGGAATATCACATGATATAATTATAACCTTAACTTATCTTAACTTCCCATTGTTGTTTTCAGCCATTGTCATACCCCCTGGCCCCCCCTATCGTATGGTTTCCCCCAGTTCCAGCTATGTCCACCTGCGAAGTCCCAGGCGATCTCAAGGAATCGACACAAGCGCGTGCGCGAGTTCTGGTCTCAAACCGAGCCTCCACCCATGGAGTTGAGCCTGGGAGTCGATATATTTTCTATCACTGCTTGGTGGTTTCATTTTTATATTTTTCCAAAATATATGGGATAATCCTTCCCATTGACTTTCATATTTTTCAAGATGGTTGAAACCACTAATCAGATCAAGTTTTCTATTCTAAACTTTCCA
>CAMXCT020003524.1:147500-255000 GCA_947184155.2 Cladocopium goreaui
CTAACATACCACGCCATGCAATAACATATCATTATATACCATTACATTTCATAACATAACATTACTATATATACATACATAAATACCATAACACAACATAACACAGCATAACATAGCAAAACATAACATAGCCTAACGTACCATGCCATACAATAGCATAACATAACATTACATACCATTACATTACATAACATTAAGTTACATAACATTACCATACAAACATACCTAACATACCCTCACTTACCATGCAATACAATAACCTAACAAAACATTGCATACTATTACATACCATAACGCAACATAACATTACCATACATACATACATACCATAACAAAACATAACATAACATCGCATAACATAGCATAACATAGCATACCCAAACAGACCCCTCCATACAATAAAACAACATAACATTACATACCAGCACATTGCATAACATAACATTACCATACATACATACATACATACAAACATACATACGTACATACATTACATACATACATACATACATACATACATACATATCATTACTTAACAGAACATAACATAACATAGCAAAACAGAACATACCGTAACATACCATGCCATACAATAACGTAACTTACCATTAAATACCATTACATAACATAACTTAACATAACATTACCATACATACATACATACATACATACCATAACTTAACAAAACATAACATATCATAACATAGCAAAACATAACATACCCTATCATGCCATGCTATGCAATGACATAACATAACATTTCATAACATTACATACCATTACATACCTTTACATACCATTACATACCATTACATACCATTACATACCAGTACATTAAATAACATAACGTTACCATACATACATACATACATACCATAACATTACATGACATAGCATAACATAGCAAAACATGACATACCCTAATAATCTCTAATATACCATGCCATACAATAACATAACATAACATTACATTACCATACATACATACATACATACCAAAACCCAACAGAACAGAGCATAACTTAGAAAAACATAGCAAAACATAACAAAAGATAACATACCCTAACATACCATGCCATACAGTAACGTAACATACCATTACATGCCATTGCAGTACAAAACATGGCATAACATAGCAATACAAAACATTACCACACATACATACATACATACATACACACCATCACTTAACACAACATAGCATAACATAGCAAAACATAACATACCCTAATAATCTCGAATATACCATGCCATACAATAACGTAACATAACATTATATACCACTACATTACATAACATTACATTACATACAATTACCATACATACATACATACATACATATATACATACATACGTACATACATACATACATTTCATAACCGAACATAACATAGCATAACATAACATACCCTATTGTACCATGTCATACAATAACAAAACATACCCTAACATACCATGCCATACAATAACACAACATAACATTAAATACCATTACATAACATAACACAAGATTACCATACATACATACATACCATAATATAACATAACATAGCATAACATAACAAAACATAACATACTCTAACGTGCCATGCCATGCAATGACATAACATAACATTATATAATATACCATTACGTAACATAACATAACATTACCATACATACACACATACATACATACATACAGACATATATTACATAACATAGCATAGCATAACATAACATAGCAAAACATAACATACCCTAACATACCACGCCATACTATAACATAACATAACATTACATACCATTACATTGCATAACATAACATTAACATACATACATTACATTATATTTTTTTTGAGGCCTAAACATCCTGTGAAACCACATATAACGGGGACCTCCTGCGGAGGACGGTGGACATAATCGTGCCTTCCAAGATGCCGAGGTCGGTCCGGCTGTCGGTCACCGAAAGATTTTGGCAAGTCATCTACTGACCGTTACGGCCCGATGTCACTGGCAGTTATAAGATGCTATACGTATACAAACAACCATGGTTAATAGATGGTTAGTATGTGGGTAATAAACGGTTAACATAATAGTTTATAAACGGTTAACATTGTTTTATAATGGCTTATAATGGTTAATATGGGGCTAATACATGGCTAATATATGGTTAATATAATGGTTTATACAGTTATGGCCGTGGCTATCAGTTGTAACTATTTTTTGGGGGATTATACATTCTATAAATGGGGTGTTGTTAGGTACTTCTAACTGGTAAAGGGCCATAGCTGTATAATCCCATAGAAATAACCAGTCATAACTAATAAATAGCCATGGCCAAAACTGTACCAAGGATTTTACCGCTCTGTTTTGTTTCTTCGGGTGAAACATTTTTCATGTCAAATTTTCAATGAGAGAGATTCAGCAATGATGGCATGATGGTATATGTATCTAATGGTCTTAGTATATAATGATGTATGAATGATAATGATTATCGGAATGATATATGAACGGTAAAAAATAATAGTGAATGTTTGGACCAGCTTGGGCCTGCGCGGCCTGTACATTCAAGCCTTGTACATCATGCACTGCTTCACTGCAAATCGACAGGCAATGAAACAAAAGGCTCGGCAAGATCTAGTGAAACCGCATCTCGTCGCAGATCAAATTGCCAGAAGCCACACGGGTAGATTTTGACATTTTTGGGTACAACGACCGAACCCTCCGACCGAAGCCCTGGAATGATGATTACTGGGGGTAACTCTCCGATTTCAGGTCAGTGAATAATTGTGATTAGTTTGCCCAGACATTTCAATTCTGAATTTTATGGAGTATAAATTCAACCTTTTCAGAATGATCTCATTGTCAAGATTCTTCGGTTGTCTGAGCAACAATGATTTTGGGGGATTTCCCATGGAGTTTGCCACCAAACGTGGAGATTTGACTATGCATGAGATGGGCCGATATCATTATCAAACAAAACTCGACAGAAGCGACTGGCGAAGGGAACTTGATGAGGAGCGCATTTAAATTTCAGCTACTATGTGCATGGTATCCAAGATTTATCTTATCATATAGTCGCGTTTCATTCAACAGGTTACAATCTAGGTATGTTAAGGGCTACATTCACCAAGCAATTCTTGGCCCCCACAGATCAGGGTTTCCATAACATGGGGATATTTTCGTGACCTTGGATCAGCGGAAAATGGTGTGATTTCTATGGATCTGGGTAAATTTCATCACGACCGAAGACTGTCTTCCCGAACCCTGGGAATCATGGTTTATTTGAGGGAAATCATCCCCAAATGGTCAAACCATTCAGGTTAGTGAAATGTTATGATATTTACCCAGATGGATGATAATTTGTTGCTTCCGCCAAGATATGGTGTGGATTCAAAAATTACATGGGGCCCTTTTTCATCCGACAAACTCAAGGTTTGCTGTCTGAATTCTCATGAATGATCTGGACAACCGCATTCAAATACACACGTTGGACCCAAAGTAGGCAGGTACAGCACAGGAAAAGGCATCTAGTAGGCTAGTGTGGTTTGATGACTATGTTTGGAGAGCTCACTTGGATTTGTTGACGGCAGTGTTGTCATCACAGTTTCAGTTTCAGACTACATACCTTTGAAGTTTCACAGATTCCATCCTCTCTGTCCAAAAAATTGCGAAAAAACTTAGGCAATACAACGTTTTCGACTACTATCACAAGAAGGTATCCCGGGGACCGGGACCATGACTTGGAAGTCGAGTGCATTTTGTGCAGTTTTTGTTTGACCTTGCCAAGGGTCACACCTATGGTCCATTTTTGGCAGGACATCTAAGAGTGAATCATTGATTCTTGGTTCATAGCTCTATTGTTGGATGTTTAAACCGTGTTAAACATCATATTTTGCTCAATGAACCACCATGTTCCCCAAGGTTTTCCAGTAGCCGCGTGGTCGCGCCAGGGCTGTGCTCAGTTCTTGGCCAAACACTGGTTGTTCCTTGGCAGCCGTTTGCGGGATGTTCATGGCTGACTTACGGGCTGGTTGACTTATGGTTGTCAAATCTAATGTTAACGCTGTTGTTGTTTGTGGAGGTTTTTTTTAAAAAAAAATATGGTATGTGCTTAACTCGTTTGGAATTATTTCAATGCTAAGGATTGTTAAGGGTCATTTGATTCTTGCTCTGGCTGCTACACATCGTTTGATAGAAAGCACCCACCAGTGGATGGTCGACCACCCAAGGTTGGAGTACATCACCTTGGCCCCTTGGACAACTGGAGCGGCCAAGATTGGCGAAAAACATTGAGCATTCACAAATCACGGGTTTCATTCTCAAACCTTGTCCTCTTATTAAAGCCCATTCCGTTCACTGGTTAATCATGGGTTATTTGATACCATTTTTTGTGTAAACGATGGTTTGAGTACCAATTTATGGGTAATTTGATCATCAAACAAGTGCTGTGAAGCTGGAAAATCATCGAAGTCAATGGTGGATTTTCCTTCAAGCCATGTTTAAGATGACACATCGGAGCGTATATTCGATAATTGCAGTTGAATATTGTGAGATTCATCCATATTCAATCATATTCATCCAATCCCCGATCCTTTCTGGGACCTCAAATTATGAAGAGGTGAACCACCCCGGTTTTCTGGATTCCTAAACCTAGACCAACAAGGGTGCCAAGGGGTTGCAGTCATAGGTGGTCTCAACTCCAGCAGTATGGTTGTTAAAGGGCGCGGAATACCATGGATGACCTGCGGGAAACCCTGCATTTCATGGGAAAACAAACTGGTTTCCTACAGCTTTTCACATTACCCTCTGGTAAACAAACAGAGCTATTGAAAATGTCCATTTATAGGGAATTTACCCATAAGAAATGGTGATTTTCCATAGTTATGTTAGTTTACCAGAGGGTATCCAACCAGATCCAACCCAAGTCAAGTGCCATAATGCCACGTGACCTCAGTTTGTGGTTTGCCTGAACACCATTTGGATTGCCATCGATACCGACTTGAACAATGCCGCGATCATTACGGCGGCCGATATTCAATTCCAGGCGCCGACTGTCAGTGGAAGCTGCTGTTTTTTGCAGATATTCTGCACAAGACGCGGCACTGCGAGGAAGACAGCGAATTGTAAGTAAAAACAACAATTTATATTGAGGACTTTGAGGAATCATGTAAAATCCAAATGTCAAGACACTGTTTCGTTCTTTTCGTTGGAAGGGTTCCACAGCACAACAATCTTAAGCGTCACCAGCATCCCCCTAACTGAACCCCCGAACTGACCAGTTTTGCCCTGGCAGATTGCGGAAAACTTTTTTTGCGCTTACTTTTTCGGCCGGGAGCCATGGATCTTGTTGCTGTTATGGATGAGGCCTTCATGTCTGAAACTATTTTAAACTTGCCCTGAAAAGGTCCAATGGATTTAGTTATGATTTCTGCTTGGTGGTTTCAAACATAAGTTTTATTTTCCATAATATATGGGTTGTCATCCTTCCCATTGACGAACTCATATTTTTCAGAGGGGTAGGTCAACCACCAACCAGATTTCGTTTCTGGGCTTTGCGGTGGGATGGTTGATTGGAGATTCGGTAGCCAGGGGTGGCTTTTGAATGTTAGACTAGACCCTGAGAGTCAATAGAGACCATCTGGTTTTGCACCCACATCTCATATTATATAACTATTTGAGATCCAACAATCTGCAGATTCGATACTAAACCAGAATCTCTGGCGTATCCTCGGCACAGATTTTGGGCGGCAGCAAGTTGCACAATATCAAGGCCCCATTTTGATCGAATCATGGCCATTTGGGTAGCCCTGTAAACAGAAGCAAAAGCAACACATGTTTGAGAGCATCTTCAAGAGTTGGTTGCCACACCCATAGGATCCATGGTGCTGCTATATATGATGACATTTACCATCAATATACCCCAAATGTTAGCATATATACCAGCACCATGGATCCTATGGGACATGTTGCCACATGTTGCAGTGCGGTTGCTGCAAGCGGAGAGGGGCCACATTCGCTAATCGCAGCCCCAGACCTGGACTGGACGGTTTTCTGTTCCCGAGTTGAATTGCTGATCCGTTTCCTGGCCTTCGCCAATAAAAGGCGCGTGGCAGTGTTCACCCCGTTCTGGCATTCCTTGCCAGAGATGGATAGAAATGGGATGTTTTCTTTCTGCTACCAGCGTAAAATACACAATTTCTGGGTTTTATTGATAAGAGCCTTCGAGTTTGGCTGAACCGCAAGGTGAATCAAACAAATTATTGTGAGTATCGAGATGCCCTGGAAGTCGGGACTCGTCACCGACCAGATACAGGTCCAACAACGGCCCTGAAAGTTTCCAAGTTCCCCTGCTCTCCTGGAGGGGTCCAGCTTGTCTCAACTGGGTTTGACTCCTGGGAAAATGGGAGATCACTTTCGCAGATGCTCCATGTATTCAAGGTATATCTACATATCACATCTATCAAGCAGTTCCTCAGCAGTTTCCTCAAGCAAATGTGCGATGCATTTCAAGGCTATGTGTTATGTTCGGATCTGCCCAGATTGTTGGGGTCGCTGGGGTCCCTCCCTGGGGGTTTGTGAATTTGTGGGGCCACTATTTCCTGGAGGCATTGTTTGCAGGACTACTGGTTCAACTTCGACTTGCTCTTAGTTGCTTGACTTCTAAAGACTTCTGGGGGTTGGGGGTGCCCCCACAAGATACGGCTAAATATTCTGAGGTATATAGTTTTTGGGGATGCATCAGACTTTGAATTCCAAGTCCTGGTGAACACCTGAGAATGGCATATCAACATTGCTTCAACGCAAGGTCTGCCTTTGGCGGGACAGTTGTCCGGATCTGGAGAATAGAATTCATGTAGTTTGAAACTAGGGTGAACTTCAGAGTCAGAATGGGGTGGCCGAATGCAAAAGCATTAGGAAACCTGGTGGGTCCTTTAGATGTTCCCCATATATCAGAGTGTTGGGTTCTGGCACTCCTTTTCCTTTGGTCAAATTGCCTTATGTCGGTGAGGCAATATGCCCCAACATTAGATCCACAACATTAGTTCATTGTAGTGTTACAAACCAATGTCTTCTGGCATAATTTCTATATTCCATAGGATCCATGTATGGCATATATGGCAACATTTACCATCAATATACCCCATTTTTGTCAGCATATATACCAGCACCATGGATCCTATGGATATGATTCCCCTATCCCAACCCAGTGAGAGTAGGAACAAACCTGTCTTTTGAGAGGAAGATGGTCTCCTTTGGCTTCCAGTTGCTTGTGTTCAGGTAGCTGAAAAAACCTGAGATTGGCTCAAGTCACCACTTGGATTACTGTAGTGACTGGCTTGTATTCCCCCTATTCCTGGTGATTTTAGATGGACATGCCGCCCCAAAAAGGACAGACATGTTGATGAAGCAATTTGGTATACAAAAAAAACACAGGATTTCATGATACCCTCTGGTAAACTAACGTAACTATGGAAAATCACATTTTTCATGGGCAAATCCACTATTTCTATGGCCATGTTCAATAGCTATGTTTGTTTACCAGAGGGTAGTTCATGGTCCCATCTTGTTTTTGAGCCTCATGGCTTGTCACTGTCATGGTCCCGCCACCGAGGTCACCCTGATGGTGGCTGAGACTTGGATCGTGCCGTTGATTTTCAACCTTCTGCGTCTCAATGAGCAGGAAGACAGTGAGCTGACAGTCAGTCGCAGTGGCTGCAAGACAGCCCTGCTGGTTGATGATTAGTTGGGGGATGATACTATCCTTCATATATTGGGGATTATAAGAATCCAAGAACGGGATTTCTCTATGAAGCGACCAGTATTTCATGGAATGACAGAGGGGGTTTGAACACTGCTCACATGATGTGATGAACTCCAGTCATGGAAGGGATGGGTTTCCAGGATACGCAATGACTTGACATGTCTTATATAATGATTTTAATGTGGATCTAACAAAGGGAAAATGATGGGAACTGGGATGGGATTCAAATTTTGAGACCTGAGACATACAGGTTATAACCTGTAGCAGGGGATGGGGCAGCGGGCCGCCAGCTGGAATGAACCAACTAATTCACATGGTAGTGACTGAGAGTGGCTCACCATTTGGTCATTTCACAGTTTGCTATGGAAGCCATTGCCCATTTATAGAGCATTTACCATCATTTACAAGACAGTTTAGGTCGTCAAATGTCGCATGTTAAAAGATGTTAAAATTACCAGAGGGGCCCAAAAAGGTTGTGTCGGGTCCATTGGTCCATGGGTCCCCGCCCTTCCAGGACCTGGCAAATGCGGTGAATATCGACTTTCTTCGGATCCTGCGTTTAGCCGGGGCCCAAAAAAGGGGGAGAAGAAATTGGCCAAGGACATTCGCGTTCGCTGCGTTCTCATTATTTGTTGGAAAATGTATATGCTGGAGAAAAATAGATTCGCTAACTTTTTTTTGGGCAGTGTTAATTTGCCATGTTGCTTTGCCATGCTATCGAAACAAAATGCATTCCAAGCATTGACAAATGTTGAAATATGTTGAAATGTTCTGATGGGGTGCCAAACCTATGGCAGTTTGAAGGCGTAGAATGCTGGCTGCGTGAGGTTCGGATTCTACGCTTGTCGCGCATGGCAAAGCTCTTGCGCGCTGTTCCTGAATTGGTCCGGAACTCCTGGGACTGTGGCTGACCAGCCCCAAGTTCTTCCAATAAGATATGTGGGGATGGAAAAGATATGGAAATAGCCTTTCACTGTGGGTGAAATTGTTGCGACTTCACCGCACTGTTAGCATAAATGGTCGTGTCATAGAACTCTCTCAGACTTACTCATGGAGGTTGTTTGTTTTTCCAGTGCATGTCTGTGTCTAAAGTCAATGACCTGTCGGGAATGAAAACTTGATCAGCTTCAGCAGGTCCATCCAAGTGCCAGTGGTCCCGACTCAGCATAGATGTTATTTGGTTGGTGATTTGGAACATGAATTTTATGACTTTCCATCTATTGGGAATGTCATCATCCCAACTGACGAACTCCATCATTTTTCAGAGGGGTAGGTATACTGCCAATCGGATATAGTCATATATATTATGTATAGATATGAGGTACGGTAAACTCTGGCAGACCACTTGTGTAGGGAGGGATCAAGAAGTGTTTGGAAAGTTTACCACATGCTGTGTAGCGATAGGCCCCCACTCCCAAAAGCGATACCTATAATTGCGCGTAATGTCCACATCTGAAGTTGTTTTATACAAAGTTGCATACATGCAAGAGGCGAAATTAGCGATACCCCTAGCGATATCCAATTGTTCAAAAAAGGAGCCCCAGACCACAAATAGATCCTTTCCTGCTTTCCTTTCCTTTTCCTTGCCTCCTTTCCTTGCCTCCTTTCCTTGCCTCCTTTCCTCGCCTCCTTTCCTTGCCTCCTTTCCTTGCCTCTTTTCCTTGCCTCCTTTCCTTGCCTTTTGCTTTCCCCTTTCTTTCCTTTTCCTTTCCTCTACAATTCCTTGTCCTTTCCTCTTCCGTTCCTTTTCCTTCCCTCTTCCTTTCCTCTCTTTTTCTTTACGAAGATTTGTAAAAATAGATTACAAAAGCATGTGTAGCGAAGGCGGCGCTCCCAAAGAGCGGTACCCTTTTGGGGGAGGGGAGCTTGGCGAAGACCATGAGTTTTGAGAACAGGTGCCAACATGGGATACCCGACTGCTTTTTCCAAAAATTCAAGGCTCAAGGCTCCCTCAAACCAAGAATATTGAAGTGACCCGGCCATCATTTTTTCCTGTTCAGTTGGACACGAAATGATCGGATTTATATCATCAAACTCATACCATGAAAAGCGTCTCCTGTCAGCATGGGATCAACAACCAAGCCAGGTCATCATCATCAAGGGCATTGGTTTCGCGGCCCGTTCGGTTTTAGTTTTCTTCCTACTTTGGACGATGAGCCTTGGCATTTTCGGGCCCAAACTGAGATTTGTGGGGTGAGCTTGGCATGGGAAACTTGAAATGCCAAGAAAGTCTCTTGTGAAGGGGCTACAACTAGGATAAAGTTTTTTTTGGTACAAGAGAAAACGGATCAAGGTTGCAAAGTTTGTGAGGATACTTTGTATTATTTAGGACGTTTTGTTTGGCTACCAGACAGGCTTGGTTCCAAAACTGTTAGATCATCTTAGATCAACTAACCCTCCAATGGGTCTGGAATTTGGCCATGACCCAAACTGTTAACGGCACAGTTTGACTACCAAGATATGACATGATAAAAGCAAGGCAACCAGGGCGCACATGTTTATAAACGGCAAAGGACAACTTCAAACGGCTGGATGGTTTGAATAATCGGAGAAATAACAGAAACAGATGGGAAACAGCGTGTAACTGGGTAGCAAGATCACCTGGACTCCCCTGGACCCAATTTTCCTACATCTTCTAGTCCCGCGGTCGGATGCCATCTTCCAATCCATCAAGTGGTGCTGTTGGGCGTCCGTACTTCTCGGCCTTTTCCGTCCAAAGAAAGTAGCAGATCATGTCAAAGCCTTTCGGGCCATAAATGGATGTAAATGTGTAAATACCCCACATGAAACACGGGGATGACATCATGAGTCAAAACTTATTTATCACATATTATCACCATATTTGGGGAATAAACATCCATTAGCCAGCTATTTTCGGTTACCATTGGGTTACCATTGCGCTACCATTGGGACCATGGCCACTTGTGTAAACAGCACGAGGATCATCTACGTTTTCGCCATCGTCCTTCGACAAACCACCGCAGGACCCGGGAGGGCTTTTGTGGCAATGTGTGGGTGCTGTGGTGTGAATGTGTGTATCGTATTTGCTGATATTTGTTGTTGTTTTTTGTTAGGTCATGTTGTTTATGTGTTGTTTTGGTGATTGGTGATTGTTGATGTTTTTTTCAGAATCGCAAATACGACCCCGGAAGTGCTCAAACCAAGCAATTGTTGAAAAGTCTCAGGGGCAGTTGAATCTGCAGTTGCAACCCACCATGGGGTTGTGATATAAATAAATATATATATATATATATTTATATGAAAACATATATATCATATATATATATATATACATAAATATTATAGAGACTATGAAATGTGTTCCAAAGTCTTTGCTGCCTCGGTGCACTCGCCTTGCACTGCTTTCACGCTTTCGGTTGCCCCCTCAGACTTAGCGCTGGCAGATACTGGCAGGCTATGACTTTGGCACCAAGCGCTTCTCGACCGTATCGCATGCCATGGTCACGCTCTTGCCAGGGCCTTGCCTGCGGGGCCTGCGGCCTTGGCCAGAAAAACTTCCAGACCTGGGGAAATGATATGATATAGAATTGTTTGGAACGTTTAAGCGACTTTTTAAGATTAACACATATATCCATGATACAGATGTGAATTCTGGTATCGTATATATATATATAGCATTATATAGCATTATATAGCATTATATAGCATTATATAGCATGCAGCATACTGCTTTGGCGGGCTCCGTGATGCAAGGGTGAAGGGGCAGGAACGCAAATTTGGATGCCCCAGCAATTTTTCAACTGCACCCTGAAAATGACGATTTTCCATGATGTACCGATGAGATTGGGATTTCACATGATTTCACGTGTATTTTTAATACGTACGTTACGAGGACATGTGTAAGTGTGTATATGATCAAGATGCGCGCACAAACAACAAAGACATACAGAATCATACAGAGATGTATTTATATACACGTATAAATATATATATAAATATATATAATATATATATATAATATATATATATATAATATATATATATATATACATATACCCACACGTATTTGTATGCATATTCTTCTAGGGAACAGGGTATGAATATTCAGAGTGTCCTTCGGATATAGCTTGTTCAAATTTTGGTTGGCTGAAACTGTTGAAACGCCAATTGCTGCTGACTGAACCTTCACTTTTGCCCTAAAAACCCTATATCATAGAATTGGATGATGGAAAAAAATACAGGAAAACCCTATATTTGATGGTAAAAACCATGGTCTCCGGTTAAGATTTTCCGTTAAACCAATCCATTGACCGTGGGGATATGCATTTCTCTTCGCCGAATTAAGATGCCGATGCCGACTAAGTTTGAGCGGGATCGTTCCGGGCCAAGCCGATCTCGTGGACGAAGCAGGCAGCGAACATCGGACAGGAGCCAGGTTCAAAAGCCAACGGATTTTTGTTGATCCCCAAAGTACATGTGGGATTTCATCTTTTAAACAAGGTATATATTTGTTAGGCCTATATATGTATTTTATATATATATATATATATATGTGTGTGTGTGTTTTCCGTTTCGGAAGTGCGTGTTCATGGGATGTAAATTGATGCAAAGATGTATAAATTAATGTTATTTCAGTTCAATGTTGTATGGGGATACCTGCCCACAATGAGGCCTCCCACAATTGTGTTATACTTTACCACAAGTTGTAAACAATAGAATGCTAAGGTGGAGTCGCAACAAACACAAACAGAAACTCCTTGTCATTTAAGAAACTGCCGTGCGAAAGCCCTCAGAAAATCATCAAACCATCCGAGGTTTCGAATCAGTTTTGACCGTGTCCGTCCTGGGCCGGGTTGGCGGTTTGACCCACTCAACTGATTAGATGTTAGTAAGTGGGGTTATCCACGGACATGGGATAGCCCTATATGGTAGCCCTGTTTCTTGTAAGGGCTACCAAGCTGTTGGGATGTTCGTCGCCCGAGTCCACGGCTGGAATGCTTGCTATCTTGGCTACGCTTCCTTTTTTCGTTCGTTTGCTCGGGGGATACCCTCTGGTAAACGTTTACGTTACTGGAAAATCACCATGTTTAATGGGGAAATCAACGATAAATGGCAACTTTCAATAGCAAGCTGATAGTTTACCAGAGGGCAATGCTGACAGCCTGGATAGACTGTTTAAACATGAACGGATGCCGTCACACGTTGGCTTCCAGATATTCCGCAGCTACATGATGGTATATATCTATATACAATATATATATATATACATCCAATCGTTTTAACCATTTTGACCTGCCACTTTGGTGGATGATGACGTTGTACAGACACGTCTTGGAAAAAATCCATGGGTGCCAGGCTATGCTCACTGGGCCTTTTGGCTGATCCTGGTGCAACTTGGCTGCATTGATGCTGACTTGGGGTGAACCACACCAAATTCGACTTACCAATCTGGTAATTGTTCCAATTATAATTGGTAATGTCAGATTTGGTAATTGAACCAAACCATACCAAATGGTGAAAAACATTCCAACATTACCAATTGATTAAACCAATTATAAGCTCCGCATGGCTCTGCCATTATCATCAATTTGTCTATGAACAATCATTCACGGAATTTGTCTATGAACAATCATTCACGGATGTTGCATCCATGCCGTTCTATCTATATACCAATTTGTCATTCTATAGGAACCACCATCCCCAATATTAGTATGTTTATGTGTGGGATTTCAACCATCGAAACATGGGTGGTTTTTAGGACCTGCCCCGGCAGGTTCTTCGTGCTCCTGGCATCAGAAGCTCGGCGGAAATGGGGAAGTTATCTACATCCATTACCCGTTGGTAGTGGAACATATAGCATCATATAGCTGTGGAAAATTCATGAAAATCACCAGGTTTAGTAGGTAAATCATCTTTGAATGGGCCATCACAATTTTCACATATTTTCGCTAGGTCTGTAAATAATCTTTAGATGTTCCATTTTCTATAGCTATGTGAAATTAACGAAGGGTGCTTGCTGGTGGTTTCAACGCTGTATGTTCTACTCTCAAGAAACTGGAACTGACTGGGAGACGAGCGGGTCCAACACAAAATGGGTTGCATTGACAGAAATGAGTCGCCACAATGGCAATTTCTAGTTGCGGGGAGTGATGCTTCCATTTCTTCACACATTGTGCTAATAGAATATGCATACATATATATATATATATATGCACACATGCGTGGACACTGATCGGGACTCACATGTAGGCGTGAGAAGAAAGATGGGGTGGCCATCCCTTGCGATATCTGAGATCAGGCAGAATTTCCACCATCAAAAAGTTCTTCCGGATTGGGCCTTCCCCAAAGTAAAGGCGTTTAACGATGAGCGCGTCGAGACGACCAAAGCTAGTGGCTAGCCGGTTCCTTTAACCCCCTCGCGGGTCCATGCCTCTCTCGCCCGATTCTTGGAAGATATGATTGCCGAGGTCACTATCATGTACATGTTGGTGTCTTGGCTGCGATGTTTGTGGAGGTTGATGTTGATTGGGAAAAACATAGAATCGGATTTTCCATTATAAACCATCCATTTTGGGGTACCCATATTTATGGAAACCTCTACATAGAATTAACGTTTTTCAGTATGATTCTGTTCCATCGCTTAGTTTCCTTCCAGGCAACTACTGTAACAGATCGATCGTTTCAACGGGAAACCCATAAGTTGAGCCCAGATGGTACTTGTGGGTTCAGTTGAGGTTACTTTTTATTAGGGCTATAACCATGGTATAAGCCCCAAGTTTGTTGAGATATACATATATCCATATAACCCCCACAACTATGGTGAAATCTATCCACTTGAAAACCTAGAAACTTGCACTTCCAAGCATCCAAGTTCATTCAATATCCATATACCCTCTGGTAATTTAACATAACTATGGAAAATCACCGTTTATAGTGAATTTTCCCATGAAAAAATGATATGTTCCATAGTTATGTTAGTTTACCAGGGGGTAGATATGTTAATTCCAAATGGATTTGTTGATTTCAGAAACTTCCACCGATTTCCACCGTGAGGTGGGCGTACTGGTGGAGGTGATGACGGTGATTTCCTCCACTGAGAAGGAGGGGATGACGGTGTAGCTTGGCGGCTGACGCAGTTGTGCGAAAGTCTCAGAGACATATTTTTTTTTTGGGGTAGGTACTAGGGCCAGGGAACGTACATGCGGTTGTTGTTGTTGTTCTTGTTGTTGTTCTTCTTGTTGTTGTTGTTGTTGTTGCAGTGCCTACCATATAGATACACAGCTGTGTGCGTGCTTGTGTGCCTGCAACAAGTGCACCTCAGCAGGTTACGCCCATTTTCGCCACATCCCAGGTCTTATGTGGCTACAAGTCTGAGAGCCATTATGCACCAGTTGAATTACAGCACAGACCCTTGGACCTTGGAACGTCCAGCCAGTTGTGCATTGGGTTTGTTACTTGATCAGTGTTCAAAGTCCAGTGGGTTGATGATTATAAGGGATTATATATACTGACCAATAAACCGGGACTATCACCATGCATTCGGGGAATTCCTATCAAGCAAATTGAACACTGCTGTTGTTGATGCATGTTTTCTCCGGGATGTTCGACAATGACCAGCTGACCAGCAAATAATCACATGGGGATTCGACAAAACCATGCAAAGACAGCAGTTTGTGGTGCGCATTTGATTTTGGCCCTCACCAGCACGACAGTTGCATCAGACTGCGGTCTTGGTTAGCAGTTGTCTCAATATCTTTCTTAACCAGATGGTCATACGATCACAACACACTGGGATTGATATGGGTGTTTCTTGTGTAGGGTACATGTGTTCAGCAGATGGGTAAGAAATGACTTGGGTCGTTGGTTTGATTTTTTTTTGGTGCCTCATTCTTATACATGTGTGTTTGCTGGGATTCCAAGTTACCACCAACAAAAAAAAACGGGTGTAGTTATCATTAATTGATGTGTGGAGTTTCTGTGGTGCTTGAAGCATGCCAATGTAGCGTGTCGCAAGGATGTATCCCAATCCTAGCAAATAAACGCAGATGCTGAATCCCATGAAGACCCCCAGTTTCCCTTTGGACATGATTATGAACATGTTGGGTTTTCCATGAATCTACAATATGATGCATTCGTTTATGTAGAAGAAATGTTGCAACAGGTTCGCCCTGTTAGAGGTGCTGTGGTCCGCATGGGGGGTGGGGTGGGGGGCTAAGAAAATTCCTTGGGCCTTGATCTGGGAAGAAATCATCAAGGACGCAACTTCCATTTTTTCTCGTTAGGATTCTTTGGCTGCGTATAGTACCCTCCTGGTAAACTGTCACATAACTATGGAAAATCACCATGTTTAATGGGTAAATCCACTACAAACGGCCATTTTCAATAGCTTTTTGTAGGTTTACCAGGCCGGGTTCATCCCCAATCCTGCAGGATCTTTCGCACAACCAGGTATGTTAAAACTTGGACCCATGGGTTGACATGTCCCGACTTCTGGATGGCATGGGTTGAACCTGGCGAACATGAAATTCATGGGAAATGTACATTGGAACATGTTACAGAAACAGGTATCAACTTAATGAAACAGAAGGTCACTGAATCTTGAAATAACAAATGATGATAACACACCCTGAACACATCGATGCTTCTGACGCTCCATTTACGTCAATGTTAAAATGATACACTCACACAAACCTACCAAACGGCTGCAGGCAAACATGATCATTATATAAAGAGCCTTGGGCTACTCCCAACAGGGCTACTCCTAAAAGTTGCTATCCTGTCAAAAAACAAAAAACAAAACATCAACAAAAACTCAGACATAATAACACATGAAAAACACTCAAAGATGCCAAACAATTAAAAAAGAAACAATCCAACAGTTCAAACAAAATACACAAAACATAACAACTAAAAAACAAGCCAAACACTTAAGAACAATACACAACATCACACAGTCTAAGACAATCCAAAACGTTCCAAGAAAGAAAAAGAACGCATCAACAACAAAAACAAAAAAAATCACATAATCAAAATACAACAAACAAAATCAACAAAAACAACTCAAACAATCTCATAAATTCTTTAAATCATGTTTTAAGAAATCAAACATGTATGAAAAATAGTTATGTGATGTTTTTTGGAATCTGGAATGGAAAATAAATAAACATCCTTATTTGGAATAAAGTAGAATTATTTGAAATGAAATGGAATTATTTGTACTTAAGATGAACGACAAGGAATGCTGTAGGAGTGTCCCTATAAGGAATGCCCCCCTCCATAGACAAGACATGACACATCCATGATTCAATCTTGAAAGATCAAAAAAAAAACCAAGACCGCTCACAGACACGGCGCGTAAAAGGGGATTAGCCTTATTTTGGAGAAACAAACGCATTTGAAGGGTATTAACCAATCTTTTGAAATGGTTAGTTTCAACCCATCTCAAGATCTGGAAAGATTCCACCCTGCTCCCACAGCTTCACCCTGCATCAGGAAGTGCCATTGTCGCAGCGTGAGTTCCGGCAACTCCTTCGAGAGGAAGAGTCGCTTGGAATCAAAAACTGTGACGCAGGGCTGGGGCGCTGGACATTTGGGGCTGGACATTTGGGGCTGGACATTTGTTGGTTATGCTTAAAAAAACATCCTGACCCGTAGTCAAACATGGCATTCGTGGAGGTTTGATAGTCGGGAAAATCATCGATTTCAACGGGGTGGATTGGGGTGACATTTTTTCTCTATAGAGGGTCAATTTAACATGGGACTCGACATATTTGAGAGAAACATAATCTTCCAGCCCCAAGTTTTCAGGGTTTCATGCCAAAATAAATGGTATATGCTGTATTGAAAGCCTCTTTGGAACGATATCCCCCATGACAAACATTTTTGAGATGGGTTGACACCATGTACTAGAATTACTTTATTTAGCTGATTCTTATGTGCTATGGGCAGGTATCTTTTGGAATGTTTCAAGAAGCAAACAACATAATGATATTTCACTGGGTAGGCCTTGGTAATCATAGTAGAGCTGACCCCCACCCGGTGGAATCCTATAATCCCATAGGGTGGTGGCAAGAACGGTGGTGGTGACTGTTCTATGCTGGGTTAGCGCTTGATTAGGGGGTCCTTGTCGCTTTGTTAATTTACCTAGACTCTCGAAGAATCGTCAACACTAGTATCATCTCTGCAAAAAAAACACCATATGTAGAAAGAATCCCATTGCAACAACCAGGAAACCAAGAACTTGTAGGACTCAGTGCTCAATGGGTTGATTTCAACAAAAAATATCTATGAAACCATGTCTTTGTTTGATTCAAGTCGTCACTTGTTTTTTCCGATATTCTTACCCTCCAACTATTTATATAACTATGGTGCTTTCCAGTGTGCTCCCCCTTGCATGTTCTCTTTTGCCAAGACACGCTTCAAATGTTCAAATACCACCCCCAGGCCTGTAACCACCCCATGATTTCTCATCAATACAGTCATGGTGATTTCCCCCAAAACGTTGTGATCCCATGGGTTTGTAAAATCACCACGAGAGAGACCCCATTGTGTTGGTGAAATCAAATCATTCTTATCACATTTAACATGACATATCCCATGACATTCAACATTTGGGAAAATGAATTGTTGAATAAGTAGGATATGTCATGGGATATTGTTTCTACCAATTTGTTTTAGGGTATGTCACGGGATATTGTTTCTATTTGTTTGTTACTTAGGATATTGAAAATTGACATTTATAGATTTTTATAGTTGATTTACCCAGCTATAAAATAGTTTCCATATTTATGTTAAATTACCGGGTGACATCAGCATGGAACCAAGATGAACCAAGCACTTCTTGCATCTGCTGAACTGTGGTGCCACAGTCCACTGGAGTCTATCCATTTGCTGTTTCTTCTGTTAAACAGAGGGTTAGTAAGTTTTAATATAGTTAATTTATGTTAATTTGATTGTAAACAGTTATCCCATATTGATTGTTACCTATAACCGATTTTTACCAGAAGGTTTTCCATGGTGATTTTCCATAGTTATGCTGGTTGAATCCTGCAAAACAACGAACAAAAAACGCAGGGTGGATCGACTCCTCCGGGACATCGGTGTGGATGTGGTGGCGTTGCTCGCTTGGATCACCTTTTTAAGTTGCGAAACATAGGGAAAATAGGGTTCATAATGGGAACAGCTTGGAAATTATGAGAAAATCAATGGATTGGTTTAAGGGAAAATCTACAGGAAACCATAGATTTTCCCATTAAATATGGGGCTTTCCTGTAAATTTTCCCTTAAACCAATCCAGTGAGAAAATACATTGAACAAGTAATACATAAGTTTCTGGGTTTGCCATGATTGCCATGATTTATCAATTGCAAGGTGGTGCTGCATCAACAAGTATTTTAGCCAGCATCAGCCGATGGCATCAGCCAGCCATGACTGATTGTCGGATGGTAACCAATGTTTTTGAAGGGAACATCTTGAGGATTCTTGTGAAATGATCCAGAGAAGTTATCCGCTTGGCAATGCTGTAAATAAGGCAGTCCATTTTTCAGTTCCCTTGAAGGTTAATAATGTTACTAGTGCTTGATACCCTCTGGTAAACTAGCATAACTATAGAAAATCACGAATTTTAAATGGGAAAATCCACTATAAATCACCATTTTCCATAGCTATGTTAAATTACCAGAGGGTAAATTGCTTGTCCTGGTACTTCGTCGTAGCGAAAAGGCTCTAACCTGTGGGAGATTAAGACACTTTTGAAATCTTTTGAATGACCCAAATGTAGGTAAACAATTGTAAATAATGATAAATAGTGGTGAATAATGATAAATAGTCGTACATTATGATATATAATGGATGATTATTGAAAATAATGGGTAATAATGGATAGTCATGGACCATAATCCATAATAATGGATAATAACGAATGATACGTGTATATATTCATTTCATACATGGAGCATATTGGATACTATCAGCAGCTGAAATTCCTGAGATATCCTAAATATTTGACATGCCAACAGCCAAATAGGTAAATCAACTATAAATGGGCAATCTTCAATAGCTACGTTAGTTTACCGGAGGGTACATTTCTCATTTGTGTTCACCTTTTGTCTGGGTAAACGAACGTCCCAATATGACCAAAAGATGTGGATGTTCAGGGTCAGGTCTCATCAGCAGAAGGGCCTGGTTTTGCACCAGACAGATTTTGGTTCAATCACTGGGGAGGCATGGTAGAGGCATCCATTTTTCCTTGGGGTTGTACACTCTAATTTGTCCCAAATCCAGAATCGGAGGGTATCTGCAGGATACTCAAGTAAAAAAAATACGTCACTTCGAATGATCCCCACCATGACATATATAGCTACATACTCCACAGCTCTGGAAAGAAATATCTAGCATATCTTCTGACATTCTATCTGGCATATCTTCTGACATTCTATCTGGCATATCTTCTGACATTCTTTCTGACATTCTTTCTGGCATTCTATCTGGCATATCTTCTGACATTCTTTCTGGCACTCTATCTGGCAGATATTCTGATTTTCTTTCTGGCATATCTTGTGGCATTCAGAACATTCTTTCTGGCATATCTTCTGACATTCTTTCTGACATTCTATCTGGCATATCTTCTGACATTTTTTCTGGCATTCTATATATCTGGCATATCTTCTGACATTCTATCTGACATATCTTCTGATTTCTGGCATATCTTCTGACATTCTGTCTGGCTTATCTTCTGACATTCTTTCTGACATTCTTTCTGGCATTCTATCTGGCATATCTTCTGACATTCTATCTGACATCTTTTCTCGCATTCTTCCCGTTGAGGTCCGGCAGTGCCCACTGCGATCTGGAAGTCGCGGTTGAGGTCCGGCAGTGCCCACTGCGATCTGGAAGTCGCGGTTGAGGTCCGGCTGTGCCCACTGCGATCTGGAAGTCGCAGTGGAGGTCCGGCAGTGCCCACTGCGATCTGGAAGTCGCGGTTGAGGTCCGGCAGCCCACTGGGATCTGGAGCTCGCGGTGGAGGTCCGGCAGTGCCCACTGGGATCTGGAGCTCGCGGTGGAGGTCCGGCAGTGCCCACTGGCATCTGGAGCTCGCGGTGGAGGTCCGGCAGTGCCCACTGGGATCTGGAGCTCGCGGTGGAGGAGGAGGCGGAGGAGGTGGAGGAGGCGGAGGCGGAGGCGGAGGAGGAGAACAGCTCTGATAAACTCTAACAACCCTCACCTGGCAGGTGGGGAATAAAACGCGTTTCCAGCTACCCTGAAAAAAATGGAAAAGTCATATCCTACTGGAATGCTTACGTTTCCACATATGGGGGTTACGATAAATCAGCGCATCCAAAGATGAATTATTTTGAATTATCACAACCTCACTGCGACGTCACAGAGGGTTAGTAAGGGAATATTCCTAAAATTCTGCTACTGATGAATTATAGAGTATTCAGCCAGATTGATTGCCATTTGGTAACACGGCTATTGAAATCACCCTTGTTCATATAGGTCTCTCATCGCACTACATAGGGCATTTGCATATTAAAATGCCAAATATCAAAGGGTATCACGGTATCACCCCATTGAAACCTTCATTTATTTCGAGGCTGGCGGACACAGCAGAGGTGTGGATGTGTCAGCTGGACTTGGAGGATCACCCCACTTCGTAGATAATTCATGGTATATACATAGTATTCATGGAATATGGTTAATTACATGTAATATACACCAAATGTCATGTATATAACATACAAATATACATGTGATATATATATATACATTATATATATATTCATGGTTAAATGTTTAATGGAATATTGACGGAATTTCATTTTGGAGGATCAATCCTCTTACGTAAGTGGTCAGTAACTGGGGTTATAACATGTTTCAAACCATTTATGAAACTCTCGCGGATGACCCACTTTTTTGGGACTTACCAAATGGGATGATCCTGGTCAATATCGATGGGTGGATTTGGGGTGAAGGGTCGTTCATGGTTTCCTCTTATCCCATAGGATCCATGTATGCTATATATGATGACATTTACCATCAATATACCCCAAATGTTAGCATATATACCAGCACCATGGATCCTATGGGTATATGGGTGAATATGTCATAGCCGCCATTTTTTTTGGCGGGGTACTGCTATGAGCCTGAGATAGGTAAATGAGGCGCCTCCAGAAACTAGGCACATGGAGAAGTACGAATCGTTGAAGCCAACATCGCTGTCCATCCTGGCTGACGTCGAATCATTTACAGTATACATTGCTTGTCCTGGTACTTCGTCGTAGCGAAAAGGCTCTAATCTGTGGGAGATTAAGACACTTTTGAAATCTGTTGAATGACCCAAATGTAGGTAAACAATTGTATGAGTAATGATAAATAGTCGTACATTATGATATATAATGGATGATTATTGAAAATAATGGGTAATAATGGACAGTCATGGACCATAACTCATAATTATGGATAATAATGAATGATACGTGTATACATTCATTTCATACATGGAGCATATTGGATACCGTCAGCGGCTGAAATTCCTGAGATACCCTAAATATTTGACATGCCAACAGCCAAAGCATTGACAAGAACAGGTCATCTATGAGGATTTCAGCAAGCATGGCATGAGCCTCTTGGACTGCACCAAAGTGACATTTGCTGGCTGCAGTGGCCTCAAACGATATGTAGTCAAACCTTGGTTCCGTCAGTATTCGAATTCCAGGGCTGAAGCAAAGTGTTGGGAATCGAGCTTTCAGAGGTTTGCGGCAGAAACTGTCATATCTGTGCATCATATCCGGCCACTTTAAGGGTGGTGGTTCGGGAAATTGATGAGGGGTCCATCCTTTTTGAGAAGTGACTTGAGTGACTTGTGATGACTTATTAGTAAACTCTTGAATGCGGCTCCACACCCTATGTGAAAGACGAACTTTATGCTGTCATGGAGAATCCTGGGGTGAAATGAATGTTACTGTATGCTCGCAACCAGCAATCTACGTGGTAGGCAAATTCTATCCCTTCCAGATTCTGGTTCCGGATTTTCTCCTTGTATATGTATATATATATATGATTTTCCAATTATGGAGTTTATGTCGCCTTTGTTGTTCGAATCTACGCTTTCGTGGTTGCATCAGTTCGACTGCAATTTCATGTCTCAGCCACATGTTGTCAGGTGCATACTCCATCTCACATATCTTCCAACCACCAACCAGCCATTAATCCCAGAGTTGGTTTGATGTTTTTGGGGATATATGTAGCAAATACTGAGCATATGTTCTGTTATCCTCTGGTAAATGTTTACAGTTTGCGAACTGGAAAATCACCAAGTCTAGTCGAGTCTGGCAAGTCAACTATTTCTATGTTCATTTTCAATATCCTAAGTGACAAAAAGAGGTAGAAACAATATCCCATTTTCCATATCCGATTTCAATATCCATTGGTCAAATTCCCATGGTAAACATACAAAAAGCTATGGAAAATCACAATTTTTTTGGGGGGGGTAAATCCACTATTTCTATGGCCATTTTCAATAGCTATGTTAGTCATTCCCAGAGGGTAGTTCGGATTTTTTTTAACCCACCCCGAGACACCCTTAGGCATGGATTTCACCAACCTCATGGACACGATCCTGAACCTCCGGGGCAAGAACACGGCTACGGTGAAGGCACATTCATTTAACGGTAAATGTCGTGTAAAAAACGATGATTTGTGTAGGTTAATGTCAAATAGAATTATGTTAAAAAAACGATGATGTAATAATTGCGGGTATTACATATATAAAATATGTATTTTTATATTATATATATATGTGTGTATTTAAATATTATAATATATATATATATCTCTCTCTTTATTTGTTTATATGCATATACATGTGGCACGTGTAATAACTTTCAACAGATATTTCTGCGTTGATTCCATGACGCTGCCAGGACGTGAAGGAACAGTCTCGAGTGATCAAGGCCCGCGTTCTAAACGGCCCGGAACGAAGATAGCGAACTGGAGAATCACCAGTCTGAATATAGGTAAATCAACTATAAATGGTGGTAAAATAGTGGTAAAACCAACTATAATCAACTATAAATGGTGGTAAGATATAGGTAAACCTAATACAAATGGTGGTAAAACCAACTATAATGGGGAATGAATGGGGTTTGTGGTATCAATAATGATGATCGTATTTATATATATGTATATAACTGAATAGTGATTAATGGTGGTAAAACAATGCCATAAACCAGCCCCCAGTCATCACATTTGTTCTATAGGTGGTATATATAAACCATTCCCAAATGGCTGGTTTATGGCATCGTTTTACCCACATTACATCATTTTCAATAGCTATGTTGCGGGTAGCTGATGGGAAAGGTGTTAGGTGTTTTTTTTTACTTTCTCATATTTTTTTGTCACATTTCTTTGAAGCGGATCCATTTGTTTTCCTCCTTTGATGGCGTTTCGCTCAAGACTGACGCGCCAAATCTGTCACATTGTACTGTCACTAAGACGAAGACTAATGACTAATCCCGCAATGCCGCTCATGAACCCCATTTTGCAGACTTCGGAAGACCCTAAATCTGGTTGTTTGCGTTGTTTGTTTAAATTGTTTTTTCCCTGTCAAAATAATAATGATGGTTCCCCAATTCCATGGCTGCGTGGCTCCTTCATGAGGAACATGCTTCACTTGAGCAAATTAGTGTCGACTGGGTAAGGGAGATGGGCATAAAACCCGATGCTACTGACTGGTCATGATGCGGGACATATGCGTGTGCATCTCATCCATCCCATCCCATCCCCTCCATCCGCACGTAGGATGAATTCAGGGATTGACAAGTGAACTAAACCATCTCCAAATTTGCCACTTATGTAATAGTTGTGATCTGTGAAAAACGACTTTTTCAGGAGCTCCACCACATCAATATGCATCACTGGCTGGTGGTTTGTAACATGGCTGGATTATGACTTTCCCATCATATTGGGAATGTCATCATCCCAACTGACTTTAACTCCATCATTTTTCAGAGGGGTAGGTCAACCACCAACCAGATAGATACTTTCTAACCATTAACCATAGATAATCATCAACCATTAATGGGCCGTGGTTTGAAGGTTCCTCTATAGGCTTGGGTTTCCCAAAGGGCACCAGACAGCCCAGTCCGTGGTGCAACAAACATTGCAATCCAACGGAACCAAGGTGCGCCGCCTTGGGAGCCATAAATTATCCCAGAAGTTCCATGTTACCAATGTTGAGTTGTTGCGTGGCTGGGATTTTACCATAGACTTTACCATAGTTTACCATAGTTTACCATGAATTTACCATGATTTTACCATATTTTGTGACCTGTGATCTTCGATGAGCCAATTCTTCGCACTCGATGAGCGCTTCGGCTTAGCCTGCTCACCTTGGATTGGGATGCCACCCAGCTACCGGAAGAGCGTCAGCTCTTCCAAGGAAGCCTCACCAAGGATGGCTTTGAAGGATCATGCTCCTCTCAAAACATCATTTTAATATGGGTTTGTCTGAAAATAGGGTATATTCCCAATTATAGCCATTTAGTAGGGATAATGATCATTAACCATTGGGTGTAGGGGTACACTATTTTCAGACAAACCCATATGTTAAGAATATCAATAAATGTCACTAATGATCTCCCTATCCTATCTCACGATTCTTTCAATCATACTCGGTTGTCCCTCAAATTGTACCCTCTGGTAATTTGCTACATAGCAAGAGGAAAATGGTAATAGAAATAGTGGATTTACCCATTGAAAATTGTGTTTTCCATTTATAGTTATGTGAAAGTTTACCAGAGGGTAATATGTTAGTGTATCTTATGCATATCAAAAAGGAGGCATTCCAGTAATTGGATGGGAATGATGGAGAAAAACTGGGTGGCCCCCCAACTTGTTGGGTGGTAGAAGGTGGGAGTCCAGGCCCGCAGTCATGCTGAAGCTTTAGGGAAGTTGCTCAATTCATGGGGCTCGGGCTTCCAATGGGATTTGATAAGCCATCCCATACCCATGTGTGGCATATGTACCCACCTGTGCTCATTTACGGCATACATTGATACATGTTGTACAAATCGAACATGGAGCAATCTGTGTGTGTGTATTCTTGTTTGTTGGGGTTGATGATCGTTGATGGTTGGCCCAAGATGGGAGGGGCTGCGACTCAGGTGATGGAAGAGTTCCAAATTCTACGTTCCAAACTCAGATTATTACCGCCGAATGCTGAGAGGATCGTTGCGAGGATGGGAAGGAATCAGATGCTTACGGAGGTCAATCAACTGGAACACCTATGAAATCGAAGGTAATGCAAGATTAAAGCTATTTTTCGATTGAACTGATCTTCCGAAAACCTTTAATTACCTTTCATGTTACATTTCAGACCGTATGCTATTGCTAATCACAAGGTGAAAAACTCCGTGATTCCAGGCTCCATGGGCGGAAACCAGCTTCGCTGCCCCCATGAAACAAGAGGATTTCACCGGTCGAGGTTTCTGTGTGTGTGGAGGGTGCAGTTTCAGAGGATATAAACATACGTATATAAACACAATGAATTTCAAAAAAAGAATGTAGCCCCAATCTTTCACGCGCTCCGGTCGAAAGGCAGGGCTTTTTATTTTGGTATTTTTTTTGCGGCAGGTTCTGGAATTATTTTTGGGTTCCTGGTTCTATGCTTTCCTGCTTCTCTGCTTTTCTGCTTTTTGCTTTTCCTGCTTCTCTGGTTGTTTGCTTGTCTGCTTCTCTGCTTTACCTGCTGCTTTTCTTTTCTGCTTCTCTGCTTTCCCTGCTTCTCTGCTTTTCTGCTTTTGTGCTTCTGTGCCTTTCTACTTTTACTATTCTACTTTTTCTTTTCTTCAGTCATGTGTTTTTGCTGCTCTACTTCCTGCTCCTCTGCTTCTCTGCTTCCTATCTTTACTGCCTCTTTGTTTTTTCTTTTCTTTTGCTTTATTCTCTGCTGTTTGCAAGCACCCTAGGTGACACCCAAAGAAACCTTAAAGAAATCCTGATAAGAACTCCTGATAAGAAACCCTACATGAATCCCTAAATGAACCCTAAAGAAACCATATAAATTAACCCTAAAGCAACCATAAATGAACCCCTAAAGAAACTTTGAATGAAACCTTAAATGACGCCCGGAAGAAACCCTAAACGACACTCTCAAAAAAAACAAATGAAACCCAAAAGAAACCCCAAACGAAACTCTAAAGAAACCCTAAACCTAAAGAAACCCTAAATGAAACCTGAAATGAAACTCTGAATGAAACCGTAAATGAAACCCTAAATAAGACCCTAAATGAAACCCTGAAGAAACCTTAAAGAAACCCTGAAACCCCAACTGAAACATGAACGTTTGAAAATCCTGATAAGAAATCCTGATAAGAAACCCTACATGAAACCTGAAATGAAACCCTAAAGAAACCCTAAACCTAAATAAGCCTTAAATGAAACCCTAAATGAAACCCTAAAGACACCCCAAACGAAACTCTAAAGAAACCCTAAAGAAGCCCTAAATGAAAAAACCCTAAATGAAACCCTAAAGAAACTCTCAAGAAACCCACATGAACGTTTGAAGTACCAAAATGTAGCAAATACCATGCAAATGAGAGGTTGAAGTGCCAAAGCGTGGCAAATACCATGCAAAATGGAAGGCAATCATGGCCAAAAGTAGCAAATACCATTCACAATGCAAAGTGACCATGCCAAAATTTAGCAAATACGATGCAAAATGACAGATTCTAGTGCCAAACTGTTGCAAATACAAGGCAGATGGTACCAGGGAAGAAAGCCAACAAAAAAATCCAAAACCTGAGCCAAAAAAAATCCAAAAACTATTCTGCACCCCTTGGAAAGTGCCGCCTGATTTCAAACATAGGCTGCTACCTCCCGAAGCGGGCCTTTCAGTCGCTAAACATCCTGGCCATCAGCCTCCGGGCTTGATGAGTAAATACAAAGAAATCATTATCTCACAGTCTTTTTCTTGGCTTGGTCATGCTGCGCACCTTCATTGGCGCTTGAAAAGAAAACAGCAAAAACTTTCAAGGATGGGGTTCCTTGTTTTAAACTGTGTGCGTTGGTTTGTTGAATCCTTCAGTTTTGGTGGTTCTAAATCCGGTTATAGGGGTGGTGCTCAACCATCAGACTGGAAAGCCTAAATGAAGAAAACACATGTTTAACATGTTTTATCAGCTAATTTTTTAAGACCATATACTTTAACAGCCACTCTGTTTGTAAATCACCTGCCCCCCAAAAAAACGACTGGGTGACTGGTATTTAAGGTGCCGAGCTGGCACTTCTGCGTGAAGAAGCCTTGAGACGCGACACTTGGCGTTTCGCATGGATGAAGCTTAAGAAAAACGAGCTTGGTAAATGTTGAATAAGTTTGCTTAGTCAAGTGGACTAATTCCATTTGCAAAAACTTGATGCAGCCAACGAATCATGCCATGCAAAGGAACGAAGAGAACTGGCATAGACATGGCGGGCGCATGCAAACTCCAAACATTAAGGCCCCTAGGAGTTACCCTAGCCGGTGCTCCTGTAGACCGCTTTGGCCAGGTGCTGCTTCCATTGGAAACGGAGGACGGGGACCCTGCCCCAAAACATGTTGCGGTCAAAAGTTGGGTTGTGGTAACCAGGCCCATTTATTGGAGGGTGGTGATCAATCCATAGGGATATGTTTAACATTATAAGGGCATTCTCATGGAATCTCTGATCCCCCGAATCTCCTGAGGAGACAGGCCAATTTCCAGCGAGATCTACCAGCCCCCCCAGCACCTATGAAGATCGGGAAGATGGCCTCCAGTCACCCATTCCGGATGCGGCTTGGATGGCGGGTCATGGGTTCCATGGTGCCAGGTGTTCCAGGTGTTCAGATTCGACCACTGATAGCCGTTAAAAAATTGGAATATCACCAATGGTTTTTGTTTAGATCCATTTTATGGTCATATATATATAACAATATATATATATATATATGTGTGTGTGCTAATCCAGTGGTGTATGGATGTGCTTGACAGTGGATTTAATCAGATAGGGATAGTGATGATTGAGCAATGGGTTAGGATCATTTGTTTTGTTTGGTCCTAGTTTTTCGTGTCCAAACCCATTCAACACCCCGCAGAGTCACCACCGTGGATGAAGAGGGCCCCAAAAAACTGCACATTGACTGGGACAATAGTTTGACTGTTGGTGTAACTAATAGGAACTGCAGGGGATGGGATTCATCAAAGTTTCTCACATTCATAGATTATACTGTAAATGTTATCATTAAATTGGAATAATAAGAACCATAATAATAATAGCAATAAATAATAATAATAGTGTTCACAACATGTTATAACAATTTGATATCAACCATATACATTGAGCATTTTCGAAGCGGTAATGTTGGTAAAGCCATACTAGACTAGCCATATTTGATGGCTTGATCCCAACCATAAAATGGTAATTTTGGGGATGGTATACTACTTGCTTTACTAACATTATTTGAAGTCTGATGGTTGTATCATTTATCCTAGTCATAGTAAACCTATAGTAAACCTATAGTAAACCTTAATGATTTAATGGATATTGACTACTGTATTACCATTACATTAATTCACCAGATTGATCCCATGTCTTTTCGTCGCAATTTCATCGCGCTTAGCCAAGGAGCAGTGAGGCCTTGCAGCGGTTCGCGATTTTGGCGGTTTCATGTGATATGGGATGATCCCTTCTACCTAGTATTAACAGCCTCATTTTTTGGGTTTCTATGTTTGTTTCTCTACATCCACTATGGTTTCTGGGGGTGTTGAATATGAAACGTTGAATATGAAAGGAAGGAATTTGTTTGATGTGATTGATATGTACATATATATATATAAACAATTAAATACCTAAACGCATAAATAAATAAATAAATATATATATTTATATACACATACGTAACCACCCCCCAAAAAAAAAGTAGAACTCCGCTTGAAAATGTCATGCAATCCATGTCAACCAGCTGATACCGTTTGCACCTTGTGGCTTGGCTTAAGGGGCCCTGAGAGCGTTGTTACCTTTTCGCATTGTGACCGATGGATGGGTGAAACATTGCAGCATTGAGTCCGTGCATTTGCCATTGCACTTTGTGTGTTTCATCTGACTCCGATTAGCTGGCACCGGAGCTTGCGTTGTCATGTTCTTCGACGACAACGGCGACCTGGTCGTTGATCAGTCAGATCATGCTCCTTGGCATTTCGACGTTGAACATGACTCGATCCAGGACGATACCTTGTCAGATTCACCAACGAATTCTGTTCAGTGGCGTTGCTTGGTTTGTGATTCAGCGGCTTATGCTTGGTTGAGCAACAGTTGGGTTTGCAATCAATGTGGGTCAAACAAGTTTTATCAGACGAATAATCCTGCAACACGTGAAACAGCTGATGGTGTTTGGACATACATGCCATATGGTTCCCATGTTCCTCCTCCACCTGACGGTCATCAAGCGTCCACCTCTGCCAACCGTCGACGACGACGACGAAAGCATGGAGACTCTGGACCTGGACCGGGCGGTGATGCTTGGAGTGAGCGCGGCGAGGAAGAGACTCCAACGGAAGATCCGTCTGTGATCCCATCATGGCATTCTGACCACCATGGATCAGTTGACCGAGTTGCAAGGACATCACCAACGACTGTGACCAATCAACGGCATGCCCGCAAGATCTCATCATCTGCTGATGACGACTCCACCATCAAGAAGTTGAAGGAAGTCTTGAACAAGGATGACAATGATGAGCCTTGGGATGACAGAAAAGGTCCCTCTAAGGGCATCCGTTGGCGCGGCGGCACTGCACCGTCCCCGCCTCAGTGGAAATATGATGCTACAGACTTGCGTGCATACAATAAGTTCTGCAAGAAGGTTGAAATCTGGATGCTACAGGTTGCACCTTACCTGAGCAAGCGTGAAGCAGCACTCAGCTTGTACAATGCGTTGCAGGGCGAGGCTGAGCAAGAGCTTGAGCACACCCCTGTCAGTGAGATTTACACTGACGATGGTGTTCAGGTGATTCTGGAAGCCTTGAAGGCACCAATGGAGCAGAAGGCCATCTATCAGAAACGTCGCTACCTCAATGACTTTGAGCACATCCGACGATACCAAGGAGAGACTATGCGCTCCTTTGTGAATCGGTTTCGCCGAGTGCAGCGCAGTTTGCGTTCAGTCGGCATCAACATTGAGGCAGCCTATGACAATGAGAGCATGGGTTCACGACTCTTGGATCGCAGTGGCTTGACACATGAGCAGCAGCGTATGATTTTGGTTGCAACATCACAGTCTTTGCTGTTTGAATCTGTGGCTGAAGCACTGACATTGCAGTTTCCAGAGTTTCGTGGCGCTCCTCCAATTTCTGGTGGAAAAGATGGTCAGGGAAAAGGCAAGAACAAGTCTATGGGTAGCACTTCATCATCCAGTATGCCATCCTCATCGACCTCCTCTACTGCCTCCTCTCGGCAGAGCTCTGTTTCGAGCGTGCGTGGAGCTCCAACACGTAGAGCCTTCGTTGCAGCTCACGATGCTGGAGATGATCAACAAGAAGATGATGAGTTCCTCGACACCATTGAGGAAGAATTCGAAGATGATCAGAATGAGCCCAATGACGATCAAGATGATTGTGAAGAAGATGATGGATTTGAAGATGACGGTGAAGGCGCGAATGACCTTGAAGAGCTGGCATCCGTCTTGACTGTGACGGCAAAGAAGTTGAACAACTTGACCCTTGGTCGAAAGTTCTTTACTGCAAAGCAGAAGGGCAACTCCAAGGGCAAAGGTGGCTCGACCAGACTGACTCCTGAGGAGTCCAAGAAGGTCACTCACTGCACTGCTTGTGGAGCTCGTGGACATTGGTACAAAGACCAAGAATGTCCGATGAACAAGGGCAAAGGATCCTCTTCGTCGCCAAAGCCGATCGAGAAAAAGGGTCCGCAGCCAGCCTTCAAGAAGCCCCACAGTGTCAACTTCATCCACCATGAGCATGGCGTTGTCGATGTGTATGACAACCCTTCCTACGGCCAGTCATTTGACGTCAACATGGTTTTGGTTCCATCCCCTGGTATCCCATATGTGGTCAATGAAGTCAAGTTTGTTGGATCAGAGACCTTTGCCGGCCTCATTGTTTTGGACTCTGGATGTCAAAGAACTTGCTGTGGCAAGGCTTGGTTTGCAGCCCACGAGCAACTACTCCACGAACGTGGTCTTCAGGCAGTTCGGATCCCCATCAGTGAAAGTTTCAAGTTTGGAAAGGGTGCACCATCAACTTCAACCACAAGAGTGTATCTTCCATCAGCTATTTCTGGAACATCGTTTTTGTTAGGAGCAGCTTTGTTGGAAGAAGACATTCCTTTCCTTGGATCCAATTCATTATTTACAAGTTTGGGGGCCCACCTGCACTTCAAGAATGATCGCATGGAGTTTGACGTTTTAGGAGTTTCAGTTGAAGTTCAGCGTTTTGCCGGTCACATGGTCATTAACATCCTTGATTTCATTCATGAACAACCTGCACATGATCCTGTTTGGCAATCATTGGCAGATGAGTCCATGTGGCACTACCCAAATCCTGAGTTTATGTCTTGCATGGAGCCCGCGACTTCTCAAGCGACTTTTGCGGATCAACTTGATCGACATGCACCAGGCACCTCCTCCATGGTTGGTCTCATGGCAGCGTGTGGTGAGCCGCCTCAAGAACCTCATGATGATGGCGCTTCGCACCATCTTGCAGTTGGTCAACCTCGGCATCATGCCTCGCTCAGCACTCCAGGTGTTTCCTCCGGAAACCCATGTGCGACCATCGACAACAACATGCGAGCATCTTCAGTGCCGAAGGTACGGCAACCCACACGGTCGGTATGCACAATGCCTGACCTGCGAGACCAAGTGGAAGTGGAATCCAACAGAGGAACTGTGGGTTCAACATGGCCAGCGCGCGTCTTCCTCGCGCTCGCAACCATTGCCTCCACCATGTTCGGCAACCATAGCCACTTCGTTGGGAGCACCCAAGTCCAAGTCCCGAGCCACGGCGAAGATTCGTCCCCAACCAGAGCGGCGTTCTCCACCAAGTATAAGGCCAAGGCAGTCAGAGAGCTGGACAACCTTCGACCCTACGGTGATGGCTTTGGACCATTTGACGGAGGACCAGCGCTACGAGGTGTGGCAGATTGTCCATCAGGACAGTCCCTTGGATGGCCCTCACAACACCATGGCGGAGCACATCTTCCACAACGAGGAGACCTTCAGAGAGGCCAGAGAGGCCTTGGAAAGGACAGCCGACGAAGCTCGTTGGACCCGCCTGATGGAGCTGGGCGTGTTGACCAATCCGGACGACCCAATCTACGACTGGGACAGCGTGGAGCCGGAGGTGTGGTCATGAAGACAGGAACTATGAAGCAGCTTCGAGGTCAATGGCTAAGATCTTCAAAGCTGTTGCAGAAAGAACATGATGTATACCATGCGGCCCATGACAGGCTGAATCGAATCCGCAAAGCAGATTTGTGGGAGCTGTTTGCAGGTGAAGCACAATGTTCTTACTTGGCCAATGAGTACTACATGAATGCTCTTCAACCATGGGACTTAATCTATGGCCAAGACTTGATGAAGCGTTCTTTGCAGACCGAAGCCCATGCAGTCCTTCACAAGTTCAGACCAGCTTTGATCTTGATGGGCCTGGACTGCAGCCATCGTCTGGAGGACTGGGAGTGGCCTCAATCACTTCAACATCCTCTTTTGAAGTTGGCAGCCTCACTTGCAAAACAACAGCATGCTGGACACCGTTTCTTTTTGATTCAGAACTCTCAAAACAGTGAACTTTGGGAACAGCCTGAGATCAAAGACCTTGGACGCCTTCCAGGTGTTTGGAAAGTCACTTGCCTAGCCGGAGCTTTTCATGCACAGGTCCAAGGCAAACCAATACGAAAACCATTCACCTTCCTGGGCAACCTTCCTGGCCTTGAGCAGGCCCTCCAGCGCACGATGACCAAGGAAGAGCTGGACATGTGCGTCCCCATTCAAGGATCTATGACCAAACCTTCTCAGGCATATCCAGAAGAGCTTTGCAGAACCATTCTAGCAGCGCTCTATGAGGAACTACATCGGCGACAACCACATCGCTTTTGTGTATGCCTCAGTTCTCCTTTTGAAGCTCTACCAGTGCAACAACCAACTGAGGATCTCTCTCAATGGGACCCTGTTGTTGACTATGTGGAGAAGAGCTTCGAGAGAACTGCGAAAAGACCTTACAACATCGACCCCAAGAGCGACATGGGACAGACCATCCAAGGTCTGTTTCGCATCGATGCCATACGCATCCAAGTTGTGTCATCACCAACTACCAGAAGAATCCCTAACAATGTGGATGAGTACTTCACCAGAGCCTCATTCTTGTGCTTCAACGACGACACCAGAGCGGTGGAAGTGGAGGATCTTGATCAAGTCCGCTTTCCACGGCAACGTTTTGACAAACCTGTGAGACTTGCGGTGTTTGCCTATGGACACCGAAGACCGCTGGACCTTGAAAGAGTAGATCCATCCAGCCAACCATCTACTTCAACACCAACCGTGGTTCCCAACTTGCCCACGGACATTGACTTCCCAGGCCTTACTTCTGGGATCAGACAGGAGATCAAGGCCTCAGTGGCGCGTTTGCACCTCAACATGGGACATCCATCACGCGAGGAGCTTTGCAGACTCCTTGCCTATGAGGGTCATGTTCCAGATGAAGTATATGAATGCGCAAGAAAGCTCAGATGCGCAACTTGCCAGCGTTTGAAACCTCCTCAAGCACCAAGACCATCAACAACTCCGAAGTTATTGAACGGCCAGTTCAATGATGAGGTCCAGGGTGACATCTTCTACTGCAGAACCTTGGATGCCACAACGTTTATGGTTGTGGGCTTTGCTGACAAAGCCACCGGGTTTCATCAAGCCCTCGTGCTTCCTGACAGGCACGCCAACACTGTGTTTGAAGCCTTTGAGCAACTTTGGCTTCGACCCTATGGCATCCCTTTGAAGGTCATGACAGACCCTGACCCCTCCTTCCGTGGTCACTTCCAGGAGCGACTTCAGGCACTTGGATGTTTACTGGAGTTTTGCCCTGCGGAGAGCCACTTTGTCATTGGCATGATTGAGCGGAGAAACAGTTTGCTGAGAACCATTTTGGAAAAGCTGATAGACACCTTTGGCATCAACCAGGTGGACCAGTGCTCAACTGCACTCGTGGCAGCCTGCCATGCCATCAACTCAGGAATCCACACCCATGGACGGTCAGCCTACCAGGCCGTTTTTGGGAAGCAGCCAAGGTTGATCGACAGCAACTTCAGCAATCCTATGGTTTTGGCTTCTTCATCACCGATTGCTCAGCTTCAGGATTCAGATGCTGGACTTCGAGCTGAGGTGGTTAGAGCCGAGGCCGCCAAGATCATCTAAGACCTTGATGTTTCTCAACACCTTCGACGTGCCTTGCTGAGAAGGACAAGGACAACCAAAATCCCAGACCTGATGCCAGGTCAACCTTGCGCCTTCTGGCGCTGGGCCCGCAGAGGCCAGAAGAAGCGGGGCACTTGGGTGATTGCAAGGTTCCTATCTTGGGACCCAAGTCATCCAGGAAAACAAGCCTGGGTGAAGACTGGAGCGACTTCAATTTTGGTGACCGCCGAGCAGCTGCGTGCGGCATTTGGTTTTGAGCAGTGGACCCCTGAAGAAGCTGACATCTGAGCACTTCGTGATGCCTCTCAGAAGTTCAGCGACCATCTCTTGAGGGATGAGCAGGGTCCACCACCACCAGACAACCTGATGGTCGATGACGACACCATTGACACCAATGCCAACCTCGACATCAATGCCGAGCTGAACGAGCCCTTGGCATTAACAGTGCCATCACTACCACAACAGTCACAAGCAATTCAACCTATGTCACCACAACCACAACTTGAAATACCACATCTACAGCCGACAACCATGCAACAAACCAGCATACAAGCACACCATCAACAACAACAACACAACACGACCATCAACCTGCACACCAGCCCAGAGCGAGTCACCAACCAGCTCATCCAGCAACAGCAGTTTCACCGATATGGACATGTGCCAGGAACACCAGTCTCACGAAGACGTTCCCGCACACCAACAAGCAGACGCCTAACACAGGCGCCTCAACAAACACCCACCACGGCAGTTTCACCACAGGAAGCCACTTTGGACTTCCCACCTGATGCACAACCAAGCCAGCGGCATGCATTAGCAGACCCATATCAAGAACTACCTGCACAACCTGGCAGCACAGAGCATCAGCACACACCGGCATCGCAGGCAAGAGGATCCAATGCAACAGGATCCAACACACGGCAGCAGGCAACAGAACACCCTACTTCAGCACTACCAGATGGCTTCATACCACAAACACCACCGATCACAGCAGATGATCAAGCCATCAGCGTCTCCTCAGGGAGATCAACACCTCCACTACAACTACCACAATCTCGACAAGTAACACCACCTACAACATCAACTACACATAGACCTTCTCCAGAACCACAACAGACGATCACTACTACGTCCACCCCACTAAGAACAGAAACACCACAACCAATGCGAGATGGACCATTGCCAACACTACCTCAAAAACGGGACTTTGAGTCCATGATGACAACATTGGTCCAAGATGAGCAAGGCGTGATCCACCGTGATCCAACCCACGTCCACGCACAGCCGTGCTATGGACCAGCCTCAAGGGTTTTTCAACAGGCCTATTGGGCCACAAGCCAACGCCGTGAAGACCTGCGCAACGCCCCTGGTAAATCACCTGATGAATCAGACACCACGGCAGATGAATCAGACGACGACAACAATACAGCACATGAGGGCCAGCAACAAGAGCCCGACGAACAACCAGCCCTTCACCAACAAGCATTCGGCAAGCAGACATACAACAAGCAGCTTGACAGACAAGATGCCAAGAACAAACAGGCACTGCAGCAGAAGCTACACAGCAAGATACAAAGCATGAAGCATCAAAGACAAACACAGAGAGCACAAGACATGGCAATTCACAAGCAAGGCCTCTCTCGGCAAGAACAGAAGGCACTGGATCGTGAGATTCCATGGAGGACAATCTTAGCAATGCCTCCAGCCTACGTTGACAAGTTCTTGGCCGCGATCTCCAAAGAGGCCAACTCATGGCTTGAATGGAACTCAGTAGAACCTCTTTCACCAGAAGAAGCTCAGAAGGTTCTGAAGGACCCCTTGCTTTCCAAAAGAATTCTGCCGTCACGAGCGTGCTATCGTGACAAAGCCTGCGGCATTGGAGAAGTTCAGCCGAAGTGTCGCATAGTGGCGCTTGGACACCTTGATCCAGACCTAGCAACTTTGAACCGCAATGCTGGAACTCCAAGCCGTTGCACTGAGCAGATCATGTATGCCATGCTTGTCGCAGGTTTGAACTGCGAACTCTTTGATACCACTCTTTCATGGATAGCTTGGACTGGAGATGCCTCTACGGCTTTTCTGCAAGGACAAAATGCTGATCGCACTATGCCACTTTTTCTACGACCTCCTCAAGATGGACTGATCTCTATGACGCAGCACTGGTCAGCTCCACTCTATCGAGTTCGTGGCAACGTGTATGGCTTAGCAGATGCACCAGTCACTTGGAGCAAAGAAGTTTGCCGCCGACTGCAGAGCCTGGGCTTCACACAACATGACTTCGACAGGCAGCTGTACCTTCTGCGAAAGGACGGCCAAATCATAGCTGCCATCATTGTTTATGTTGATGATTTCCTTGGCATAAGTAGGTCTGACCATGACCTTAGTTCAGTTCATGGTTTGTTCAAATGGGGAGCTCTGAATTACTTCCAAGAAAATAAGCCAATAACCTTCAAGGGAAAGGAACTGACCCTGAAGCGCAATGAGCACCAGCGCTTCTATCTGCACATCACATTGAAGAAGTTTCTGGAAGGCATCGAGTTTGGCGCCATTGCCAAAGGTCGATTGCAAGGTTCGCCTGAGCTTTCATTGGACGAGCGCAAGGAACTGAGAAGCATTTGCGGATGTTTGCAATGGGCCGCATCCCAGGCCCGACCTGAGATTGCTGCGACGGTCAGCCTGTCTGGCCATGGCGAAGAGGCAAAGATCACAGACTTGAAACAGCTGCATGCCACTCTCAAGTATGTCAAAGAGACCCCGCAGTATGGAATCAACATCATGGATGTACCATTCACCCGTGATTCTGTAGTGCTGGGATATAGTGACAGCAGCTGGGCGAATGCGCGAAAGTCTGGCAGCCAGATCGGAGTTTTGGTGGGCCTGACGACTCCATCCGTCAAGACCACAATGGCACCATTTACTTTGCTGGATTGGCGCTCAGCTCGTTCACCGCGAGTCTGCCGATCAACTTTGGCTGCTGAGGCGACCGCTGCTGATGAGTGCGCTGACCGCTTAGCCTATGTGAATTTGTTCATAAGTGAACTGATGTATAACCAAGCAGCTCACCGAGTAGGTAGTAGGTTAGCCACCCTCCAAGCTGTAGATGCCAAGTCGTTGTTTGATGCAATCATGAGTGAGAACCCATCACTCAATGATAAGCGAACCCTGGTGAGCATCAGGGCAATTCAGGAAACAATTTCGAGTAAAGAAATTCGATGGGTCCCAACACGTTTTCAATTTGGTGACGGCTTGACGAAGACAGATGACAAGCTTCTGGAAGCTTTCAGGCGATGGCTCAATATGCCACTTGCCGTTTTGACCGAGTCACCAGAAAACCAGCCATATGAGGAATACCTTTTTCCCCAAGGTGCAAAAAAGAAAAACACCAGTGAAAATGTCATGCAATCCATGTCAACCAGCTGATACCGTTTGCACCTTGTGGCTTGGCTTAAGGGGCCCTGAGAGCGTTGTTACCTTTTCGCATTGTGACCGATGGATGGGTGAAACATTGCAGCATTGAGTCCGTGCATTTGCCATTGCACTTTGTGTGTTTCATCTGACTCCGATTAGACCGCTACTTATTTGGACTCAGCTAAGTAACTCAGCGAAGCAATTAGCCGTGATGACTAACAGTTTGGGAAGTGGTCTAGATGCCACATTTAGTTTGATGATTTACCATGAATTGTATATTGAAATATATATATATATTGAACATAGTGATGTTCCATGACTATATGTTGAATTACGAGAGGGTACAAGACTGGATCCATGGATCTGTGAATATCTGACATATCTTAATCTTTGGAAATGCTTAAATGAATTGGCACTCTAGATTCTTGTTTGAACATGGATGTCTCGGCAAGGTGTTGCCCGGTTGCCCCCACCACGTATGTCATGAGGTGTTTTTACTCCCAAGTAATCTACTTAAAAACTAACTCAGCCAGGTATGGGGCACCGGGCACTACATAGATGTGTTTTTTTCAAAAAATCATGGTCTCGGTGGGTGATCGGGGATGATCCAGCAGATTGTCATGGTATTTTTTCTTTTTTCAATGGCCATGGGATATGTGATATGCATATTTACATATATGATATCTGATATACATAGCATACATATATATATATATATGCATATTTGATAGCATATTTATATCATAACATATATACATATATGATATTGATTTATGCTATGATACGTTGTTTTCCCTTACAGATGCAGATTTAGAGGCATCTGAATGTCCCATGCGAGAGTTTATGATCGTGTTTGAAAAGCATCCATGGTTGCCAGGTCTTGGTGGCTGAGTGGATTCTTGTTGAACTTGGCCTGTTTGTCCTTGTGGAGAGATCGGAGAATTGGGGACCCCAAAACAGAAACATCCGAATCTTACGATTTTTTTTACGATTTTTGTGCAGCGTGGCAGCTTGGGGAACCCCTGGTGTATTTTATTGTATTTTCTTCTGTGGGAAATGGGAGGGTCCCCATTTCAGAGAAACACCTTGGGGCGGCTTCCTTTGCTGGTCCTAGGCCTTCTATGGCCTTGTAAGACGTCTTTCCTCATGAACTAAATGAATCCATGAACATTCTGCTGAATCAATGATGCATTGATCCTTATATAAAGTCAGAAATGAAGTGAGTTCGCTGATGCTAGGATGGATAGATATCCTTTTGCAGCCATGGGTTCTGGCGGTGCAGCTTGAAGACGGTGCAGCAAGGGAAAACCACATGAAGAACTGAAGAACTAATAAGAACTACAGTTATGGGCCCTTTACCATCCTTTACTAGTTATGAGTGGTTATGCAATATTATACATGGGGCTATCATTCCAGACATGGGGTGACTGGTGACGTGCTGACTTATAACTGGCTTTTAACTGGTAAAGGGCCACAACTGTGGCCGATCATGACGTGAACTCTGAGTGGCTGACTGTGTGTGATACATGGTCCTTTGCCTACCTGACTGTATAGGCAATATATCAGATGGTAGATATCAACGTATATAGTTAATATTGGTCAGTGACATTTAGTGACCAATTTTCAGAATACAATGGCTGTTCCCAGTAGATAATCAGGGGCTTCATGCAGATGTTCCCTTCATCCCAATTTCGGAATGAACACCCTGCACCCAGCAGCATGCGGACGGACTTCAATCAAACAGCCCAGCACGGCCAGCACGTCGGTCTGTGGATTTGTGAGGTACATGAGTTGAAATTTGCAGGGGGGATCAGTGGTAGCAGGTCAGGGTAAGGTCACACTTGGTATCTATATTAGCCCGACGTTAAAATCACGAAATACTGAACCGTGGATTCTTTTGTTTTCCTTGGTATTCTCAATTCTTAGCTGCCAGCCTTTGCAAGTACCATCCGGTAATCAAATTCACATAAAACATATCCACACAAGTATATATTTCCATTCACTTCAGAGATTTTCTGGCCAGCCATGTTTGATTTCAATATTCAACCCAGTGCCTTTCCAAGAAAAATGCTTGGATTCAGACCAAAAACGAACCAACTGCTGAGCTGCTGTAAATCGCATGGAGGCCCTGCTTGGGCCACGCTCAATGATGGCACCATGTTTACCAACGCTGAATCCGCGGAAAAATGACGTCCGGAGGATGTGGGAGTTTCAAGTCCAAGGTAGAGCTGGGCTACCGGGAAGCATCGGGAAGCCCATGGTACGGTACCACCAGCAGCCACAGAAGAATCTGGCTTTCCATGGCTTTCCTCATCCCCGATTTTCTGGCGGCGACATAGGCTAGCGATGGTGTTTTCCCATGTTTTCCCTTGAGGGAATTGCTGGCAGCTGTGATAGGTTTTTGATGTGCCATGATCAAACATGGACCCGCTCCAGCTTGGCACCTGACAAGTTCGCATCAAAGATGACTGGCATGATCCTCAATGAAAGCTTGAATAAACATGAAGAAACCATGCAATACCCGAAAGTAACTTCGATTGTGGACCCATGGGAATCCCTCTCAAATTGGGCTGCCAAGTGGGGCCTTTACCAAGATATACGAAGATGATCCTCCATTGACCCAGAAATTCCAGCACTAATGGCGTGAAAAACTCGTGAGCTCCATGGCGGAACACCAGACTGGTGGAGGCGGTGGAGGGTAGGTTGGTTAACGGATGGCTAACGCTTAGTGGTTTCAGTCTCGCATTTGCAACCTGGCAACAACAGTTCTTTGAATACGGTGTGTTTGCCAAGAAAAGTGTGAAAGTGCTGGGACGGGCACAACCTAGTTTACCACCTCCTCAAAACTGGACTATCATACAGATTGTTCACGTATGGTAGATTAGGGCCAAGTGATGTTATTGTTGGGGGGGTGTAAGGGTAAGAATGAGAGGAAACCATGTGCTATATATTGCTGAATAATTACCACTTTTTGATCGACTTTTTGCAGCATGTACTACTTGTAAATGAAGGGCGCTTCATGTAAAGAACAGGCTATAAAAAAGCAGGAGATAAGAATCGAAACAAATCCAAAAATGGGGAAGTCCGCTGACGCAGAGCGCAGACGCAGGGGAGGACAAAACACGTCGTGAACGTGAGGTGTCGGATGGGAACTTGATCATCACTGGATGAGATCCGGCGGGAGGGTCGGGGAGGAAAAAACAAAAACCATAGGTTTAGAATGGTTTAGAGTTTAGAACCTCACTTTCCATCATTTTCCCAACTAAGCTGGCTCTTTTGGGAATATCCATTTTCAGACGAACCCATTTGATCTTGATGATGTTTGATGATGTTTGAGTATTTCGACCCACAGTTTCTTTGGACATGCCATTGGGTTTGCACCATGGGTTTCCACTGCTTCGGCCAAGCTTGTGGGACTTCCCAATAGGGGTACGGTACTTCCCAAATGTTGGCACATTGGTGATAATCGGGCATCAAAATGGTGCACCCTTAAAATAAAAAGCCTAGGGGCTTATTCATTCAGGGTTGGGCATTCGTGACTAGGCCTGGGGACATCTATTGGCTCGCTTGGCGCAGCTGCTCCTGGGCTGGTTGAGATGTGGTGTACACCGGAGGCCATGGGAGAAAAACCGAAGATGATTTGGTGAAAGAAAAACATGTTGTGTTCAAACAAATTTAAGTTGATGATCCCCAATGACTATAACTATAACTAATAACATCTAATAACCATATGTCCCAAGGAAATGTTAATATGCGTTAATATGGTTTCACACATATTTGTTGGTCTTTTCAATCTTGGAAATGGGATGATTCAACAATCCCCTCTGTATTTTCCACGGGGACCAACCACCAGAATCCCTTCACGGCCCAGCCGTGATGTGCCCGCCATTGGGTGGATTTCACTTGTCAGATTCGAACGTTTCGCAGATGGAGAACCCGTTGTGTTCTGAACCATGCAAATTCCCAGTGTTCGGCACCATTTGGGGCCTGACTTTCATGTCACTCACACATTTAGGCGTGGCCTGGAGAAAGTACAGAAAGTCTTGGAGGTGATGGAAAGCTGGTGACAGCTGGTGCTGGCCCAAAATTGGCAATCTTAATCTTAACAGGGGAATATTGATATAGGGGTTTCCCAAGTCATGGGGGTGCCCCCAAATCATCAGGGTCATGGATGACCATGACTTAGTATTGAAACCTATGGTGACTTGGGGTAACCCCATATTTTAGGAAAGCTCCATATGATGATGATAAATCATGGGGGTTGGGATCCAAACTTTGAGAACACAATGTATTCTGCTTGCAGCTCCCGATTTTGACTGTTTTAACGACCTCAAATGATTTCACCGATGATGGTCACTATTTGGAGAGCCATCACCACATCACGACATCCTTTGAGCCCAGTCCACTATATATAGGCGCTTGCAGACCCCTTAGCTATACATGGTGTGCTATAAAACAGCGTGCAACCTGACCTAGGAGAAGCATTCCGAATTGCAGGGAGGCTCAACTTTTCATCTCTTGATCAACATTAGTCAACTGTTTTGTCATTTTCAGGATTGACCATCCATTGGTGCAACCAATTTGCTTCTCGTGCAACCAAAAATACAACAGCATTTGCTTGACCAAGGGCCAGTTCACCTCGCTTATCAGAGCATGCTTCGTAAAACTGAGCCGCAAAAATAGAGTCTTAGTTTTCACCAACCATTTTGCAGCCTTATATATATATATATATATTATGTATGTATATAGTATCAATAGCATATTGGATCATGTTGGATCACTAACCGCACTAACCAAACTTAATGTCATATTGGATTATATAATTTAAGCTATATTATGTTACTATGGTTGGTTTGGTTTCCTCAGCTTGGTCTAAGTATTCCTATCAGGAGCCATTGGCTGCCAGGATTCTTTGGCTGTCACAAGGCCACAGAAAGATCGGTAGTTTCCATGCGGTCCAATGCATAGATCACTTGGATGCCACTTTCATTCCTAGCTCAGTCGTGGTTTGTCCAGGTAGCAGTGAACAGATGGGAAAAAATCATCAAACCACCTGGAGGTTGGAGTGACTGTTCCGAGGATGATGAATCCCCATAGATGAAAGATGATGAAAGCAAGCACTTCACTAGCTAGTAAGCCCCCATTGGCTGAGGTCACTCCATATGTCAATTGGTTAACCATATCATGAAAACACCGGTCACTAGCTGGATGCAACATCAAGATTCGACCATTTACCCAGCAGCATCTAGGACCAACCATGGTTTTTATACCTCAAGCTACCGGTACGCAGACTCCTCCAGCCATTCAACCACATTCAACCAGTTCTTGAAAAAAATTGGGTTGATGATAGTTGTACATCTTAGCTGTGGCAGCCGCATCCTATGCTGACCTTGGCCCTGCCATGGCTCTTTGTCGCCGATGCGGCAACGACGTCGTGTCGGGGGAAGGTGGCACCGGAAGGTCCCAGCTGGGATGAGGTGCGCGGCAATCTGCCCGGCAACCCAGCATGAGTTTGAGCATTTTCTTTTAAGGCTTTAGGGTGTTTGATGGTGATTAATGATGGTGATTAATGATGATTAATGATGATTAATGATGATATGGGTTTAGGAACCAGAAATGATTCTGTACATTTCTGCACGATATAATTTGCAGAGTCATTGGCAGGATTCCGAGGAGACGCACGGAAAGGTCTGTGAGTCATACGGCTTGCCTTTTTTTGTCTCCCAGCTCAATCTGACCAAGGTCCTTTTATGCTGCCATGAATTTAGCGTCTCGAAGCTCGGACTCTCTGGCGTTGTGCCTGCTTCTGTTTTTGCACCTTTTATTCCCCAAAATTTTGGGGATGATTCACACCATCGATTTGATCCAAAAGTGGTGAAGTTGGCAAAATCACCACTTTTGCTAGTTAAGCAAAAACCACTTGTCGCCAAATCCACATGATGGCCGTCGGAAACCTCCATTTTCTTGGATAATTCCAAATTTTGCTGGTCAAACCTTCGCATCCTCCACTTAGTGCCGGTGAAGAGTCCCTTTTTTCTGTCCCCTGTCAGGAGAGATTACGCTGGATGTGCAATCGCCTGTCTACTGGCAGATGCGGGAACTGTGGAAGTGCGCTCGAAGGGTTGAATGTGGGTGCCTCCCAGCTAGTAACGTGGTTACCCTTTGGTTATGACTAACATAGCTATTGAAAATGGCCATCGAAATAGTGGATTTACCCATTGAAAGTTGTGATTTTACATAGTTATGTGACAGTTTACCAGAGAGTAATCAATGTTAATAACCATGGTATAACCCACTGATTGACCCACTTTGTACATGGCTTATAATCCAATTACCAAGTGGGATGCACATCCAGTGGTTCATATTGGCTACAGGGTGGTGTACCACGTTTTTTTTTGTGGTAAGACCAATAGTTGTCTCCATCCAATGAATACGAACCACGACTGTGGGTCATGTTAAGCATTATCACAAGTAGGGGTACAGGCAGAACGGCATATCCAATAGTAAATCTCGTTTTTGGGGATGGCTTATTGTTGGGCTTGCCACATCAAGTTGGCCCCTTAACTAGTTTGATATGTCTCCTATAAACCATAGAATAGCCAAGTATGGGTTACCACCTTGTAATCACGATTTAATGTCAACCCTTTAACAACCCCTCAGGCTCTTCAATTGAATAATTGGGAAGGATCAGTCAAATATTTCAAGTAACAAATTATAAGACTATTTGGGTGGGGGTGAACCTCCAGCCAATCAACTAGTTATAGTCCGGGCTTGACATTCGCTGACACTAATTTGCAATGATTTAATCATAGCATACTATTCTAGACAACAATGCCCAGCAGAGATATTTTTTAATGGGGGGGGAGGGTGGCAGGGTATCTAAGTTCCGCCATCCTATATTGGTGATGCCCACGTTTTTGTTTGGGGGCGAGGTTGTGTTGCGGGTGTCGTATGGTTGTAGTCAATGTCATGTCAGTCATGCGTCCAACAGATTATCATACCTCCAATATCCAATAGATTCCAATAGATCGATTATTTTTATTCATGATGAATTATTCTTCTATATTTAGGCACATTTGCCGGATTCGCCACACCTTAAAATCCCCATGTGCTTGAATTTTGGCCGCTTGGCCCTCAGACGCATCGATACCAACGCCACATTGTCGGTGCGTGCCTCGTGCCCCGACAGCAGCAGAATGGTTGAGTCTATGGCCATTCGTGTTTGATTACCAGCAGTTACGGCAAAGCAGTTGACAATGGTTGATAGTGGTCAATAGTGGCTAACAACAATGGTGAATAAGGGTATGATATGGTAAAGAATGTGGGATGGTGAATAAGGGTATGATATGGTAAATAATGTGGTAGAATTGGGGATGGTGGATCCTATTGCTTTACTTAACATTATATATATACACATAATATATTTATAATGAGAATCGTGATGTTGCTTCTATCATATGTTCTTTTTTTATTTCCGGGATCATTTCAGTTCTGGATCCGTGTCTAATTTGCCTGAATTGTTGAACATGGACCCTGCGAGTTGTAATGGCAGAGTTCAAATTGTGGAAGGTGCTTCATTATTCATTATGTAATTCCTGGGAGGGCGCAGTTCCAGTCGCATGTGCATATATTAGGCATCAATATATATATATATATAATAGTATTGTACAATATGTATTTGTACATAGTTATAAGGTTTACATTCCGACTTCTGGGGGTTATAAGCCCATGCTTATTTATACCGTATAAGCATGGCCTTATATACCCAATTCATATAAATCAATTGCCTCATTTCAGCTCCATGTGGTTTGGCTAAACAAAGCTGCTACGACTCAGGCAGGACCGCTCCGTGTAAGCATGGCCTTATATACCCAATTCATATAAATCAATTGCGTCATTTCAGCTCCATGTGGTTTGGCTAAACAAAGCTGCTACGACTCAGGCAGGACTGCTCCGTGGGATATGTGACTTTGCCCCATGGCACCATTTGGAGGGATAATCCCTTGGCGTTTGAAGTCTACCACGTAGCCCGGTAGCCCGGTAGGAAACCTTTGTTTTGTACAGCCATCCGTAGCCGGGTAGTGGCCACTTTGATCCAAGTTTCGCGGGCGCACCGGCGCACCGCTTGTGTTACTAGCTTCATTGACCTCTCAAAGCTACCGGTTGCAAAAACTCTCCAGCTAGAACTTGATGTGTCAAGAAGTGGGATGAACATGTCCAACCCATCACGCTGTAGACATCTGAAGCTTTAGGAAATTAATTGGCTTCATGTCGCTGAGCGCGCCATGGCTGCAAATGATGCCAAGTTGTTGTTTTGTTGGAAGCTATGCAGAGTAGTGTCGTCACTACAACCCCTGGTAATTTCTGTGATTTGGAAGTGGAACGCACAGACATTGATTTGTGGAGATGTGGGCGCAGTGGGCCCTGTTTTGAAGTTCCTGGGATCCAATTTCAGTGATAAATTGTTTGGAATCAGAGCCGACTGCTAAATGAAGCGACCCACCAAATTCCACAGGATTTTTCTCAGGCGGGGTTTCAGTACAGCAGATAGAAGAGATGGTTTCCAGGTAGCGCGACCTGTTTGTTTTGGCCGTGGTTCAACAAGCCCATGGGTCCCATTCAATACACCACTTTTGGGCAGCCAGGACCGGAGTTTTTGGCCGATTTTTGTCCAACAGGAAACCCACACATGAGTCACATGAGCCATGTGTTGATGGGTTAATTAACGGTTAATTTTATTGTTAAATAAAATATTGTTATTTTTTGTTTATTTATATATATAGGGGGTTATGCTGTCTGGTTTCTTGGGGCCTATTACAACCCATAATCGGACTATTTACTAACCAACCAGTAAAAAGGGATGGAAAAGGGGTATGTTTCCATTGCTATCATGTTTTTTTCATTTGCTATTCAGAAAAATCCAAAGCGTTTGATGGAACGGCACGAGGCACGAGTTTTTCCATGGATTTTCCCAAGTGCTGCCGAGGTATCAGCTGTATTGGATGAGCTGTTGAAACCACAAGGCGTGCCGCACAGCCGCACAGTTTCAGTTCAGCTGATGTTCGTATATCCCATTGGGACCAGACAGGTTTCAGAAGGTGAAGGATCCAAACCAATGATAATTTGTTTCATCATAATCCCTATACCGATAGAATGGTAATGCCACAGAGAAATGCATATTTTGAAGTTTCAGACACCTTCGCTGACCGTCCAAATAAATGGGATTACCCGCAATCGGTTGAGATGCTTCAGAACTGCAAGAAAACATAACCATTGTGTTTTGTTAATTGTTGGTTTATTTGTACTGATCACCATATCAGCTGCCAAAAAAAACATTCCTGGTGCTAGTTGTGGTCAGTATCACTGCCAGTGTGGCATGAGGAATGGTCCTACATTGCAGCGAGGTTCAAAGCCCCGGTTGATGGTTGTAGGGTACTACTGCCTTGAGAATGCATTGATCATAGTAGTATGTTTTTTTTTAAAATAATGTTGGCAAATACGCAATGGACATCAATGGACTGCAATCATGATCATAGCCTTGTATATTATTAGCTGTAGGGATTTATATAACAATCATAGCATAACCATCATGGGTGTTACTACCCATAGTCGTAAGATGTCATAAGCTTATTATTTCCGAATCCCGGGCGCATTGAGATCATCCCCAGCTATCGTTGTGGATCAAAATGGTTGCATATCCAAGCACATAGATGGTTGCAAATGGTTGAAACCAAAGCGGAGCAACAAGTCTGTACTGATTTTTGGGGCTCTGACCCTGGGTCTTTCACGTTTCGAAGAAATTGACTTTGGCAATTCCGGCCTTGAAACCACTTGCACCAACCAATTTCCTTCACCCAAATCCTTGGAAGCTTAAGCAGCATGATTACGATTAATTATAAATATGGACGTATACGATCATGTGCATATATATATATATATTCATATACACAAATAACACATGCACGATACTATGATAACATCTTGAGAACGTGGCTGCTGGCTCTCCATGTCCCAATGCTGTCTGGACTACGAAGGTGTGATGATTCACGAAACCCTTCGCTACTTAGCCTCGACGCTGGATTGGCATCACGTGGCGGCTGCAGGCTCGTCACCTTCTAGTTGAATACCAGCAGTGGATTGTTCCTGATATTGTTGTGTCTTTTAAGAAATGGACGTCAAGTACCCTCTGGTAATTTAACATAGCTATTGAAAATGGCCCATTTATAGTTGATTTACCTATTAAAGGTGGTGATTTTCCATAGCTATGTTAGTTTACCAGAGGGTATATCAAGTATATCACACAACATGAACATGCCTCAAATCAACATGTTTGCCGTTTGCCCCCAGGTTGGCCCATTTTTCGCTTGCTCAGCCGTTTGGAGCCACTCGATTTCCAGGGATCGGGGAAAGACACATGGGAAATCATGGGAGCACGTTGGAATCGGAATATCACCTGATTATATCTAATTAATTAGATCATAATGAGATAGAACATGATAGAACCAGATTTTCTATCCATTGGGATCAGATTCCAGATATTTAATGGAATGGTCATCTCCAAGAATCGCTCAGGAACAACCAGTAAAACCTTTTGGGAGACCACAGCAGGTTCCGAGAAGGGGATAGAGGACTAATTGCCTATAATAAGGGTTAAAAAGCGCATACTGTACCATATGCATGCCCAAGAGCCCAAGCATATAAGTGGTTAATATATATATATAAAATGCGTGCAGGTATGACCTATCGACATGTACCATGCTAGAACACAAGGGTGCTGAAAGCAGTACATTTTCCTAAATATAGGGCTGTTGTTGAGCGCAGGCATTTGATTTCAGCCCCTTGACGCCCAAAGCCCTGGTGATTGATGAACATTTGACCCATTCAAACGAAAGACAGCAATCCTAGATCAGAACGCGTTGGTTTAAGGGAGCCATGGCGCTCCCTTTCCCATTCTAAGGGCTTTATCCTCAAATATTTCCAATGTCATCACCCAAAAAAACGAAAACACCGCTGTTTATACGATGGAAATTGATAGGGCTCCCATGGACCATTGGCGTCCCCAGGTACTTCGCGTACCTCGAAATGGGCTCGGCGAATCCCTTGAACGAACAGCTCAAAGGCACCTGGTCCTATGTACCCTGGCGGCATCTCACGAATTCTCTCCTCGTGGGAGGTTGAACCAAATCGTTTGGATACCATGCTGTTGCTATCACTTGGTATCCGCACACCTTCTTGTTGATCCTGCTTTTTCAGGGTTATGATTTCGTCATTTTCTCATTTTCTGAGGTCACATCCCATTTTTCGGAGCCAGGAATCAGCACATATTGTCCAATGACTACGGGATGTTTTTCGTTGTTTCCTGGACCAAATCATGGGAGATTCCCTCCATATTTGTGCTAGCTTCCTGCTGGATTTGGGCAGATTTTTCTGCGACTTGTAGCAAAGTCACCACTAGGTCAATGTAAATGATCAGTGAGGGGAACCATCCCAAAATGTTTTTTCTATCCAGTTTTTGGCATGGTGTTGTCTCGACAACAAGGGCACCCCACCCACTGGCTACTCATTACTTCATATGATTTCCCCATTATAATTGCACCCAAGAAAATATCAAATTGATGATACAATAAATCATGTAACATAACCCTCCCTTAAATCCCAGCGATTTTTTGGCTTGGCTGAATTCCATGTTTCTGAGGACTAATTCCTATGTTTCAATCCTAGGTTCATGCCAAAGTTACACGGTATATTTTCCAACCAGTTCAGGGATAGTCAACCCCCCATTTTCCATGAAGGTGTTACTCTCTGGTAAGTTAACATAGCTATGGAAAATTGCCAACCTATAGTTGATTATGATGATTTTCCTCTTGAAAAAAAATGATTCTCCATAGGTACGTTAAATTATCAGAGGGTATATACCCAGTATATAGATTCGGGACTCCCATTCAGGATGCTGGGATGACCATGCACCATTTCCTATCCCTATGTTTTGGTGACGCCCCGTCCCCATTCTGGTTTCTCTTTGGATTTAGCGTATAGATTCCCACATGCCTCCTGTCCCAGTGTGTTTCCATAGGGTAATATTCCCATTTCATATCCCCATTGTTGGTTACATATTCCTCTTATGTACCTCTACATGCTTGTTCCTGTTAACATACGTTCCCATGTCGTTTACATTCCCAGTATTGTTGGTGTCAGTTTTCTCCCATGTCATGTCCATGGTTTGTTAAGTATTCAATATTCACATTATTATATCATATATCAATTATATCCCTATGATAGTTTGTTTTTCCTTTTTGTTCCCATATGGTGTATAGTTAAGTTTGCTGCTTTATAATTCCCATGTCATATCCCCATCTTACAGTTTCATCTTTCCATAAAACATCCCAAACAAATGTTGGGTTGATATTATCCATCATTCTTGGGATATATTTTTTTAAACTTCTCACATTCCCATGGAATATCCATCCCGACCATGGCACAGACCTCCCTAAGGAGACCCCTTACCTCGACACCGTGGAGCAGCAACTGCGCGCCAACGCGCCCGTGCCAGCGGCCGCGGCTGGGCTGAAATAGATTCCATTTGGTGATTTTCCATTTGTTGAATTTCCAGACAGTATCAACTATATACTGGTTGGTGGTTTGGAACATTTTTTATTTTCCATAATGTATGGGATAATCCTTCCCATTGACAAACATTTTTCAGAGGGGTTGAAACCACCAACCAGTATAGGATTTGTATGGATTTGATGAGTTTAATGGGATTGAATGGGATTACATGGTGGCTACCCACGATGATTGCCTCAGGGTAAACGACGGTCATAGACGTTCATAGACGCCGTTTGGAACATGATCTCCAAATGGAAGGGCATATCAACCATATGGGATATAATAGGATAAAACCAACAATTAGAGGGATATTGTATGGGAATATGACACCAAAAATGTAACATGGAGATATGAAATGGGAATATCAACCATATGGCGACATATTTCTTATAGCGAAATCTCAATGAATACCCTGGGGCAACATGTGGAGAATCACCATGAAAATGGGTTTTATTGATCCATAAATGGGCCATGGCTTCCACATCGTAAACGTTTACCCTAAGGGATCGGTAGGGTCATGTTGAAACATCCCCGCAGAAGCGATCAACCTGAGGCGTCCAGCTTGGTTTTGTCGTATGGTGAGTTCTATTCACCCCTTGGGCGCGCCTTAGCTCTGCTGTCCCTGGCAGATGTCTTGCGCCCGGGGCACAGCATGAGCCGCGCACAGGTGGGAGAACGAGTGCCTTGGTGAAGCGACTGGGGCCAGGGGGGTCGGCCATTTTTCGGATGAGGTTTGGTTGAGTCATGTTTTCTTCTATCAAAAAATGGGTTTCTGCCCTGACGCACGGAGAATTCAACCATATTGGGGATGGTCAAAAAGTAGTGATTTCAATGCGAACGAGGGAATGGACGAGAACTTAACAGCTATTTTGGTGGTGAGAACTTTACTGAATGACGGGGTTTTGATCGCACATACAACTTTTTTGGGCAATTTCTGGCCAGTAAAATTACTGTTTCTTTTGCGTCGTTCCAGCAGCTGGGGGTAGAAACTCTAGTTACTATTTTGTATACCGATACCCATTTTGGATCCCTCAGATTAAAAGTATCAGCAACGTTTGCAGCTATCATTACTTGCCAGCGCTTCAGTTCGATTCCCAGCGATCTGGCTAAATTTGCCAAGAGCTTGCTTTAGTGATGTGAAGGAGGAACAAAGATGTGTTGCGAGATATGTGTATGGCTTTAAATTCCGCCAACGTCACTTAGCTGCTGTTGAGCTGAGAGCTGTTCCATTTCAAACCCGGTCGGCTCTAAGGAAAGGTTGATCAGACGCGCTGTCTATTTGTTGGGTGAACTCGGGCAGCAGCCGATCACATGCGTTGAGCGTTGATTGTTGGGCGTGCTGTGAAAAATATTGAAAGATCATTTGGGTCCTCACTTACCATGCTTGGGTGCTTCCCTATTATACCTTGAGGATCCTTGAAGGACTCATTTTGCTGGTCGTTGGAACTGTTTGAACCATTAACCATTCGCTCCTTTTCAACCATAGACAAGGGATAATGATCCAATGATCCCCAATGATGAGCATATTCTTCAGGGGGTGCTCAACGGCAAATCAGCTGTTCAGTAGATAATCCAGATTCAGGCTTGGTAAGAAGGTATGACGTGGCTTGAAGCACAGGCGGTTTCAGGAGCCATGCCAAAGGTTTTGGCAAGCGGTTGTTCCAACATGAACTGGGTGAGCATTGTACGTTTGAGACAAGTTCCGTGGAACCACGGATTGCCTCACCAGCTCAGAAACCAAAGCTGTATATAAAAGGGTAACAAAAGCATACGGTAAACATGTTCAATCACCGCCACAATCAAGATCTCCATTGGAGGAACCATCATCCATCCGCACAATCAAACCATCATTCAGGACAATATCAATGTCGTCATCGTTTCTTTGATATAATTGTCCTATTCACCCATCTCCTCCTCCTCCTCCTTATCATCATCATCAACATCATCATCATCATCATTATCACCATTATCCTCGTCATCGTCATCATCATTATCCTCGTCATCGCCGCCGTCATCGTCGTCGTCGTCGTCGTCGTCGTCATCGTCATCATCATCATCATCATCATCATCATCATCGTCATCATCATCATCACCATCATCATCATCATCATCCTCATGTTCATCCTTATCCTATCTCGTCCTTATCTTCCTTATCCTCATCGTCATGGTCATTGTTTTGTCAAGTTGTCACATGGTCAAATTTTCAGAGTCATCATCGCAATGACCACTACCATCACCGGCCCCAACAATCTGAACATTCATGGCTACATCGACTTCTATTTCACGCAACAAAGACCCACCATGCTAGGACCATTTCTTAAACGCCAAGTACCCGCCTTTCGTGGCGCTCTCTTCGCGTTGGCCCATCTTTCAAATGGCTGACAGATTGGCTTGCGAGGCAGGCTTTCAACTGGTGGGTGATTTCAGATGCTATAGTAATTAAGCCCCGCAAAGATGCAGAAAAGGATGAGTTTACCATTATTCCAGACTTGTATTCAACTTCAAAGTTTTTTGTTTTGGAATACCGGATGCCCCAAAATCCGGAATCATCATTCTCCCCGATGACAATTTTGGAGACTTTTGGGAGATGCCAGCACCAAACTTCCTGGAAAATGGGCCTTCATCTCCCAAAATATGGTAGTTTTGAATGTTTTGATAGATATCGGTGGTTTTGTCAGCCAGGGATTAGCTGTTTGGATTGAAATTCCCCAAAGAAAAAGGGAATGTAACTCGCTATGCAGGTAACTATTGGGTGATATTGGTCAGTCGATCTGAGTAAACCACCATGTTGCTTGTCTACAATTTTGGTCTTTGTGATGATGATTCTTATATATTGTTTTTCTTTCTATTGCCAATACGTGCTGATCATATATCATATACATAGGATACATTCAGTGGGATAATCCGAGGGGAATCTGCAGGAAGATGAACCATGGAAATCTTGCCATTGAGAATGGGGGATGAACCATGGGTTGAACCGCGGTTCAATTTCCCCCAAACCAATTAATTAATCATTGTGTTATAGTCCATATTTTACTGATATATACTAATATTGATTACCCTTATCTAGCTGTCGTTCGGGACTTCTAAAATTCTAAAACTACATTTAACTTATCATTCTATCATTCATCATTGAATTATCGACCTAGTCAAATATGCACAATGATCGCTATGATGTCATAATCTATATTTCATTGCATATTTAGCTTAAATATGTTTCAATGATATATATATATATATGAAAGTAAATATATATTTATATATATAGGTGTATATACTATATATGTATATTGGATATTGTATATTAATATGTATAAATATAACCAAAAAAAAGAAAATATTTCCTCCCTAGGCGCAGCTTCGTTGGACTTTGCCCCGCCATGCGGCGATTCCCCGTCCCTGGATGGCGCTGCTCCCCATGGCTGAGAAGGTGCTGAACTGCCTCAATGGAGGATTTGAGAGGGAAAATCCATGGAAAATCCTTTACCCTCTGGTAGTGACTAACATAGCTATTGAAAATGACCATAGGAATAGTGGATTTACCCATTGAAAATTGTGATTTTCCATAGCTATGTGACAGTTTACCAGAGGGTAAATGGAGAAAATCTATATAATGAGAAATCATCTGGAAATGGAGGTTTTCATGGGGAAGTCATCTGTAAATTGATGTTTGAATGGGAGCATCATCTATACATGGAGGTTTTAATGGGAACATCCTCTAATTATATAATCGATGTTTTTCATGTTAAAATCAGTGAGAATCACCAAATTCAATGGAGGTTTTAGTGGGAACATCACTGGAACATTTCTAAAATGGATGTTTTAATCGGAAGAGTCATCTATGAATGGAGGTGCTTCATGAATTTAGGGATGACGGACAGTTTCCGAACTGGTATCTGGTATGTATCTGGTATAGATGCCTCATTTAGATCGATGATTTACCTATAAATCATGACCATGATATCATGATGATGTTCCATGGCAAACTGTTAAACCAGCAGGGGGTAACTGGGAAAAATATGATACACCAATCATGATCCCAAATATCCCAGACTTTGATCATTTGAAACTAGAATTAGAAGCCCTTAAGAATTATCGTATGTATCGTGGTAAAACCATGGTTTCCAGGCACGATGTTCCCTGAGATCAATCCGTTGGGAAAAACCCATGACAGTGTTATACAGTGCTCACCCTTGTATTGTCCTGTATCATGTCGACTCACCTAAAAGCATGTGATCTCTTATGATCTACCCTCCGGTAATTTAATGTAGCTATTAAAAATGACCATTATATAATAGTGGATTTTCCATTAAAAATGGTGGTTTTCAATAGCTATGTTAAATTACCAGAGGGTATTGAGATTGTTTTCCTGTCCCGGCTGATGAAGACGCAGCAGGTCTCTGATGTGGTACGCGCTTGTCGCCTGCCATACTGCAGCTTTGCTGAGAAAGACCGATTTTCATCATGAATCCTGGAAACTAAAACTCGAAGCACAAGTAAACATGGCAATTTGGAGTAGGACATGATTGGCCAAAACGCTTCTTTAAATGTTTTGTTGTTATTAGTGTTGTATTCACAGGTGCGGCTTCGGAAAATATGTCCATGGCTGCCCTGCCTCTTTTGATCCCAACCAAACCTGAATTACTGCCAAGAACATTGCCATTTCATTCCGTTGCACATAGTCACACATGATAATTGAGATTCCCAGGTTTTCAGCTTCGGCAAATATCCAGCACCTCGAGAAACTTTTTTGTTTTTAAAATCGGGGATTTGCACATCTTTGGGGCCATAGAATGGGGGTGTTGAATATTAGGATGGGACAATGCCACGATTGCCCTTGATGATTTGCCATTTTACTCTCCTGTAAACATAGGAAAGCCCGCCATGAAAGTTCATCATTTTCCTAGGTAAACTAAAGGTTTGCCATGGTTTGCCAGATGTTTGTTGTATGTTGACCCTGAAGTCCCACCATTTTCCTTTTTTTTTTCTAATCCTGTTTGGTAAACTTGCATAGCAATGGAACATGAATGAAGATGACCCACTTATAGTTTTTTTCCATCAAAATGGGAATTTCCCTTCCGCAAACTGTGAATTTACCATGGAATTTACCGGGTGCAGATCAGGATTTCACCACTCAGGTGATTTGAGTTTTCTGGAACTGGTCCTGCGCTCCGCTGCTATGGCTGGCTGGGTCCAACTTTTAGAAGTGGGGGCGAACCTTGGAGATTGTGCCCTCTGGACGGCGGCACATTTGGGGAGGCCATGGCTAGTGGGCATGGAAGAATCGGAATCCTATCTTCCTAATCAAAGAAATATGCGTAGATCTACTAAACCATGGTTCAAACATGTTAAAACCATACCTTAAGGAGTTGGGGGCATTCTGTTGAGATATGCCACTGTGATCCGATCGACATTTCAGGCCGATTTCGGTGACGATTTTTTTTGGAAGCAATGGTCATCACATCAGCTTTAAATGAAAGTGGGGAAATTCAATGTTTAACTGGTTGGTGGTTTGGAACATTTTTTATTTTTCCATAGATTGGGAATAATAATCCCAACTGACTATAATTCAGAGGGGTTGAGACCACCAACCAGATGATTAGTCTACTTGAGACCACCAACCAGATGATTAGTCTACAATCCCATTCCCCGATTTTAGATATCACCACAATGCCCTTCGAAATGAATTGATCCAGTACTAAGCCATGGTTTGAAATAGAGGTATTCGATATGAGGTGGAAAGGAGCTAGAAAATCCACCACATATATCTCACACACACATTATATATATATATGTAAATGTGTGTATATTTATATATATATATTTATATAGTTGGTTTAAATCACAAATATATATATATATATGGTATCCTCTTTTTAGTTTTTTATATGGAAGATCTATTCTGTTTTCATCTGAAAAACCACCGGCTTTCCACGGGAGGCGCCTCCATGGTGCCGTGGCTGTGGAGCCACTACCAGAGGTGGCCTCATCGTTGCAGAGGAGCGTGCAGATGAATGGCTGGGAGCACAAGTTCCAGGCAGATTTCGCTGTGGACCTTCCAAAAGTTGGAGATTTACCGGAGAAAATATGAAACAAATCAGATTTAGAAGGTAAAGCCAGGAAAAGTTGGGATGAAACCAATACAATCCGAATACCTCAAAACTGACAACGAAAACTTGAAACCAGCCGTTCCACCCGGGATTTATGTGACAGCATGTGCAACTCAACATCATGTATATATATATATATATTTAAATATTATATATATTTAAATATTATATATATATATGTATTTATTATATCTATCTATCATATATATATATATTATGTGTGTGTTTGACACGGGATTGACTAAGAGTAAACTAGTTTTTTCAAAAACGAAGCGGAAGATCAACCAACAAAAGAATGGGGATTTAACATGTTTCGATGGCCAACGGATTGCCACTGATGTGGACCTAACCAGGCAAGAACATGTCCAACAAGAGGATCAAGAAGAATGCATGTACCCAGACACTGCATGAAAAAAAGGGTACCAGCTTTAGTGGTGTTGATTCTCCGGCCATTTCGCAAGTGGTGAACTCCCTGTCGCGGGGCCTTGGAGGTGATTCAAGCATTTGCTGGTGCGAGAAGTGGCTGGGGCCGTATGCATTTCCTGGGCCTTGCGGATGGAAATCCGTACGCCAGTGCTTCAGTGTGCTGGCCGCAGGGAGTGGGCGTTAGTATCCCAAGGATATCCAACGATACTGGCCTTGACAAGAGGTGGTGCCATGTGATGCCATTTGCTAAGTTGGTTTTAAGTAGGGTTTATGATGGGTTTATGGTGTATCTATTTGAAGTAACTTGTAAAACGAAGGGCATCACATTGATTCAGGCCGAAGAATTGTACCACCCAAATCCATCATTTGATGGACATTCTAGCCACTGTGATCTTTCATTTGTTTGGATGCGAGCCCACCAGTGTCATGATTAGCTGTGCTCTCGCTAGACGTATTTATTTGACAAAAGCAACGCCACGTTTCTTCACCTTGGATAGCCACTATTCCTTGCCATTTCGCCAAAAACTCCTTGAACATCCATGACTTTTTGAGAACTTGCCTTCCATCCGCGTGTGGGCCGAGGCGGTTGCCCCCAGCGGTGCCACCATCCCTTCGGTCGCTGCGCGCACGGTCACGGTGTCGCATCTCTCGCGGCTCATGGAGAAGAAACGATCTGCCAAGATACTGAAGATCTACGCCTATGGCGACCTCCGGGACCAGGGCAGGGGACACTTCTGGTCTAAAGATGATGTCAAAAGTTGGATGTTTAGAAGTTCATGGGAGGTTAATGGGAGTTTATGGCTTTATGGATTTAAATGCAGCCACAATCAATAGCTGGAAAAGAGTAGCCCATTGGGGGATGGTCATACCAGTAGGAAGGAATTAAATGCTGGCCAACAGCGGATTCGAATGGTGGACCATCTAACAAAAGTTTACCATCATAAATCATGCTTGGCCTGGGCAAACGGAGCTTTATAGCTGCGAAAATCAACGAACTAAATGATTAAATGGATGTTTTTTTTCAGCCATGGAGCTGATTGGCGGAGGGTAACCAAGAAATATGGGGAATTGAGCCAATTCCTAAGATTAACTCAGTTACTAACCGCTTTGTCATTTACAATGGGATTAACTAAGTTCTCCTTATCAGTTATGGGTATCTAACTCAGTAAACTAACATAGATGTGGAAAATCCATTCTTCCCTAAGAAAATGATGTACAAATCATGGCTTTTTCCACATCTATGTAGAATCCACAGGAGGGTCACTTATGATAAAATCATGTTGCATGCTTATTAACCCATCTATTTTTATTATTCAATATCACCATCGATCCTCATTGGGCCAGCTTAAAAAAGACATAATGATATCTTATTAACCTCAGCTTAAATATCCCATTGATTAACTCAGTTAAGGATTTCCTACAGGACGACGTACTGGGCGCCCGTGGCGCCTTGCACCGCGCTGATGCGCTTTGGCTGGCCTTCGCTGCTGGGCAGTTGAAACGCCCCGGGGCAGCTGCAGTGGCTCGGCTCGGCTGGAAGATGGGAAAGTCATTGGGATGTATGTAACAGGAATAGGACAATAGGAATACCCATGATGGACTATGGCTATGATTTAGTTATATATGGAATATATGGGGTATTCCTATATATTACCCGGTAATTTCACAGCATTAGTTTGCTATGGACTATGGCCCTTTTTGAAATGGATGATCAAAATAATGATTGGTAATTTCACGGTTTGCATTAGTTTGCTATGGGCCATGGCCCTTTTTGACATAGATGATAATAATTTAAATGATTTATACAGTACCTATTTCAATATGGTGACGTTCTATAGTTTTGTTGAATCAGCGGAGGGAAAATCACGTCAAATCCTGACCAAAGTTGTTTGAAAGATTTTAGGGGGTGAAATCCGATTTGGGTTTGTTCATGGATCAATTTGGTCGTTTAGTTTAGTTGTGACATCACTTTTTTTTGGTTTGTTCAGGGGTCTTTGGAGCTTTGCTTCCCACTGTCTGTGGGTACATCAGTATACCCATCTTTTGGTATTGTTATATTTCAATCACAAAGTAGAGACAAGCAAATGCTGGTGCAATCTTCTCTTATTTCTCCCGACTGCCGCCACTGATTCTGGCTTCGAGCACGGCTTGTGCCAGTTTCAGCAACACTGCACGGAGAACTGCAGTGTAGTCTTTGAACCTCTGATTGCTGCGAGGAACACGCCTCGTTGAATTAAATGCCTTCAGCCCAGGAATCACAAAGGACACAGCAACAAGAAAAGGAGCGACAAATCAACCAGTCAGGGACATAAATGAAGGCTTTGCAAATCGGAAAAACAAATCTATGGCCAGATGGGAAAACCCACCCGTGGTGGATGTCACTAGGGATAGTAAGACCTTCCCCAAGACATTCTCAGCTGTCCTACTGCCCCTCTCAGCATTCAGTGCTTCCGTTGCTTTCATCAAAGCATCGTTGGCCACCCGCAAGGCATATGCAGCCTCTAGGTCTTCCAAAGCAGCACGTGCCAGCCAGACATTCACCCTGATCAGCGCCCAACATGCGCTCATGACCAGTGTCAACCAGCAGAGCTGCCAGAGACAGGCCTGAAAGAGCTGGATGCAAGCAGCCAGCGCACTGCGCAAGGCAGCAACTAGTCACTCAGTCGTCTTGCCTTTGGTCTTGCATGCTGTCTTGCTTGCCTTGGGCTTGGCAGCTGTTCTGCCTGTCTTTCTGGTGGGCTTTTTTGCGGCCGAAGCTCCACCGCGAACTCTGCGACGGGTCGGTTTCTCTGAGGGTGCCGAAGCTGAAGGGCTGGATGTAGCAGCTTTGGACTTGCCACTGCTGCTGTTCCGGGAATTGCTTCCATTGGTGGTGGCCTTTTGCCGAGCACTTTTGGGTGCGGAAGGTGGCTTTTCTGCCTTGGCATTGCACATGTCAAAGAGTTGCTTCTGTAAGAGAGACTGCTGTTGCATCTGTTCTTTCTGCAGCTCAAGTATGGACAATACCAGCTTCTGCTCCCCTTTTTGGTCGCTTGGTTCTTCGGCTGGCATGTCAACGGCATTCTGTGGTTCTTCGGCTTTGCCTGCCAGGCAAGCCATCATGCCCTGGGCAGTCTGCTTGACAGCCTGCTTATCATTCTGGCAAGATTTCATAAAAAGCCCAGCTGTCCCCTCAACAGCTTTCCATGCTGCGGAGGCAACTCCGGAGCAAACGCCATCCCATGCAGAACTCACTACCCCTGCACAAAGCTGATTCAAAGATGACTGGTGAGCTTCACTGTAATGGTTGGAGTGGTGGCGGTGGTCATGGCCATCCCACTTTTGCCAGCCGCCTTTGCCCGACCAAGTTCTGTGGTTTTGCTGCCATGGCTGACGGCGTGACCATGCTTTGCCATAGCCGCCTTTCCCCATGGCGCAAAGGAGAGAAAGGTGAGGTGAAACCAGCTGAGTGCCAGGTGAGCACTGGGATGGCAACAGTCATGTGAAAAGCTTACCTAAGAAAAACCGAACAAATCCGTCCCTTACAACCAGCAATAGGGGAACAAGACATATAGGAAATGTCATGCAGCTGGCCTAAAGGTTTATACCGACACAAGCTTGCGGCCCTCGCACGGCAATTGCTTTTGTTAAGATTTCCCGAGCATGCTTAATAGCTGGCGGGCAGTATCGGCCACGCCGCCAAATCTTTAACATGACACCTAGGGGGTACCCATGCAAAGCCCAAATCTGCAACTCACATTCAACTGCACGATGCAAACTGGCCAGCGGCAAGTCCAGAGAACGCCAACGATTCAATTTGCCATGAAGGAGTGCAAGCAACTGTGGGACATCTAGAAGCGCTTCTCCTTGAAAAGGCATCAAGCGGAACTTGGTGGGGAGTTCAAGGATTCCCTGCGCGGCAAGAGAACGCCAAGTACTTTCAACACCATGAGCATGGACATGCATATCAAGACCCACACATTGAATCCACACATCAAGCCAAGGCAACCCCAAGTCCGTTTGTTGTGTTGCGTCAAAAGACACTGGTTTATCGTACATGTGGCTAGGGAGCTCATGTAAGCAGTTGGTGCAAAGAACAGAGGAAACAAGACAGAGGTCATCAACATAGCGAGTGGCAGCAATTGCTTCGCAGAAGCGCATCATAGGTGGGTACCAGACGCCCTGGCCCTTGTTAGTGTCGACCCAATGCGCTTCAGAAACACCTAGTATAACAGATGCACATTGTTTAGACAGAAAACCACCTATGGGAACACCCCTGCGTTGCTCGAACAAAACTGGTCCAACGTTCACACATGTCTGCATCAGGGCAAGCTCTGCAATTGTCAACATGTCGTCCCACCGATGGAGATGGGAACCAGCAGTTGGGCGGAAATTGTTTCGGGCTACCCAGTAATGCAAGCGCCGGCTTTTTTTGGTAACCACACCAAATGACTGATGGGAACTGTCGCGAAGTTCCGCAAATACAAGCCGAAGCCGGCGTAAGACCTCATCCCTAGAAATTTCTTCAAACAACTGGGCCGCATCACCTACCCATGCACACAAGGGTGGTTTAGGGGAACAGCACTTATAACACTGAGACAAACAACCATGGTCATGGCGCAACTTGCTCACTGCAGCACGCAGGTCACTGACGGCAGAGAACAGGTCATGTGTTTCAAACCCTTTTCCCCACAGCCTAATGGCTGCCTCAAGTCCTCGGGCAGTTGCCTTGTAAAGCCGTTTGCATGGATGTGCGGCCCAGCTTACCACACGCCGGCAACATGCATGGAAATCTTTGGAGCAGGTTCGACCAAAGCCGCTTCTGAAACATTTGGACTTGATATTGACATACATGTACGCTAGCTTCCAATTCTTCCACCTAGAAGGGCCACAACATGCTTGCAAGAATGGGGGCAACCTAGTAACGTGAGCTTGCCGGTACTTCTCTGCAATGTCCGCAGCACAACCTTGGTGACGCACCCAGTGGTCGACATCTTGGTTTACCATGAGAGCAACAAGTTTTTGGTAGACCATTGTTGGCAAGATCCAGCAGGAAGCTTTGTCTTTGTCCTCCTGCACAGCAACATGATCAAGAGGGACAGTCAAGTTTGCAACGTAGGACAAATGTTGGTCTAGGCAAGGTTGAAAGCTAGCCAAATGGTGGTGGAGCCAACCACGGATATGTCTTCGCCAGCATTGGCCAACATTCTGGCCCAGCGACCGTAGCCACGCTTGCACGCTGCACTCTGCGCGCTGCGCACATGAGAATGGGGACTCCCAAACCGGGGTCTTCCAATAATGTTTGCAAAGCCTCATCTGAGCACCCTCAGTTGGCGAGAGCCTCAGCAAACTAGGCGGCAGGTCAAACAGGTGCTTATCAGTCATGTTCCGGCAAGTCTTGATATGGTTCCACCTTACAGCAAAGGTGTGCCGCGGAGGCTGCACAGCTTGAACCGCAAAGACAATCCAACGTGCAATCAGCGGTGAACATGTCAACAATAACTGCTTTTGGATATCACGCAGGCAAGATTGAAAAACACGCTTTGGCAAGGACAGGGGCCATCGCAGCAATCTCTTCCGGGTGCCAGGAAGCCCATGACTACGGAGCCACCGGCCACAAGCGTTGATGCCCCGCTTCCGGATATTACAACTAGGCTGCTCAAGCAATGCAAACATGGCAACAATGGCTTCACTGCCTGGTGGTTCACTCTGCAAACCCCAGCGCTGCCTAATGGATTCCCAACATGTCGTCTTAGTTTCACAAACATAGCATGCAAAGAGAGATGCACAGTGGGTGTGCCGCAAGTCAAGGGGGCCAGCTTGACCAGTAAGGGCCAGTCTGTGCAAACTCACATGCCAATATGCTGCGTGAAAGGTGAGAAAGAAACTTTGCGACAAATACTTTTGATCAACCAAAATCTGGGAGCAACAAGCCCTACGGCGGATCAAGTCACACGCTTTATAGATGACATTTGAAGTTCTGTCAGTAAGATGCTTCTTAGTATCATGAATGCAACGAAAGCGTGGTGGGGCCCGCCTGCCGCCAAGGCGGCTGGCTTTGCTATGCCTCACTGGTTTTTGTGTCGGTGCTTTGGTGGACTGACTGTTGGCAGGCCAGTGACCAGCACGCAGGAAACATTGCTCGAGGGCTCTAACCATGGACAGCTCCTCAACTCCAACAACCCATACACAAAAGTCACCGAGGGAAACATGCTTAAAAATAGCGGTTTTGCGTAAGAATTTTGCATGGCTGGCAGAGCGCCTAGCTGTTCTCAGGTCATGCAAGTGCTCATAGAATCGGGCCATGGGTGCACGCAAGGTGCACCTCCATGCACGGCGATTGCATGCTGTACTACCGAGGTAACAGTGCCGCAAAGAACACAACAAGTACAAGTAACCCTTGCCTTCTGTGGCTGTGGACTTGCAGTTTACCTGTGTGGCCAGAAGGTCAGCACACGCATATTTATCTTCAAGCGACAGGGGGCAAGTCTGAGATAAAGCAACTGACAAGTCAGGGTGCACGCACTGCAAACGTTGCCGTGCCCAAGCTTTGCGACAACGGCCGGCTGACGCTTGCCAACGAGTATGCAGAAGCATGCGGACAGAACCTACAACATGCAACAAGTGGTCAAAATCCATGCTAGTGGCCTTCTTCGTTTTGACACCAAGAGGGAATGCCTAGTTTATCATTGCATGTGTTACAAGGCTCAGCTGGTGCGCAAGTTCTTTGGCCAACAGTGGGTCATCACATGCACAGCACGCAATCGTTACACAACGCAGAACACAAGCATCAACACCACTGACATGTCCAGGGGCCAAGCCAACAAGTTTTTTTTGCACATGACGAGACAGTTCATGCTCAACACGCTCATGGACATGGATTTGGGACTGCCAACAACGCAATGCATGTAAAACACGATTCACGACGGCATCTTCCGGCAAGGGCTCCCAATCCACAACTAAATCTGACATGTCAGGCAAGCAAGGTCTTTCACATGCATTCCTGTGCCGGGGCTGGTGCGAATCATCAACTGCATGGGGGTCAGGCTTTCTCATCCAACTATAACAAGCTGCAACAACAAGCGGGAGTTGAATCAACACGCAAAAAGCCACATACCATAGCCAGGTTTTCAACCGCAAAATTATCCGGATGCAAGCTCTACGCAATCTGCGACGAACTGCTCGTTGAGCCGGTCTTGTGCCTCTGTGTGCCTTCATGGGCCTTGTGCCAGCCTAGGTTCAGCCACTTCTATTGTAAGATAAATTATGCAATGTATTTGACAAGAATTTTCTAAGTAAGGTTAGCCGAGGTGAGGGCCAGGCTGTTAGCCTAGCTCGCAGGTCTACGAGATTCTAGAGGTTCAGGACAAGTTAGATGGGGATGACGTGTTATGCCGCGACCACGGCCCTCAAGCAAGGTCCGGTCAACAACACGGTGGATAATTTCAATCACAAAGTAGAGACAAGCAAATGCTGGTGCAATCTTCTCTTATTTCTCCCGACTGCCGCCACTGATTCTGGCTTCGAGCACGACTTGTGCCAGTTTCAGCAACACTGCACGGAGAACTGCAGTGTAGTCTTTGAACCTCTGATTGCTGCGAGGAACACGCCTCGTTGAATTAAATGCCTTCAGCCCAGGAATCACAAAGGACACAGCAACAAGAAAAGGAGCGACAAATCAACCAGTCAGGGACATAAATGAAGGCTTTGCAAATCGGAAAAACAAATCTATGGCCAGATGGGAAAACAAATTGTTATATAGCAACAAGGGTTTAACAGTTGAAAGTTTCAGCAGGAGATGCAGCACCCTGCATATAGTGAACCCAGGGAACAGGCAGAGGTTGGAAGGGAATTTCAATGGCAATCTGAAGCAAAGATTTCGCTGACCAACAGAAGTTGGGCCCCGTATATATGACTATAGCAACCGACTTGCACTTAGAACTAAGTGTTTGCTCCATTTTTTTGGAAAAATAGGTTCTAAGTGTAAGTCGGTCGCTACAAGTTGTTTCAGAAAACATTGATGAACTAGGGGCGGTTTATGGATGCGGGATCTACTGTAGCTATCGGCTATGATGGGACCACCGAAGGTTGGCTGCATCCACATTTTGTTGCTGGACCTTGATTCCAGGCCATGGTTTTGCATGATATGATATGCTTTGTTTGGCAAATTACCCAATGGTAAACTAACAGGTCGCGCCGCCCTTGGGCAACTGGTGTTTTTTGACGCCTTTTGTTCTTTGCGCCTTGTGCTCTTTTGTTTTTGCGCCATTATCAGCGAGCATTGCAAGCTTTGGCCAATTGTTTGAGAAAGTGCAATGGAACATTCCCCGGCAACTGAATTTAAGTTGTCTAAACATAAGTATATAATTACATATATATATATATATTAATGTATATTTATATTTATATTTACATTTATTTATATATATATATTATACACATACATGTGATATATATATATTTTATAATTATATGTCTATACGTAAGTGAGAAATATGTTTTTGTGCATAAATATAAACAAACAAGAAGATATGTAATTACATTTGTTTGTATACAATAATGAAAATGAATGTATATGTATGCACATGTTTATATACATATTTATATGTATCTAAATGCGACCTGCGTTGTGCAATATTATGAACTAATAAGCCTAGCCTATTTCACCCAGGCAACCCTGAAGTTCATAAAACATACATACGTTACCACCCCCCCCACTCCACCCAAACCCCGAAGTTCACGAAGTATACATGACGTGAGCAAGTTCACAGGGACGTTAACATCCCCCCCACCCCACCCAAAGCCCGAAGTTCACGAAGCATACATGACGTGTGCAAGTTCACAGGGACGTTAACATCCCCCCCACCCCACCCAAACCCCGAAGTTCACGAAGCATACATGACGTGAGCAAGTTCACAGGGACGTTAACATCCCCCCCACCCCACCCAAACCCCGAAGTTCACGAAGCATACATGACGTGAGCAAGTTCACAGGGACGTTAACATCCCTCCCACCCCAACCCCGAAGTTCACGAAGTATACATGACGTGAGCAAGTTCACAGGGACGTTAACATCCCCCCACCCCACCCAAACCCCAAAGTTTCACGAAGCATACATGACGTGACAGGGACGTTAACATCCTCCACCCCACCCCAAACCCTAAAAAAAAACAAAAAAAAGGTTTCGTTACCAGTTGCCTGGGGGCGGCGTTGGGAACTAACATAGCTATTGAAAATTGCCATTTATAGTGAATTTACCCATTAAAAATGAAAATGGTGATTTTCCATAGTTTTGTGTATTTTACCAGAGGGTAGCCAATGGACTAGAAACAGCCACCGCATCTTCAGTTTCCATTCCAGACTGACCTGCATTTTCAATCGCTCACCACAATTTTCAGCAAGCACTTAAAACACTTCAGCTGCAGACGGTTGTTGGTAATTTATCAGATGGTTCCGGTTAAAATTTGATTTACTGTAAAAATTGGATATATTACAATGGTTACGGTTAAATTTTGATTACATGGTTACGATTAAAAATTGATTCACTTTACAAATGAACAATTTGAAGGCTCAATTGGTGCCCCCATTTTTGAGCCATGGCATCATGTTTTTTCCGATCAACCCGCAGAAACCAACCTGAGCAGTTTCACAGTAGGGGGCTATACGGCTGAATATAAGGGTGAGGGTACTGTAATCCACCAATCTCTTTCAGCAACCATCATTTGAGCTATTTTCCGACAGCTTTCCAACTGATTAAACACGGTAAAACATATCTCATAAAAGAAAAACATATCCTTTATCCCTTGTCATTTCCAGTGTATCGCCAGTCTTGCACTTTTTTTACATGTTTATACCATCCGTTTCTGGTGAATTTGGAGATAATCTATGGCTTTTGGGTTTACCACATTCGCGTATCTATCGTTTTTCCCCATTGCTATCCTCGTCATCCCTAACCTTGGATGAGTAGTTTAACTTTTAGTTTTTTGCAACGGAAAACCACCAGCCAACCAGCAAAAAAAAAAATGTGAACTATCAAAGACTTGCCATGGTTAATGATGGTTAAAAATAGTTAATTATGTTGATGAATGGTGATTAAAATATTAACTCATGGTTAATAAACGGGTGATTCGTGATGATTCATGCTTCATCTTAGTGGCAGATCCCCCAACCCTCACTTGCTTCCCCTTATTCCCGAAGAATTCACCGCTCGCGCCGCTCAAGGTCTTCCTCTTCGCCATGCTTCGGCATCACTTCGGCTGCTTCGCCTTGCCAGCCTTTCAAGTGGATTGGTGTCGCTGCGCCTCGCGCTTCTCTGCGCCCCGCATGCGCCTCGGCATGGGGTCTTGTTTAAAGACCAGAAAAAATTAGATGGCTGGAAAAAAAACTGCTCTAATGGGAAAAAATGTGGGAAAATCAAATATCAAATCAATGTTTCATTGAGAAGATATGGAGAGATTATTTAGAAATGGAAGTTTAGAGCTGGGAAAATCATCGAACTAATAAGTGGTGGATGCTCAATTGCAACGTTTGGTTACCGGAGGGTAAATCCAGAGCCATACCCTTTGGGAACTAGCAGTTTGGTATGGTATAGACGGCCCATTCAGTTTGATGTTTTACCTATGAAGAAGACAAAGTTCCCACGGTTATGTAAGTTTACTAGGCTAAGTGAACAGTATGCCATTTCATGAGTATAATGATGGGATATTAGGACAGCTATGCTCAAACAATCCCCAATAGGGGTTGATTGTGTGTGATTGTTGCAGTGTACCTCCATTTGAGATGATTTCTAACAGCCCCCAGAAATGCCTACTTCATAGGATGGGTTATTCTTCGGTGTACACCTAATTAAATGTGCATATATATATATGCCATGGTCATCACGTTTGTAAAGATCATGGGCTGGAGAGTAGATGTAGACGATGATGCTTTGGAAGGTGAGGCGGACAGCTCTAAGTCACAAAGTTGACAGTTACTTATTGTCAGAGAAGGTGCTTGCGGGATTGGGGGATACACATATGCTCACAGTGGTTATTTGACAATGCTGATCATAGATACATTAGATGCATGTTATCCTGTTTTTCCCTTGCGGCCCGCATGAGTCCGAACGTGAAGGCTGCATTGACGCTGGCTTGCACCTTGCTTCTTTTGAGATTGAACCTACCGATGATTCAGCAATGATGATTGAATCCCATCAGCTCGCCAGCTTGTCATATGTGTGTTCCGTAATTTGATGAGAAGTTTATATATAGATAATATATTGCTTCACTACATATATATATATATTCACATGCTGTGTATGTGTTTAAAAAAGGCGCACTATCCAATGACGATGTCCCATGCAGAGATGGGGCTTCCAGGATGGCTCGAGCACTCAGACGTTCCAAAGGCGCCTGCTGGGTGATGCGGCGCCTATTCTTGGCCCAAAGTTCCCTAAGTCGAAAAGCGGCAGCCTTCACTAACTCACTGTTTGTATATATATATAAATATAGATAGATAGATAGATAGACAGATAGATAGATAGATAGATATTTAAAATATTCATATACAATTGTGTTTATACAATTCTTTTTTGGGGTCGGAATTTTTGTCCGGTTTCTGGTGCAATCTGAAGTTCGCTTGGCAGGCGCATATAGCATGGTCTATGTGGCTGCCTTCAAGCCCCGCTCGCTCTTTTGCCCACCTTGGCGTGTGGCGGAGGCAGGGTATGGCAGGGTCACAGGGTCATCGAAAATGCCCTGCTGTTGGTGATCCCTGACTTTTATGAATCGTTGGTATATATATATATTTAATTATATTGTATGAAATCATGTAGCTGTTTGTGGCCTTTACACTTTGGAAGTCAGTACTATTGGGATATGTTTGGTGGATATAGCTCATTGATCCATGGATCCTTTTTGGAAGGATCACCTTAGCAGCGGAGGTAGCTTGGTCAGGCAAATCTCCCGAATTTTCACATCGCTTCCCAGATCTCTAGACCAGCAAAACTCACAACATCATCACTGCAAATGATGCCAAGTAAGGAAAATATCCCCATATGTATATGTATATGTATATATATATACACACATATACGTATATATGTGTATTAGTGTATGTATATATATAATATATATATATATATATACACACTACACATGCACACATACATAACATAACAAAACATAACATAACATAAGATAACATAACATAAGATAACAAAACTGTTAACATAACGTGACATAACATATGTTTGTGAACATGTGTGCCTATTTATATATTTAATATTCATATATAATACATATATTTATTTTTAGTTTTTTTTATTTATATTCATATGTATACACGATCAATGCATTACCACTAATGAACATTTAACATTTCTAGATGTTGGCCTCACTATGACACGATCCACCCAGAGATCATCGACCGGTTTGGACCTTTGGCAGGACCTGGGCCCACATACCGTTGGCACTTGGGACTCCCGTGGTGTGGCCAAAGGCTGCTCCTTTGGTGACTCGGAACAGATGATCCATGCAGATTTCATGTGGTAAACCCAACAAGAAACCGTCCCCAAATGACCAACGGATGGTAATTTTAAAGCATCCCAAATGGTAGGTTTATGGCATTGGCTCCGCCACATGAGTTATACAAATTGTGGATTTGACCAACCAATTATGTGAATTTAGCAACCTAAGGATGGTGATTTAATTGGAACAATTATTGATGTGAAACAATTCAAGGCACCTGGGGCTGAATAACTGGTTGATGCCCTATGGACAACCACAGATTTTGGAGCCCGGGGGTGGCCACGAATTCAAAGTGATACAGCCAGGTTGATTGGTAATGGTCAAGGGTCAGGACGATTTACTAATCAATTGCTGCTTGATACTCCAATATATTTGGTTGATGAATATTCATATTCACCTGTGAATATACAGATGTGGAAAAAAAACATGAAAAAACATTATTTGTAGATTCTTTGTCCAAGGGTGCATAGGTATTCCTCATTTTTTGGTATGTTTGACCCAGGGCAATCCCGTCATTTTTAGGGTCACCAGGCTCGATAGACACCCTAGACTCGAGCATCGATGCAAGGACGTTCGAGGAGACAGGTGCTCCTGGCAGCTTGGAAGTTGCCGGCTTTTGTTTCGGTCCCTGCGTAGCTTGAGTTTAGATCATTTCGTAGGGAAACCATTGATTTTCCGATGTTCCATATCTACGTTAGTTTACGTACAATAGCTATGTTAGTTTCCATATCATGGATTTTTGTTTACCGACTCCAAAATAAATGAAACACTACAACACATTGCAATGATATATATATATATATATGTAGTTTTTATGTTTTTCTGGACTATTTAAGGAAGTTAAGTGGGACTCCCAATTTAGGCTTATTTTTTTTTTTGAACCAAGCTGTCCAGGTGGGTATGTATATATATATATATGTATACTGTGTTTTGGTACTGTATGTATTTGGATCGGCAAGGATAAAACTGATGGGCGGGGAGCAGAGTTAACTTATGAATCGGGGGCACGGCGTGGTTGTCCCCAATTTGTATTGATGAAAAGGAGGCAAAAATAATGATTAACCCCCCTATGTTTCAGAGCCAGTGGGTGAACTTTAGCAACTGATTGCCCCCTTATTTTACCCAATCACTGGGCATCATTGTGTGTGTGATGGCAAAGTTTGTAGACCCACTGGATGACAGATTGGCCACTTTTTCGAGGCCCTACGCGGCCAGGGGCGGCTAACTACAGTTTGTGGCCCTAATATTGAACCCAATTGTGAAACCAACAAAGCTTATTAAGGTTGTGCTTATTATTCAATGTTGTTTGTCGTTTTCGTTGGGTCATGCATTTCCCTCGAAAAAAGTGGTGTGTTGGACCACCATGCCTGAGGGAAAGCGCCATGGTGCTGGCTACGAGTGTCTTCGTTGGAGATGGCAACTGCAAGATGGGGGTGCCAGTGTCACTACGAAAAACGGACAATACGAGGGATCCATATGTAATCAAAAAAGGGGAGATACAGCGATGTACTACATGAACTGAATCAATTGTATTATATCAATTCCGTTTGGTTTGCATATATTTGGGCGTCACACCCCATGTTTTTGGGTCAAAGATCCTCATGTTGGTTGATTCACCATTTATCATGGTCAAGTCCACATTTTTTTGGTGTCTAAATCATAGTCTCAATGTTTGGCTCAATTAATCCCATCTCTCTAAACACCTCCTAAATGGTTTCAAATATGTGTCAATTCCCCATGTATTATACTATATATTTGGAGGGTGTTTGATATCGGATGGGAGTAGTGGTGATGTCCCGCAAGGCTCGCATAGGTGTCTGGGAGCCGCTGAGGTCCTATTTCCTGGGTGCTGAGGGGATGGAGATGGAACGCCTGAGAAAGGAAAAGGGAGATTTGCTTGGCAGATCTCAAAATCCCTTGCCATTAAAAGACCATTGGAACTTGTCATGATGGAATAACATGGATTCATCATTACTAACCATCCATGTTTGACCGGAACAAAACGCAATGCCATAATAACTTTCTTACTTGGCAGGGTGACACTAATCACATATTTGATACACTCATGCTTTGAGATGAGTGGCTGAAGAATCATCGTGGGAATCCGTAGGGTTGGTCAAATTTCAACGGTTAGATTGGCCATGGGAAAACCGCGATTCCTGGTGTTAACTAAGTCCATGGCCCATCTAGATCACATTGATGAAGTACCCACGGCTTAGCCTAACTTTCACTGAAATCTCTGGAAACTGTTTCCGCTGGTGGCTCGCCGGGATTTCTGCTCGCCCGAGGCTGGAGTTCTTTCATGACAGTAGGGAGAACTCAGAGCCGCGCTGCGGAATTCCACCCAGGAAGTATTCCACCATATGGGGAAGCCACGCGTTTCTTGTTATTGAATTTTTGTGGCTTCCTTCAGCACAGCCATGCATATCTAATCCCACAAAATCCCACAAACCTTGGTTGGATAGGATCTTCATGTTGGTCTCCCACTGGGGTGATAGTATGTGGAAAGACTACAGTACTAATGTTTGTTCAAGAGGTTCAGACTTTGCCAGGTACACAACCATTTGAGAGCAGATAGAAGAATCCAAAAGTTCAATTCTTCTGTGATTTTGTTCATTGCGAATTCATAACCTCGGTGTTACTATATTGTGGGGATGTTACCGCAGTGCAATCAGCTGGTGCGATCATGACAGAAATATGCGTGCAAAGTAGGTATGTGCGTGCAGATTGCTTTGTTGGATATTCACGGTACTGAATTGTTCTTTCTGCTTGTACATGTTATACCATAGTTCAAGAGCCGTGGCAGTTCACCCATGACCCCCAGGCTTCTTTCCCCTCCCATTAGGCGATCTAAGACCACCGCAGCTACCATTGGAAGACGATGAACGTGCTGAAAAGTGGTACGCTGGGTGGAAGGGATTTTTTTCCGGAGAGTTTGCCTGGTTTAAACCCAGCCAAGGGGATGTCCTTCAAGGCCTTTAAACCAAGCTGTGGCAAGAATTGAGTGTTTTTTTACCTGATGACGGTTGTCATGAAGCGAGCCAGTTTTGGGCTGTTTTGGGGCAATTTTATGGAAACATATCACGTACATTACATAGATGTACAATAGAATTTTCTTGTAAGTATCAAACTTCCAGTTCTGTGGCCGTTTATTTATGAGGTCTACAGTTGACCCAAGCCGATCCGATTCCCTATAGCCCCCTGAGAGGTTTCAAAGAAAGTTGAAAAGCAAAGGCTGGGCGCCGGGCAGGTTTGTGAATTTCACGCTAACTTGAGTCATTGAGGCCCCAAGGGGCAGCACATTTTGGCCATGTTCAGTAGTAAGTAAGACTCCCCTGGGTTTTGTACCTTGGCTGAGTTTCGATCTGCTAGTGGGAAACTGAACCAGGGAAGCTCAGGCCGGTCAAAAAAGGCATGTTTTCAAGCTGTTAGTTTCTTTGTTGTTTTTGGTTCAGCACGATTTGGTATACTGGTCCCAATTATCCAATTGACCAGTATTGACCAGTACCAAAAAGATTAAGCAAACCAAAAAACATGGATTTCCAGGATTGCGTAGATATTAGTCTAGATGATGTTGTCCCTCTATTTTCTCCAGGTTTTTCCACTGTTCAATCTATTTTGGGGGGGTAGGTTTGGGATGGGTCAAGGCCACCAGGCCACCATGCCCCGCAGCTGTTTCACCGCCCTCACCGCGTGGACGAAGAGCAGGGAGCACGCCGTGCGAAACGCGTGAACTTAGCTATGGCCATGACCCATTTCTGGTTGGTGGTTCGGAACATGGCTTTGATTTTTTCATTTATTGGGAATTTCATCATCCCAACCGACGAACTCCATCATTTTTCAGAGGGGTAGGTCGACCACCAACCAGATTTAGTTGGATGATTTACTGATTTACCTATGAACAGAGGTGATTTTCCAAGGCATGACCTCAGAAATTCTATGCTCTTAAAACATCTTGTATTACAGGATGAACTTAAACCTTTTCTTGACAATTCATGCGGGCAATGATGAAATTCAGCTATTGGATTATATAGTCTGAGGATTATGCATATAAATATATATATATATGCGATTATATATATATGCATATGTATATGAATGTATATGTGGTATATTGTGTATATTGTATATATATATATATTATGTGTGCATTTAGCAATGAAAGGAGAGAGAGAGAGAGAGAGATCATGAATCATTTCCATAATGGATCATCATACTAGCTGGTTGCTGATTTCATGGCTTGAACTGGGTGGCTTGAAACCACCACTCAGAAAATCAGTATGTTAAAATGATAGTGATATGTGGTGACAATAAGAATGAATAGCAATAAGAAGAACATTATAGAACACATGAGGATGGTAATTCAATGTACCTTTTGGTCATTTAACAGTTTGCTTTGGAAAACGTAGCTGTTAACAATGGTGATTTCCCATAGCTATGTTAGTTTACCCTAGGCTTCATTCATCAAACTTCACGGCTTTCCCTTGTCAGATCATCCGCCATGGGTTCACCGCGTCGTGCCCCTCTGAGCCAGTCGTCTTTGTATTCGAATTGGCCTCTTGGCACCATGAAAATTCATGAAATCAAGCAACATGCCTTCAGCCAGATAGATTTCGATGTACTTTTGAGATATTTTATAAGTACTTTTATATATTTAGCCCAAAAAGGATCAAACAGTGAACAGCAACATCCTACCAAAAATCGTGATCAACCTTTTTCCACATACTGTATTTTTTCGGGGCCTTGAAGGGCAACCACCGCCAGGTCCGTGAATAGCTCCTGGAGCCAATCCAGCCGCCTGGGCCCTGCGGAGGATTTCTGGGTGCGCCTTCCCGAGTCGCCCAAGCAGCGTTGCGCGGCAGACATCTGGATGCCTGTGGGCCGGGGGTGAAGCATCGAAAAATCAAGGGAAATCAAGAAAAAATGGATGAACATGAATGAACATGATGATTTCATCCACAAAAATAAGGGTGTATATAACTGTTTGTTTGATTTATGATTGTGTGGGGCACCACATACTAGTCCTAAGCTTAGATTTATTGAAAATATCCTTTGGTAATTTAAGAGTTTGCTGGGTTATGACAATTTGGTTTGATCATCTCGATGATTTTCCATAGCAATTTGTTAAATTATCGGGCATGACGGTGTATAACTGTTGGATTTAAGCCCCAGTAGGCTGGGGTATAACCCCGCTAAATATGGTTGCGTACTGTTGTATAGCAACTTTGACCCCCAAGGATATGCGATTATAGGATGAGTCGGGGTGATGACTTATAGTTCAGTATTCTTATTTAATTATTGTGGTTTCCTTGTGGGAGGAATGAATGCTCTTCAAATGTCCTTAGATGTCCAACGACGGGCTGAGCCAGATCTCCACCAAGACATGCACATTGTTTGCTGATTTGTGCACACAGTTCGTCAAATGTGGACAGAAATGTAACTGTAGCTATAACTTGTGCTCAATCATGTCCGCCACAGTGACCGAACATGGCTGGCTGGCCCGTCTCAGGACTTTTAGATGACTTGCGTCTTAGAAATCGCATTTTTCCAAGCAGCGAGATTCAAAAACCGTATTGCAGAGGAAACACAACCATCAAAATTCGGATGAATACAGTCAATAAATGTCAATAACATAGTCTTAATATATAAGACTATATATTGATTATAGTGTATATCCATGAGAATTTTCTATGATTTGGTGAACATGTTTAGGCCCATGGGTGAAACAAACGGACTTCACCACAGTCGCGGCCGTGGCGCTCAGGTTGCCGTGGCCGGCCCCCGCGTCCTCCCTCAGCCGAATCTCAAGGTTCCCGAAGACCTCCCAGATTGCCCACGCTTGGTCGATCCCGGTGGCGCAGCGGTGAATCCGTGGGAAAAACCTGGAGGTTTCAATGGGGAAAACATGGAAAAAACATGGGGAAATCTTGTTGAATTCAAGTTTCGATGCAAAATCACTTACATTTTTCCCCTCTTTTTTGGAGCCCGGGAATTGAGCAGCACGTGAACTTTAGTTTCCCCGGGCCAGATTCATAGTTTTCTGCGTGCGGATTGACTGGCACAGAGACGCTTTTTGTGGCCCACTGCCTCGCCGCTCAGCAATGTCCCCAAACAAAATGAGGGTTTATAGCTGGCAAAATCATCGAACTAAATGGTAGGATTTTCCGGCAAACCATGTTTGATGAGAGAGAGTATACAAAACCCATGTTCTTTTCACATCTTTTTACTATAGTATTGATACTCACAGTCCGAAAAGCAGTTTCATGACTGGGCTTACCGCATCGGAAATAGGTTCATGACCGAGGACATGACCCACCCCCACACACACACACATCCATATATCGCTAGGATGAACATCTAAGGGGATGGCATGATCAACAAGAAACATTGATGGAAACCATTAAGTGCAGGGTTTTGACTCACGGGAGACGCGGGGTTTCACTGTTGCTAGCAATAAAGTTGTGGTTCAATGCAGCATAGATCAATCGAAACTCGGCCAAGCCCAACCAAAGAGCTTGTGGATGAGGAAACTAAACAACAGCAAAAACAGGACAGCGCAAAGCAAAGTGGGTTTGGTAACAAAACAAAATACCAAGAAAATAGATGAACGATAGCATGTCAGCTGGATGTATATTGCAGAAAGCGTTACGCCGTCATTGTCCAAGCTAAACAATGGGCTGGCTTAGGTTTCTCTTCCAATTTCTATTCTATGCTTACTTGGGATGAACAATCAACTTCCCCACAAAAGGGCAACCCTTTAATGCCATTCAATGCCAATCTATGTCTTGGCATCATGGAATGCTACCCCTCATAACCTCAAAATTGTTTGGAGGCAAAATCGGCTTCGGAAATTCCATATTTGGAGATAACCCCTGTTTTCCTGTAGAATCTCCCTTTGATCTTCCCACTTGGCTGTCACCCCATGGCGCTGGCCCCTAGGTCCAACAGCCGCGGTAGCGACCGCAACGAAAACCAGGACCGAAACCAGGACGTACACAGCGTCTCGCGCCACAGCTTTTCGCGCCATAGCGTCTCGCGCCACAGCGTCAGCAGCCAGGGTGCCCGGCCAAAGAAGCAACGGCGCCCAGCGAGTCAGCAACAGCGGACGCGAGAGGAACAGAAGGATGCTTGACTTGGGGGAACGATTGAGTGAGAATGGGGATTCAACATATAGAATAGGGATATCACCATCAAACATCCGGATTTAATGGGATATAGGGATTCAATGGTTTACAACAAACCAACACCCCCTAGGAACCATGGTTTAGTAGAGGATTGGAACACATACATTTACGGGCATGGGATCGGGTGTTCCATGTTACGGGGGAAGTCCGTGGGGCCAGTTGGTCCCCTCCAGCCACATGAGATTGGCGGCCTGGGGTTTTCCCCACTAAGCCATGGAGGTTTAGGGATTTAGCCAACAGAAACGATGATTTAATTCATGGGATTGGCCGTTATTAGTTGCGGTTTAATTTGGGAGCTTGAACAGATGGACACTTATGAAATTACAGCTTGGATGTTTTGATGTATACATTTATATAAGCATGCAGAGAAATATAGAACTCACACACAAACTGAAGAGCACAAGTTCAACGGTTTCCGAGATATGGGTGGGTATGAAATGCAACGCGTACCGAAAACAATTGTTGAAATACCACAACTTATGCGTTATTTACATGGCTCTAAACCACCACTTACAGGTGCCTTCAGTTTTTCCTGCTTTGCCTCGCTGATTCAGCGAGGAATGGACAACGCCACCTTTGAGAGCGCTTTGTATGCAGGGGATTTGGGTTGAGGCACTTCTATTTGCGTTAATGAATAACCTCGGATGTTAAACCCCTGGGTTGTCTGCGAAGTGCTGCATTTCATATGTATCATTTGGGGGAAGCCCTTGATCTGCAAGTTTTGCCAAGGTTGCGCCGCGCTCCTTTTAGGGATCAACTCCTAGCCCTGGTTGTACATTCTTGTGACATCGGGCCGCTTCCTCTAACAACTTCATTTGGGCCACCTGCTAGCCTTCTGTTGAACTCTCTGAGATGGCGATGGAGAGAGAGATATGTACTTGTGGAATTTGGAAATCCCATCCTGGGTCGGAGATTGTTTATTTGTGCAAAATTGGCGCCAACAGAGAGTTAGATCCCGTTTCAACTCTCAGGCAAACCCCGGTTATCTATCTCTCTATACATGCATACATGCATGCTTACAAAGAACAAGAACATCATACAGAGATGTCTTTAATTGTACAGTTATACACCAATACATGCATATATAATACATGTATATGTCATCATATAACTATATGCCTACTCGATCTGTACATGAATATATCAACATTCGTTCTGATTTGTGTCCTTCCCATTGTAGGAGTTGATCCCCGGCGAAGTGCGCAGCAAAGTCCTGGGTCTCGCGGGGAAGGGTTCTGCTTTGATCATCGAGATGCTGTGGAGCACCAGCGCCTACCTGCCAGCACACAACGGTGGTTTGAAATACAAAGAGCCACTGGGACTTGAAGAAATTGTTGTTGTTGTTGTGGTTGTTGGTTGTTGGTTGTTGGTTGTTGGTTGTTGTTTGTTTGTTTGTTTGTTCGTTTGTTTGTTTGGTTGTTTGTTTGGTTGTTTGTTTGGTTGTTTGTTTGGTTGTTGTTGTTGTTGTCGTTGTCGTTGTGGTTGTGGTTGTGGTTGTTGTTGCTGTTGCTGTTGCTATTGTTGTTGTTGTTGTTGTTGTTGGGATGGGGGGTTGAAACTGTCAAAAAGGCAACTAGTTGCTTGTCTTTCGAGGTTGAAGGGACTTGGGATAGTTTGATTTACATTTTTTGGATGGATTTCCTCTAACAGGGATGCATACGAACCAGCTTTGGAAGTCTTCATTCTAGGGTTCCGGCCTTTGAAGCACGATTGTTTTCTGGGTTGTTGGAAATGGAGTGGAGAAATTGTTGTTCCCTGTTCTTGTGTGTGTTTTTGCTTCGGGGGAGGGGAAGGTTTATTATTATTTATTCTTTTTCACGCAATGATGTTTCATTCCATGGAGACTGGAATGGTAATTTGCAATTAGAAGATTCAGCAAGGGTATGATGAAGGTCGCCGGCGCTGCTGGATGATGGGTTCATACATGTTCATACCGCATTTATAGATCATTATAGATTGTTAACAAGCCCTTAGTATATGATTTTATTGTATTTTATTACATCATAGTTGTGCCAAGCAGTTCTTTGGAGGGTCGAGTGAATTGGCGCGGTGAATCCCCAGTCCTTTCACCACGCCATACATGACACCTAGGACCTAGTGGTTGGAACAAAAAAACACATAGATTGAGAAACGTGTGAGATATGTTGTGATAGCTCGTAATGATAGTGTGTGATCATAGTTGATAATGTGCGAAACATGAAAGTCATCGCATTTTGTAATGAACACTGCATATTACCAGAAATGTGTATAATAGTGATATGTTGTCAATACTTAAGTAATGAGATAGATTTAGGAAAATCTTGGGCCTGCAAACATTGGAAATTCCAAAATAATTATTTTGTCATTATTTTTGCATTTTTGTTGCATTTTTTTTGCATTTGGGTTTGTCATTTTGGATTTGTGTTGTCATGTGTTTGTCATTTTGTTTGTCATTTCTTTGTCATTTCTTTGTCATTTTTTGTCATTTGTTTGTCATTTTATTGTCATTTTATTGTCATTTTGGGATCGGGAAAATGGAGAAAAAACAATGTTAAAAAATGACTACCATGACTCGACCTTTTGTTACCTCGTGGCAGCACCAAATACAAGGAACAAGTGCAGGAACTCTTGGAAAGCCAGCCGGCGGTGAAGAAGGATAGGGCAGGGGAGCTTGCCCTGGGGAATTCGTTTTTGGGCCTGCCTGGACGAGGAATTGTCTCCCCGCTCGGGGTGCAGGGCCGGCTCAAAAACCGGGTCCGGGGTGAAATGGCCCGGGGGGGGCGGCTCAGGCCCGAGAAGCGGGGCCGACCTGGAAACTCCAAAAACGCAACTTTACCAGCACGCGAATCATTTTTGTTTGCATTTTTTTTGCATTTCCCAGACTAGGAGTCATTTTTTTGGCATTGTTTTTTGCATTTCCCAGACTGGGAGTCATTTGTTTGGCATGTTTTTTGCATTTCCCAAACCGGGAGTCTTTTTTTGCATTTTTTTGCATTTCCTAGACCGGGTTTGCCACCTTCACCGCTTGCCTGATCCTTATGAGAAAACGACAAGAAAATGAACAATGCTAGAAAGTAGAAAACGACAAGAAAATGACAAAAAAATGACTTAGCAGATGACCACAAAATGACTTAACAAATGACAAAAAAATGACAGAAAATGACACCACAAAACAGGAATGACAAAAAAATGCAAAACCAAATGACAAAAAAATGACAAAAAAAAATAACCAACAATCCTCAGAGTTTGCTGGTAAGATTTTCATAAAGATAGATCCTCATATTTTCCAAGTTTTCCCATGTTTCCCATATATTGTTCTCAGAATTTTGCTGGAACTTCCCGGCGCTTACCCTCGCGCTAAAAGCGCTGCCGAGGGTTGCCAGCAATCTGAAGGAGCTCATGGAAGGCGGCAGCGGTGCCAAGCTGTGCATGGGTTAATTATTATAGAAGATTTAGTAGTCATCATGGTATAAGCAGCTTATAGATCTTTGGAAATTTATTTCAGTATACAATGTTTCATTTTGATTTAAATCATCATCTATGGTTTTCAAAAAAAAAGACACGCATATAATGAGATATTAATGGACTAGTATGGGATTTCGTGGGATATAACATGATAAAACTAAGATGATTTAGCCCCTGGCTATTTCACAGTTTGTTTGCTATGGAAAATGACCCATTTAAATACAGGGCTTACCTATTAATCAATTGTAATTCCCCATAATTATGTTCAATTGCCTTTGGGTAACCACCATGTCTGGTATATGTTGTTTTCAGCAACATATTAGCATATGTCATGTTTTCTTGGTTTTTACAGCAGCCATCCTTTAGATATGTTCAGTTATTTATATTCAACACATGGGTTTATAATGATAATAGGTTCTTGGTTTTTGGTAAGGTACATCTAACATATGGGCATAGAACTGATACATGACATTGCATGATGATTGATTCATGACTAGTTCCGGGGTATTTGATTCTACGCAAGATTATATAATTGGAGATTATCACAACCCACCCATGAGCTGGGAAATCGCTTCCAACAAACCAGCGTGGTTTCTTGGAGTGCATCGCAACCAATGATTAGTATGTAAGTCATAACCCATATGGATGTTTCCTAAAATGGGTGTACCCCCAAATTGATGGTGTATAATCTAACATGCATGATTTGGGGGTACCCCCATTTTAGGAAACCCCCATATCTGGATCAATTGTAGCGAGGGCCATCTCTCCCTTAACTTGGCCACAGGTCGGATATCAAGAGGGTTTCCACTTCCAGTGCTCACCATCGATGAGCCGGTACCCATCAAGAAGCGAGTTGCCGGCATCTACGATCGACACTTGGATGGTGACCACGGTGCTAAACGGTTTTTGTGCTTGAGCTAAGTTGAACAAAAGCAAGTGAATCATATAGCTTGGTAATGACTGATACATCTATATTGTTAAAGTATGTTAAAGTGTAGTTTCTGGATCTATTTGATGTAACCATATACATTGATATATTTGGAAGTAGGTTATGTACTGATGGGGCTTTCAGTGGCCCAACAGCGCCGCGCCCAGCCACTCAGGATACTCCGAGTGGGAACGATCTTTCGGTTTGGTTGCTTCAAATAGTCTCTTTGATCTCAAAAAGCGGGCTTGCACTATGGACCTGCAGGGTTTAAACGTGACTGAAATCCAAACGGAAGTCAAATGACCCTTCATTTGTTGATTCTTTTGGGGAAAATGTGCCGGGAAACCTTGGTAATCACATATGCTTGCTCACCTTATCATTTATCTCGTAGTTTCTCCTTTTGAATATGCTTGTTTGCTGTATGCACTTTATTGTCCGTTTGATCCACAAATTGAACGTATCACCGTGATTGTCCAAACAAACTGTGACTTGCACACACGATTAATTACATACATTCGCTAGATACGCACGCACAGACACAGAGAGCGAGAGAGAGACAGAGAGAGAGAGAGAGAGAGACATCACACACATACGTATACACCTATATTAAAAAATATATATATATACACAAACGTATACCACCACACTGTCACACACACACATGCACGCACGTACAATATGTATATGTAGATATATATATATATGCATGTAGAATTAAAAACAATTATTTTGTCATAGGTGTATTTATATATATATATATATATATGCATATGTGTATGTGTATGTGCATGCGTATGTGTATGTGTATGTGACTGTGTACGTGCAGGTGTAGGTGTATGTGTATGTGTATGTCATGTCATGCCATGTCATGTCATGTCATGTAAAGTATGTAGGTATGTATGTATATACTTGTACACATGTGTTTGCGAAGACATGTTTTCAGGCCCGTCGCCACTTGGCGGTTCCATAGCAATTTTCCACCAACTTCCACCTCAAGGCAGTAGTGGCTTCACCAATGATACTACGCAGGGATGTTTCAGAATCTTCCCAACTTCCAGAAATAGCCTGTGTTTCATGTGGTGAGTTTGTATCAGTTGCTTGGCATCACGACAGAGGTTCCTACAGCTACGCAGCGCCCAGTCGTGTCGGGGCTTTCGAGGTACACCTTGTGCAAGGCGTGGAGGAATGGAGGGCCTACCAGATCCTCACATGTTGGGTGGAGATGGTAGGGGCTCCCGGGGCTCCACGCGACAAATGCCAGGAATGGTTTTGACAGGTTTCCATGGTCAGTGGTCTTATTACTATCAAAATCGTGACGTTTGAAGGTTTCCGGCATCCCTAAGCCCCTAGATCAGGATTTGTTTCCGGTATTTAAGTTGGAATACTGAAGGGAGAAAGACACATATTTTTGGGGATGGATGGAACAACATTGCTCAGGCAGGTTGTTGATATCTTGTTTTGAACATGATTATGCCACCATCCAAAAAGATAGATGATAGAACAGGAAAATCCAATTAAAATAGCACGTGTCTTTTTCTCCGGGGATTACCATCATACTGTAGTGACGTATGAAGATTGTCCAACACTTGTTCAGTCCCAATCACTTGCACACGGCTCAGCAGCAGCGATTGAAGGGGGCCTATGTTGACCTATGTGCAGTATTCGGTTGAGAATCGAGGAGACGTAGCTACCACTGGCTTGTGGGCCCAAAATCATTCTAATTCATATTGAGTTACTGTGTATATATATATATATATACATATTTAGAATTATATATATATATCATTAAATACATTATACACACATATATATATAATATGAACATATCTTAAATGGTATGCACATGTAAAAAACTTACCCCGTGGTGCACGGTTTCAGCAGGCAGTTGGGATGCCCAGCTTTGCGCCGCTGGGCCTTTGCCAAAGGATCAAACACATCGAGGTCCACCCGTCAGCGGTTCCTTGGGACACTCGCCACACGGTTTCAGCGGTTTCAAGGTGAGTTGAAACGGAGCTTGAAACGTGTTGAAGTAAAGGGATGAGAGCTGAGATGGTGAGATGGTATATGGATGTAATTGAATGTGTATATATATATATGAATTGATATGCCTGGTAGATATTGGATGCTTGGTAGATAGATATATATATATATATATTGAATATGATGACATAGTATGACCTATTGTGATATGTTGCAGTTTCGAACCCAATGATTTTTATCATGATGGTGATGATGATGATGATGATGATGATAGTGGTGGTGGTGATGGTGATGATGAAGGTGTCCAGCAGTTTCCCAGGTATTTTGTGCTCTGCCTGCGCTTTGCGACACTCAGAGGGCGCTCCGAGTCAAAAGGAGCAAAGGATGAGTTCTGAACAAGCAAAAGAGTACGAGAAGCAGATGCACCTCTCAGCAATCATTGCCATCAATGAAAATGGGGGACTTAGAGATGGCTTTATGGCATTTGGGGGGTGGAATCACATCTGAAAATTTCCGGACTTTGTGATTGAGGGGTGAACCTGGGGCTTAACATTTCAGTCGCAAATATGTGGACATTTACTTTTACATGTGATTTTGGGGTTGGGGCAAAGCTGCAACATCATATGCGCTGGATAAACATCCAGCTACAATCTGCTTTGAAAATCAAGGCACTCGTGTTTTGATACCCTTTGGTAACCTAACATAGCTATGGAAAATGGGTTTGCAGATGATTTACCAATTATATAAACATTGTCCTTTTTCCTAGTTTTGATTTCACATGGGCGGTATAAACCACGAAAATATGCATGGTTTATGCTTGACAATATTACCAGAAGATCTCTATCTAGTTGGGGTTTCAGCGATTTCACCATGCAGGCAGCAGCAGCATTCGTTGCTTCATTCCAAGCTCTGGACCCGACGCTGGCCCGGCCTGCGCTTTTTGGTGGGCCGCATTGGTGCCATCCTCATTCGACCAGTACCAGTGACTTGACGAATCCATGACACCCGGGAGATGACAGCCATGCCCCATGCATCACCAGGGGTGGTGAATTGTGCAATTTCTACCTTGGCCAGCAACAAGAATCAGCCACACACACCTTAGATCCAGGTATTTGGACGTGCTATCCTCATCTATCGTCGTGTTTTTCTGTGACTTTAGCTATACCCTCGGGTAAACTAACATAGCTTTGGAAGATCATCATCGTTAATAGGTATAAACCAACTATAAATGTCCATTTTCATCAGCTTTTTTAGTTTACAAGAGGATTAATTTCGGAACACCTGGTGCTCCTGGAAGCCCTTTGCGCTGAGGATGTGGCACGGCCTGTGGCTTGGTGGAGCAGGTGCTGAACAGTGACCAACCACCCCAACCACCAAACTAAATGGTGCCTAGTGATGTTTGTTAGTTTCTTAACCCATCTAACTACACTTCAACCTTAAACGTGTTAGACTCCTATAAAAATTACGCGCTAAGTTTTACTAATAACCCTCTGGTTATTTAACATAGCCGTGGGGAAATGGCCCATTTATAGATGGTGTACTTTTTTAAAAAATGTGATTTTCCATGGCTATGTTAAATAAATAGATGGTACAATTATCAAATTTACATATCCATGTGGCACGACCTTGTAGGTCTGCATGTGCTTATGGTACCCCATCCTGCACGTGCAGTTCTAGCTGTCCTGTAGGGAAAAAACGCTTCTTATGTCATATGTATTCTTATATAAAGCTGCACGGTATGAGGCTAAGGCGCACCAAAACAGCAAAACTCTTTTGTTTGGCCATACTCCCAAAATCCACCATGGGAAGATTCGCATCAGCCCACCGACAACGCCGAGGTGTCGATGCGAAAAGTGGACTTCAAAAAACGCAGCAGCCCTTTGCTCGAGCGCTTCAACTTCGCTTTCAGCCGCAAGGTGCGGCGAAACGATGGTGGCCAATGGGGAGCCTTTAGGGCGATGGGGAGCCTCGAGTGGAGAATGGCCCGAGGCGAATTATAGCCCATATATATATATATAAATAATATATTATTTTTTCGATAACATTGTATGATATATATATATATATGTGTGTGTGTATCTTGCGTTGTTCAATATTTTTTTGGTTCAGCTGAACATGTTTTCACGCTGGAATCACTTGCCCCTAATATTTAACGTCCCCCCCTTCCCAAATGATAAGACCTATGGGTAGTTTTTGGGTAGTTATTATTATGATTATGGGGCAGGTTTTCTAACTGCAGGTGATGGCGGGATCCACGACTAGCAAGCAAAATGTTAAATGCCATCAATGAACCATACTCAACTACACCAAACATGGTTTGCATATATTTTATGTATATGGTACACATTACATGCATGCGTATATTCACACATATATATAACTATATATAAGTCATGCCAACTTGGAGCTTTTGGTATTCATAAGGATATTGTTTGAAACCATATGTCAGCGTTGTTCTTTTCCAGATTTGTTTTTAAGCTTCAAACAGTCTCATCCACATCAGGCGTGGGTTTGTTCATCGCAGCTCTGTCGACCTGCAGGCAATTTCCTTACCTCCAGATCCAGTACAGGCCATTCGACAGGAGTTTCTTGAACTGGAAGGGGCAAAAGCATAGCAGTCTTTGGTAGCCTACTAAGCAGGAGAGTATCTTTATATCTACAGTAATAATTTGTGAATTCAGCCTTCCAAAAAATATCGTGATGTTTGGTGATATAAGTAGGCTCTGAAACATCCCAATATGAGATCACTCAGAGCTGTCCAATGGGTCTATCGGGTGCCAAGACAAGACATACCCATCATGACCAATATATTTTCAAGAAAAGCTGCCACCTCCAGGCAACACAACATGCATGGCCGTAATCATACTTGACTGTCCCATCCTTGAAAGTCTCAAAGTTTGAAATGCTGAATCATGATTAATTAGTTTGGGAACCACAAGGATGCACCTGTGTATGTACATTGTGCACACATAGTTTATGAACATTACATGTATACATATGATATGTAAATATTATATACACAGTCATCCATCTATATTTATTTTTCGGTCCGGATCTATAGTTGCATGTGTACGTGCATATCTATCTCTATCTAATGGTACCTATTGTTTTGTATCTATTCTGTTCTATCTATCTAATCTATCTATCTACCTACCTACCTACCTATCTATCTATCTATCTATCTACCTATTTTCATGTTTTCATATGAATTTAAGTATGTAGATATATGTATTTAGGCATTTATGTTTTTACATGTTTACAAATACTCATATACAAATACAAATATATATATATATTTATTCACATACACTTGCGTGTGCAAAAAAAAAAGGTGCATTCCTGAGAACTCAATTGTGTGTAAAATTTCTGCTGTTTCAGGAATTTCTGCTTTTTGGAGCAAACTGTGCAATATTTTTTGTTTTCGAGCATTTTTTAGAATTGGTGGAGCGGTGTGCCTAGGAACAGTATGATTCGCTGAATTTGCATGAAGAGTGTCAAGGAAAGATGCCAAAATGGTTGTATGGCAATCAGGGATGTCCAAAGGGATTCAACATGATTTAAAAGGATGCAATTGTCGATTGTATAGATCCCAGGATGCGGGAATCTTTTTAGTAGTCCAAATCACAAACCCAGCCCTCGATGAAGCTCTGGCTGGACATGTTTCTTCTCCAACACTGGTGGAGATCGCCAAGAGCCCCTAGATGCGTTTTTTCAAAAAAACGGCCGGAACAAAAACGGCGGAAAAAACCCGTTGAAACGGCGTTATTTTGATACTTTTAGAATCGCATCTAGAGCCACGGTTTTTCGGAACTGGATTGGTGCTCTTGGATGATCTGTTTTTTTTTCCATTGCGAATGGTTATCTTTCATCAACGAGGTTCCTCCAAGACTGGACAACAATTCTATACTTAGGATGCAACACTTGGGTTTCTCATGGAGATGGGCGTCGGCCAAAGTTTGAATCCTCCATACATGGTATTAACCGAAGATCCTGACGTGTTTTTCTGTATATGTGCATTCTCGTTGGAGGTATAGCGCGAGCATTTTTTCCCTGAAACGGCAATTTTTCGTAGAAACAGCGTAAAATAATTGTATTTCAGAAACCGGCATAAATTTTGCATAAGTGGATTTCTCAGGTAAAGGCACATAGTAGATTTAAGTATAGACGCAGCCACTACACCCTTAGCCATCCCTCGCCCAGGCTCGCAGCCCTGGACTGCCCAGCCGCCAAGGGTTGGTTCATCACCGTGGACGAAGGGCCGGAGATTTTGTGTCGCTGCGGCGGTGGCTCGCACCGCTTGGAAGTGGCACAGGTGCTGGGCATTCTGCAAAGCCTAGGCTGCTCGGACTGCCCGGTCCAGTGGAGACGAAATAGATAGCTGGATGAATTTTGGTTATGAAGTATATCTAACATTCTATCATTCTATCCATCTAATTTCTTCCCTACCTATCTATCTGTCTGCCTGTCTATCTTCTTTCTATCTATCTATCCATCCATCTATCTATCTATCTATTTTTCTATCTATCTATCTATCTCTATCTATCTATCTATCTATCTATCTATCTATCTATCTATCTATCTATCTATCTATCTATCGTATCTATCGATTCTATCTATCTATATCTATCGTATCTATCGTATCTATCGTATCTATCGTAGCTATCGTATCTATCGTATCTACCGTATCTATCGTATCTATCGTATCTATCGTATCTATCGTATCTATCGTATCTATCGTATCTACCGTATCTATCGTATCTATCGTATCTATCGTATCTATCGTATCTATCGTATCTATCGTATCTATCGTATCTATTGTATCTATTGTATCTATAGTATCTACCTTATCTATCTATCTATCTACCTATCTATCTATCTATCTATCCATCTATCTATCTATCTATCTATCTATCTATCTATATTTCTATCTATCTATCTATTACTCTGCCATCTATTGCCAGCTAGTCTATCTTCTTATATCTATCCCTCTATCTGCTCTTCTATCTAAGTCTATCGTGAATGCTATTCTGATCTCCTCGTATCTCTCCATCCATCGATGCTATCTAGCGAATCTCTCTAGACTCTTCTGCTCTAACCTCCTCTATCTATCTATCTATCTATCTTGATCTATCTATCTATCTATCTATCTATCCATCCATCCATCTATCTATCTATCTAGCTATCTCTCTATCTCTCTATCTCTCTATCTATCTATCTATCTACCTATCTATCTATCTATCTATCCATCTATCTATCTTGATCTATCTATCTATCTATCTATCTATCTATCTATCTATCTATCTAAGTATCTATCTATCTATCTCTCTCTCTCTCTATCTATCTATCTATCTATCTATCTATCTATCTATCTATCTATCTATCTATCTATCTATCTATCTATCTATCTATCTATCTATCTATCTATCTATCTATCTAATCTATCCATCCATCCATCCATCCATCTATCTATCTATCTACCTATCTATCTATCTATCTATCTATCAGGGCCGCAGGTTCTTTTTGCGGATTTTACCATTGGATGTGACGGGTTTTTGTGTTCTTATGCCTCGCATTTCGCTCAAGGGTGGTTTGATGAAGGTTACTCCCCAAGTTTGTGGAAGATGTCGACACGTGTCTTAATTTTGCTGCATTTAGACCAATCACAATCAGAAGTGCAGGCAATGCAATCATATGCAATCATTAAATGTAGTCATTGCATGCGAAACATCGGTTCACAGGATCCCCTGGGACTTTCAGATAGGGCCCATTTCGTGAACCAGGGGTCCCCGAGAACCTGGTTCCGGTGAAACGCCTAGGTTTCGATGATTCAGCCTTCCACTCTTTCTGCCTGGCACAGAAGGGAAGTTGGAAGGGGCAAGGCGTGAATGAGTTCATTGCCCATTTCTTGAAGCTGCCTGGCGATACGAAAAATCAGACTTATGCAATGCAAGTCCATGGCAGCATGGAGCAAGATATCAATCACCCAAAGGCTCCCAGGTATCTCCAACGCAGGTATCGGGTACTTCCAATGCACGTGTCGAGGTGGTTTTGCAAAATCTGACCCCTCATGATCCCTGGGCCTAATGTTGGATACCTCGCTATGAGGGGTCGAAGGGGGTGGCCACCTGGTTCACAAAGAAATCTAAGATCCTACTCATTGTGTGAATGAATATGTTTGTTGGCGGCAGCCATTGGCACAAGTATGATTGGTATCATATCTAAAGTGACCTTATGCCCAAATGTATGATTCTTTCAATTCTATCCCAATCATCCTAATCGAGCCATTAAAAAATACCGTGGTTGATTGGTTATTCGGGTACTTATACTATACCTAATTTACTATAAGGTTGATGATGATCCATAGTGGGGAAACTTAGCAACCAAGTATAGTATAATGATATGGGACATTGGTATGGCTCAATTATAGCTTCATGCATGTAAGCCAGAAGGCGGCAGACAACCCGCATTTTTTCCCATGTGTGCCCACAGCACATCTTCAATCAGCACTCTTCTCAGCATAGCTGCAACCAGCTGGCCAAGCCATGCCTCGCAGCATGAGAGGTGAATCCCTCCTTGCCCCTGCTGTGCAACCATGTGCAACCGGAACTCTATTCCAGCAAGTTGTGCATGGAATAATGGATTTTATATGCAAGCACATGTTTGACGGGCTGTTTGAGATCAAAAATCAACTCCTGCATTCCATGGTACATGTTGCCCGTCCTATCTGTTTCAGGGCTTACAAGCAGCAGAGAAGTTAGGTCGGGTCTTTGCCCAGGGTATTGGCCCCTCCAGTGAACCACATGGCAGAAGATTGCGATTCCTTCATTGGTACCTTGGCTTCCCGTTACATATAGACATATATATTATACATGTGTCAAAAAATGTTTCAGGCCATGGATATGCTCATGCAAAACCTAGGATGTATTCAGCTACACCTTCCTGCTGAAGCCTTCGAGAACTGTGGCAAATTGAAGCCTCCCCTTAATACACTCTTCACTGTGGACAGTGTTGGGTCCATTACCTTTCAAGATATGCAGCGGTATCTCGATCTCATTGTGGCTCTCTTCGAACTTTGCCCAAAAGGCGCATCAAAGTTTATATATGAGTGGAAATACATCATATCTTTTCGTACATATATATGATATATAGATGTACCGTGGCGCAGGTGAGTTCTCAATTGTCAACATGGGGGAATGGTTCGCCCGGTTAGACAGCCTCAACGACGGCCGCCTCTCCCAGTGTTCCACAGTACGAGAAGCCAAACGATGGTGCACTGATGAACTTTGATTTAATTTAAAATGGGTTTGTCTGAAAAAAAGTATCCCCAATCCCAATGGGTTATTATATGTTTTCTTAGACTGGCTATTTGCGGGTATACCTCATTTTCAGACACACCCACACATCAAACAAATCTCAAAAGCATTTTCCTAGTTAAAACATGCACTGATGTTTGTATCTTAGGAAAGCTACACTCTCTTCGGCTTGTTATCCTATGCCAGAAGATATTGGCGCACAGCACTAAAGCGAAAGAGCAGAACATCGGAAGCTCTACGATTGATTGAGGTCATGGAAAAGAACCCCCGTAAATCACGTACCAAGAAGGACGCTGCTGTTGATGATGATGTCGTTGAGTTTATCAATGAAAAACCAGCGCCAATTCATGCAGTAGAAGATGCCGATGATGATGATGATTTGTTCATACTCGAAATCAATGTTCCCCATGTGCAGGGAGCATATGCGCTCTCATGCAGCTTGGCCCAGACCCAGCACATTACAGATCTCCCATAAGCTTGCCTTTCTTCAGGTTTTGCTTTGGTCGGCCTGTAGCTGGTGCTCATCAGTGGCTCAGTGGGTTTGGTCAAGACTATAGATAGTTTGGGGCTGGTGGTGTGAACTCCCGTTCATAAAAGAATGCTATATAGTTAATATATATATATATGTAATATATAATATATATAATTTAATATATATTACTACCCTGCTGGGTTAGCAATCTGTTTGGCCAAGGTATGGCTGATGAGTCTGCTCGTCCTCTTCCTAGCCCATGTCGTGAGCCTATTAGGCCTACCGAAGCACTTGGGGGTGATGATGGCATGTGTGAGGCAGCTCCGTCCGAGCCCCTGGTCCCAGCACCTACAGGGGATGAGGTTTGCATCACGATCGAAGATGATACCCAGTTGGACACCGAAACCCATTGGGAAGATTCCCAAACCCCACCGGAGTGGCACGACAACCCGTTTGAAGGTATGAACCTTGATGAAATGGATTTGGCTGACTCCCAGGCTGAAGTGATTTCCTTAGAGTTGGATGGTGACGCTGACACTTTTGTGGAGACCTTGAAGGGTGTGTTGTGTCCTGTTCCTGGCTCCTCGGACAACCCCATCCTGAACCCCATGGCCAATCCAGATTTGACTGAGGTGGGGTGGACCTGTGTGTAGTGTGTTGTGTGAAGTCTGTTTCTATAATGTATGCACTTTCAAGTTGTAATCTGTTTTTTAAATATTGCAACCAATTTCACAGGATGTTGATCACGCTCCCCATCCCGGACCCAGTGGACATGGAGATGAAGATCTTCATGACGCCCCCCATCCCGGACCCGTGTGTGGGCATGGTGATGAAAACCCAATGAAGAGCTCTTTGGAAAAGTCGTCCATTGTCCCTTGTTGTTGTGATTATTCTCAAGCCTATAAACGAGCAAGCAATCAATAATGATCATGGCATATGTGTGCATATGTGTGCAATTAATGTGAAAATCCTTTAGGTGTCAGTTTAGGTGCCCTACGGACCCCATTGGGTGTTTCCCATCTGAGGTCGAGAAGTATCCCTGCGCCCGCCCTCCACAGGTGGGTGAGATCGCCAGTGCCATGTCATCAGCCGAGCCACCTAGGTTCAGCGAACAAGGGCAGATGGTAGGCAAGCAACGGGGAAGAAAGGCAAAGAAAAACGGCAAGCACCAGAAAAGATGCAAGAACAGAAAGGGTAGAAAGGGTAAGAAGTCGCAGCGCAAATGCAAGAAGACTGCAGTCTGTGAGAAAAAGGTGGAACCCCCCAAAGGGAGCAAAGGCAAGACAGGCAGGAGAAAACGCAAGACTAAGCAACACAGTCCTGCTGAGCCTAATGCTGCTTCTGAGCCATCAGTCAAGCCAGCCAAGGTTTCCAAGAAGGCTAGCAAAAAACGAGCCAAAACAGATGATCAAGTAGCATATACGTTTCCCGAAGATGAAATTGCTCCAAACTCAAGTGCTGGTCCTGCACACCCCCGCCCCATTCCTTCCGCCCCGGCAGGGTCTGCCCATGCCGCCCCAGCCTGCCCGGCTGCTGATCAGGACGTCCGAGGAGATGGCAGGGATGGGGGGGAAGGAGGTGATGATGATCAAGTCACACCGTTCTTGAGGGAAGGGAGCCAGATGCGGAAACCACCCGCACACACCACAGCAAACCATGTGTATAGCAGTGCCTATAGGCAGGCAAAGGCAAAGCAGAACAGCAAAGAGGAATGCCGAGACATTGGCCAAACAGCGGCCAAACTTTTCCGCCAGACTGGGTTGGTGGATGACCGGTGTGGGATTTTCCGTGAAAAACCCAGATCCTCAAAGACGGACACACATGATTTGGGAAATGACGATGATGTTGCTGATGGCCCTGCCGATGGGGCTTAATTTGGCATCGCTTACATGGTGCCCAGGGGAGGTCATATGTTTATATGCAAACCATGGTCAAATTTCTGTGTTTTGATCTCCACCGGGCTGGCCAGTGGTACGTATGATTCCGTATGATCAACTGACATGTTGACTTGGGTTCCTTGAGCGGCTGAAGTTCGCAAACTTTGGGGTATTCAAATCCACTCAGATATGTTATTATTCAACCCTTTGTGTGATTAAAAAATCATGATCGACCAATTGTTTATGTTTCGAATTTTGTGGTTGTGGATTCTGGATGCCCATTCTTGGGGTCTCTTTTGGGTTTCATGGCACACACACCAATGCCATGAGTACAACACTCATGATGTGCCGACAAATCCTGATACGATACTCGATGGCATGTGTTTAATCAATACGTTGCCAAATGCATATGGATCGATGTGATCAGCTTATGGAAAAAAAAACATGCACCACAATTCATCAGGATTGTGCAAGGGCAGCTACTGCATGCAAGACATACATGCACATGTTCTGAAGTTTGCTAATTGTCACATGTAGCTTTTCCGATCCGCAGTATTTTCAAAAAATTGTTCCCGGGCTTCACGTTGATCTGATTGGTGGGCAACCATGCTCCGACTCCAGAAACGATCCAGGAAGAGCCTAAGCTAGAATCCCTGACTATTCTTCTTCCCATGGGAAATGTGAGTATATGGTGTGTACATTATCATAAAATGTCGATTATATAGAATGTATTTGTTGCATGCAAGAGTTATGAACTATATATAACATATATATGTTAACATGTTTTCCAAACTTAGGAAGTGCGACGACTATGACTATGATGACTCCTCGGCTTACAAGATTCCACGGGGGCTTCCTGAGCACCATCCTGGATTCATTCCACTTCGCCTTCTGAAGATTATGGCTCTACTCACCAGTGTTACTTATATTGAAATTTGTTGGGTTATCTATCCCAAATTATCCCAAGCTGTCATCCTATAAAGCTATAATATAATATATATATATAGTTTTCTGATCCATATTCCCACTGGATTTACGCCATGGGTGCCTCCTGTTCATTGTCGGATGCCAGTATCTTCCCTTCTTCGCCTCAGGTATTCGCATTGAAGGCGCTGCCAGAGAAGTACAGTTGCGTGGACATGTTTGCGGGGCAGGCGGCAATCAGCCGTGCCTTCCGCGCTCGCAATCTCAATGTTGCAACCCTGGACATCAAGATTGATAGAAGGGATGAATCTTTGATCTAAATCTAATTTCAATATATAAGGGATGATTCTTTGTTCTTATTAAATCAAAGTTTCAACATCATGGGCCCTCAAATAATACCAAAGGGGTTCGCATTTGGCCTTGTTTGAAATTTTATTTTTTTGTGGGCTGAGGATATCAACTCTTCTGAAGGGTTTGTACGGCATCTTTGGGCAGTGATGAACATGCTTCCTGGCGCCCTATGCACCATGGGGGTTGTTTGCAGTTCTTGGAGCATCTGCAACAGAAATTTGGCTATACAATAAAACATGATTGTTCACATGATGCATATGCAACCTTCCACTATATCCAGCACTCTGCATAGCTATGATCAGCTATAGTGTTACTTTGTCAATGCTGAATGCAAGGAGGAACTTCACGAAGATCAGTTGAATGTCCACTTGGACGAGAGATGCTGGGCCTTTCAAAGGGTATATTATCAAAGGGCTATCGAGCTGATTGGTTCACATGATCTTCTGACCCAATTGATGAATGTAATTGAACATTGACGTGCAACCTTTAGGACATACCCGAGTGTAGCATCAGCGAACTTGATGGTATCCCGAGCCGGGTTCCTAGTTGTTTTTGGGTACAACATGCACTCAGCAAAAGAATGTGGCGTGCATGCTGCATGATATGTATGAATGGTCCCACAAACAAATGGCCAGAATCAATCCCTGAGGTGAGTTTGTTGATTCAAGCTATACTCCATCTTGGTGGACACTACATGATTGAAAATCCTCTCCAAAGCTTGGCTGCCTGATTTATATAATTCATTTTATTCGATCGCCGGTTGCTTCTGTTCTTTGGGACCCCACAAATGCCCATATATAGCGCATGTCCAATTATCTTTGGTTTCATCACCGAGATTCACCTGCATCCCCGACTCCGCCAAATTTGGGCAGCCCGACCTTGCTTTGAAGTGCACACCTGGCTCGGATGCTTTGGTGCTGCAACAGCGAAGCCAATCAAGCTGTTTGGGTCTCACAGGTGGGTTCAAACGTTGAAACGGACACTAATCGGCAACAGTACTGGATTTTTCATGATTTGACCCAAAATGATCAATTAACGGAAACATGTTCTTTTTATGTGTCTTTTTGGACCCCAAACAATGGAAAATATTCTTTATTGTTATGGGTCTGCTCTAGTGCCAAGGAAGCTTGTTCGTCGAAAGTTGAAGAACTTGGGGAAAATATGCACTACAACCACGTATACCGATGGAAAGGGCAAACGCCGCTTCAAGGGCCACAAGAAAAACCTTAAGGCTTCCCAGGAGTACCCCAAGGCTTTTGGGATGGAAGCCACTTGGTTTTATTTCATATGGAGTCTCTATGGGGATTATAATTATATGCAATTATACATTATCTCTATGTAATTAACGCGTGTGGATGATGGCCTATGCATAGCTTGTGGGTATTTAGTGCCTACCCGGCCATGTATAATTATGTCTTTCCCCATGGCAGGTGATGATCTTGATGTGAATTTGAAATTATATAAATATATTCTAATTGACCCACATCTATAAATCACCAATCATTATCATGGCCCGTAATATATTAATTATTCGATGACTTCAATGCAGGTATCTTCCAGATATAGGAACTAAAAAGTCACAGCTTGGCCCAAGGTATGTCGCAACCATCTCTTGATGGCTGATGCCCCTGCCCGAGACCGACATGTGGATGGCTCCCTTGATCCATGGGACGATGCGAAGCTACTTATCTATACGATCTATACCATTGGTCAAATTCTATAGCTGAATAGATAAAATAGTCGGGTAGAATGGGTATGGTTCTGTCAACATTATATATCGGATATCTTGAATATGAGTCCCCCAGGGCCTTAAAATGCAAAGTTTGGGGCATCACTAGTTTTGGGGCATTCCCATTCTGTTGATTGGCAATCCATTGGACCCCTTTAAAGTGGGATGCTCTTCACATATTATCCCCTTGCCCAAAAGGCTTTGTGAGATCGAAGAGCATGTGCATCAACTTGTGAGACGGGCCCGTGGTAGGGGGCATAAGGATTAAGTTCCGTCCCGGCAATGCTTCATGTTAATTTGGCATTTTGCGTGATTTGATCACGCTGCCAGCCTCTGTCTCAGCTTCCGTGGATTGCGGTTCCATTGGCCACAGTTGGACCAAGCGCACGGATGTAGAATGTGGTGTTGGGGAGGTCATCAGGGTGTCCCACCTATAAAGGATTCGAAAACACATTTGGATAGGAACCTATATATGCAAAAATTTAGATCCACCAGCTTGAATCCCTAGGTATACAAGCAAATCATATGGATTATAATGGATTACATGGGGATATCGAAATTGGATGAAATTGGTGTGATCTCATCAAATGTGGGGTAATTTTCCAAGTGGGTTGGTTCACCAAAAAATGCACCCACAACACCCAGTGCACAACATATATACTGCGTTCCCCACAAACTATTGTGACTTGTGGGTGTCTTTTTTGGGAACCTAACCCAATTGGAAACTTAGCATGTATGGTCCTGTAGGGTGTTAGACAGCAATGCTTCCCCATTTCCATATGTTTCCGGGCCCTACTGTATATACTATCATTTGGTTAATTGACGCATCGAGTCAATTGTGATTTGATAAGTTTCATCGAAAAATGGTTGCCTGTATCTCCAGCGTGTTCCAAAGATAGGAAGCACATGTTGTGAAATCAAAACCTCAGCTGAATCAGCTATTAAAAAAACTTATCGAATATGAATTGAATTATGGAATTACATACGGGAATGTAGCAGACCAATACCGATGGAATAATGAATTATAGAAAGGATATACCCCCAAAATCAAATACTTGATGGCTGCCGGATAAGCTTGATAAGAATCATCAGATACCTATCCGTCGGATACCCATGGGGCAACGATCTTGGGGTCTACAGGGCCACCGTCGGATACCCGTCGGATACCCGTCGGATAGATTGGGATGATACCTCAAAAAGCCTTTGTTTCCAGGGGTCGCCGTCGGATACCCGTCGGATAGCCGTCGGATAGAAAATCGATAAATATTGGATTCCCATACCTGTTCCCCGAGAGCTTATTGTGGATCAGATTTGAACACGTGTTGGCCAGAGCCCCGTGATCACCAATCCGGTCTTTGGGTGCCTGGCATGCCAGCCTCTTTCGAGGACCGCCTGATGCATTCCATGGAACAATGAATACCCCAGTTCATTCCCAACCATGCATGGGGCATCAGGACACTGCACAAGGGAAGAATGGCTTTGTTCCCTACCGTGTGCGCATCCAAGAATTTTTTAGAAAGTGGCCAGGTGCATGCAAGAAGGCCAGATATGCTGTTCAATTTGGACAACCTTCCATGTGTCATTTCGAACCGCCAGGAACTGTTGGATCGAGAGATATGCCGTGATCTTGCCACCACCGAGGAGGAAACACAATGTGTAAGACAACCATGGTTATTCTCTACAAATATGGCTTTTCACCCTGTTCCCCAGCGTAACCTTACAACCTGCAGGAGAATGCACGACTGGATTTCGATCGTATGGACAGTCAGGCCACCACAGAGGCAGGGGTAGCATTTGGAACACACAAATACCAAGTATAACGTCAACCAGAAATTCAATGTTTTGTTTATGTATGTTGTGACGGCAGGTGTACACACCGTACGAATATGGCACCATCCCTGCCGCAGCTGGTGGGCTGGATGTTGCTGAGACTTTTGTCATGACAGCATGATGTTGTTTCTACTCCCATGTCCTGAATTCCTGCCAATCATATTTTCAACATCCCGTTGGTATCTAAGGATGGTGACACCTTACCGGAGTCAGCTTAGCGATGGTTCTGTTTCCCTTGACGTTGTGATGACACCTTCTCCCCCGCCCCCTCCACAAAGACCATCGGTCAAGAGGGAGATCCTAGCAGCAGAGGAAACCAACAAGAAGGCTCGCCCTGTGGAATGTCCCACGGCATGCAAGACACCATCCCCAGCCAAAGCACATTCCACCGGCCAGCCAGTTGCGAGGAAGCTATCCTTTAGCAGCAACAATGGTCAGCCAGGCAACCCGCAGACATCTAGCTCCAAGACACCACCACGCCCCAGCGCAAGTCCCTCGTTAGTTACAAAACAGGAGCCCAAGCCAGAGGAAGCAGACCCTGAAGTTTGCATCACTTCTATCAAGCATGAAGGTGGGTTCAAGTCACCTGCACCAGCAAAGTCGCTAGCAGCAAACAGCCCACCTGATGCCAAAGCAGCACCGTCACTGCCTGCAGTCCCAGCAAAAGCGTCACCCAAAGAAGTGCCATTGCAGAGGCCACCTCCTTTCCCACCAACCCCCAAAGAAGGTGCAGTTGCAAAGGCTTCACCTGTTGACCGCAGCGATGTATCAGGCAAAGGCAAAGGAACAGCCACAATTGCCACCCCTCAAGCGGCCACCACATCCCCAGTTCTGAAAGCCTCACCGGCTGCAGCCCTGCCCGCCCCAGCAGCAAACACTGCCAAAGCAAGCGCCTCACCACCCCCGGCCAAGGCACACACAGCACCAACAAGCAGTGTGGCAGTGGCAAGCAAGGGCACAGCAATGGCCCCTCCAAAGGCAACATCCATCCCCTCGCCGCCACCCCCAAAGACCGTGGCACCACCTGCAAAGGCACACATGGCAGCAGCAACCCCAGAAGCAAGTAAGGCAGCAGCAAGCACCTTGGCATTGGCACATCCAACAGCACCTCCAACCCCGACACCTGCAAAGGCTCCAGCACCCGCAACAACCCCTGCACCGCGCCCAGCACCAGCAACAGCCCCTGCACCACCCGCAACAGCCCCTGCAACAACCCCAGTGCCAAAGCCTCCTGCACCCAAGCAGTCAGCAGTGCCACAGGTACAAGTTGCAGCTGGTGTACCATGCCCTGCATATATTTGCATACAACGATGGTCCTGTAGCATACTGCCATTTCATAAATGGATGAGTCCCACAAACATGTCCTTGTTGAATGAGGCAAATGCCATTGAACCCATCAGCTACCAAGACCGACAAAAACACTTTGCCACCTTCAAGAGGCCCCTCTGCTGCAAAAGCTGTTTTTCTTTGGACAATCCTAGTAAGGTGAGAAAATAATATGTTTCACTACATTCATAGATTATATATGCACATAATATATATATATATAATGATATTTAGATTGTATGTCTTCAAAATCTATGTGGTATTCACGCCAAATCAAAACCTGATCGCCTTGCCTTGTCTGCCAAGGCAAATCAGCGGTGAAGCTGTTTCGATTGCCGTGCCAGAGGAGTTCTTGCAAGCCTGGCAGGAAGCAGTCAGCACCAACAGCAAGACAGCCAAAGGGCATTTGTTTCAGATGTGGTGCCACGCCGGTGGTGACTGGGGTAAGAATCTAGGCATCAATGCAAGTAGCTCAACAAGAATTGCATCATAGGCAGCTTAGATCTTCTTTGGGGTCTACATGTCAAAACGATCCCATCTGAGGATGAAAATTTCTCACAGTCGCTCCCGAGAAGACCGCACTGAAGGGAAGAGGAAGTACGGTCAGAATCCTACTATTGATACTTAAACCAGATACTTAAACCACATGAAGTGTAGAGTTCTAATTCCCAAAATTATGTTTAGCCCTGAGTTCCAATCACAGGCTGGCGCAACAGGGACCAGCTGTTGGTGATGTACAATGGAAATGTCAAACTTGTGGATGACCTCTTGGAGCGAAAGCGCTCTGAGAACATGGTGAAGGAGCATCCCGATTTCCCAGACTATCCCAGCATGAACCTTTACTGGGTACCATTGGTTGCATATGGTAATGTCCAAACCGGTCAAAAACCAATCTTTTTAATCAAAACCACAAGGTTTCCCCGCTGACCCCTCTGCCTTGCCCAGGTGCTTTTGGATCTCTCCACGACCAACAAGGACATCTCCTCAGAGAAGGTCACCATGGACTTGACTGCGGATGTGGATCCCGGTGCTTCAGCCCCTTGATATCGATCGGATGATTGTACTTGAATCACTCATAATTTAGCAATTTAAAGCATAAAACATATGATTGGCAATGCAAATTGTACTTGAGGCTGAAGTTTTTAGCTCGAGTTCCTCTGGCTTACTTACGGCGTCCAGTACATACCAGCCCATGCAGAAGTTTGGAAAGCCGGCCAAGATTGAGGACCATTAAGACCACTTCATATTTTGCTGTAACTATATAGTGTGCAATACCAGTAGCTGTGCACAAACCAATGTTACAGTCCCTCATTTGCTTGATCACCCGGCATGCAGGAGCCGACAAATCCAGGGGACAAAGAAGACAAGAAGAAAGTGCCTAAGAAGAAGCCCCTGGGACAAATAACCAGAGTATAGGGGTGTTTATAGGAATGCGATTGAACAAGGAATATGTGTACGAACCTAAACATATATCTATATATATATATATACATGTAATATATAATATATATAGTACATACTATGATATCAAATAGATCCCATATCTTTCTCAGCAGCTGGATTCTAAGCACTCAGCATTCTCTCCACTAAGGAAGGAAATGCCCGTGGAAACCATCCCTGCGGCAAAGTTCATGATGGAAAAGCTTCTTGGGGAAATCACGTCAAGCAAAGTCTATCCCGTCAAGCTTTCCGGTGTGAAGCATCAGGATGAACTGTGTACCATAGCGAAATTAATTTCATACTGGCCTGTCCATTTCAGTTTCAGATCTTAATTTGATGTACCGCTCTTTACAATAAGGCAAAACCATGAAGGTGCATTCCGGTGACCTGGAAACCTCTTACTTTCAGCTGAAGCAAATGGTGAAAGATGCTAAGGACCCACCACGTGAAACTAGTCCACCTGCATGTGTGACCCCAACCAAGCCTGGGCTCGCATCTCTCTTTGTACTCCAGGACGACCCTGCGTACGATGAGGTTGCCTTATCGGCCGCTTTGAAGCTGGCTGTTGAACGATCTGAGTACTACAACGAGGACAAGAAAGCGGCGGATGCTGTTGTCCGCTCCCTCCGTCCCAAAGGCCCCAGAAAAGGCAAGAAGGGACAAGATGAAGATGAGGAACCCTAGGCCAGGTGGTTTCTGTTGGGCCTATGCGGCATAATGACTTTTGAAATGTGAACCTATAATGGGGATTAATGGTGGTGACCAAAAAACATCATATTCAACAATTGTCATTTAAACACCATGCAATGGCTTTAAAGCTCACAGGTTCTCATGTGGAGAACAGAGTGTGTATAATTATCATATCAATAAATATCATATATATATATATATATATATTACATGCACATATACATAGACATATCCACAGGCATATACATATACATACATATATACACATATACACATATACAAATATACACATATACATATTTACATATATACATATATATACATATATATATACATATACATATACATATACACATATATTTGTACATATATACATATGTACATATATACATATGTACATATTTACATCTATACATATATACATGTATGCTTATATATATATATACATACACATATATATACATACATACATACACATATATACTCATTTCAAATATGTTTATATATTTACTCATTTACATTTGCGCATACATACACACATATTATACATCAATATATATCTTTACATGCATTTACATATAGGCTTATACAAACATAATTATATATATATACACATATACATGTTACTTACATATATACCCATCCACACCGGGATTGAGCTCCAGCGCAGGTGCAGTGGAAGTGACAGCTGCCTGGAATGGGCCGCACAGTGCGAAGTATGGATTTCTGTTCCACAATCCTGTCTCTTTTGACGTGAGTTTGGGCCACCCATGGTTTTTCCGATCAATGGTACATGAAGAATCATGAGGATTTCATAGGAACTGCATGGGAAAGGACACCTTTTTAGGGGATGCCCAAATCAAATTACCTTGGGGAACCATGCACAAGTGTGCTGTGCAAACCCGGCACAGCTTGTGGGGGGGCATATGATGATTTCACAGGCCAACATGGACTGTGAACATTGTGTGAGAACATTACGAGACCATCATGTGCGAAAGACGATGAAAATTCCTGGATAGTTTTGGCATGGCTTAAACATTTGAAAGTTAATTGCAAATAGATTAAACAGCCAATATATTTGCCCCACCGCAGGTCTGGATCGCAAAAGGGCAACTGCTGCTGCATCATCTTCGTTTGTGACCCCACTTTCTTCTCACCACGAGGCTTGTGGTATTTTGGGATCATTATTCAGGGACATCAAGGAAGCCAAAAAAAACAAGTTAAAGGGCTGGCCACATTTCCCTGATCCACCATCCACGTGTTGGCGCCTCCGTTCACCCATCCAGGAGCCACGACATCCATCAAAGCGACCTCGCACAGGGCAGCCAGCTGCCAATGACAAGGTCAGAATTGGAGGGAACATCTTTGGTTCAATATAGTCATGGGATGATCACCACAAAAAACAGCATGGTTTAAGGGAAATTGACCGTATTATACCGTATTCTAGATAAGCGATCTCTTCAATCTTTATATGTATCAATGGTCAATTCATTGGGCCCATGCAACCCTTCCCACAAAGAATCCACTGGCAGACCCTGCAGGTGAAACAGGTGAAATTTAGCTTTGGGGAAGGTCTCCTTCAAGATTTTTCGCTTGGTAAAATGACGGGTGTACAAGCCACTCTTCTGCATATATATATATATGTTTTTAATTTTTAAGTTATGTATATATTATATTAATATTATATTATATTATATTATGTTTTTGTATGCCCCCAAATATGTTGATATACCCTTCATAAAATTTAGCCATCAATTCTATAGTTGATGCTGAATATCCAGCCAAGGTCAGAGAAACAGCTGAAAGAGCAGTTAGATGGTGTGAAGAACAAGGGGGGCAACTAACAAAAGATGACGTTGTCTTCAAGATTGCGTCAGCCGGGACCAGGGGAGCTCATCCACAAAATATCGAACGGGACCTACACCACATTCTGTTTAACTTGGGCGAGAGTACTGTCATGAAAACAAAAGTATCAGTGGTGAAAGCTCGACATTACAATTTTCACACTGGTGAAACTTTCTGGCGTGATACAAGCATTGTCTATCCGGATGACATCCTTTTGTCTCTCTGGAACCAAGGGGAAACAGTTTGGAAACAGTGTCTTACTGGAAGTGCTAGCCCTTCTGAATTTTGGGGCAGGGTTTTGGAATCCAGCCCATGGATACAACATCACCCGGCTTTGCATCGAGACAAGGAGAAATTGATTCCAATAAGCCTATATGGAGATGAAGTACAAGCATTCAAAAACACGGAAGCTGGAGTTGTTTCAGTGCTGGGGTTCTCAAGCGATTTATCCTTCAACAACCACCCGCTGATGAGATATTTTTTGATCAGCGTTTATGCAGAGCAAACAGCTTGTGAAGAGACTTTCCATGACATACTGAAGGCAATTACACCCAGGCTACAGCGACTTGTTAGTGAGGATGCTGACTACCCTTGGAGCAAAGCGGGATGGGGCTTTGCGTACTCATCTACGCAGGGCGATCTCAAATACATCGTTGAAAAATTGGGCTTCAACAATTATAGAAAAAATGACTTCTGTGCTCGATGCCCATGCCAGAAGCAGAATGACAACATTGGCCTCACACTAGGAAATTTTCGCACAGACGCTGAGCATATGCGCACACGGTGGGTTCACAAAGACTACATAGAGTGGACAAACCCCGAAGATCGCAACGCGGTTTGTGCTTAGTAATGTTGGTTGATGTGGGTCCCTACAAATTATTTCGTTCAGCTATAGCTATGCAACAAAACAAACACTTGTTTGCTGAGGTTCTGTTCTCTTCGACGTGCCCGGGGTACTATATGAACGCTTTCTACATGACTGCTGTCATGGACAACTGCTTGGAACTGGAAAGCTTCTGAACGGTTCCGCTTTGGTGTACCTACTTGAACGAGGTTTCTTTGCTCCTTGGCCTGCCCGCGGTGAATACAAAGATCAGCTGGCTTCACTTTTGAAACTAGCATACTCCAACTTCAACAGTTGGAAAAAACAGCACAAGTTGACGTGCACGCAGCCTAGATTCACAGTTGCTCGTCTCAATAGAAGATTGAGGCAATCGTTTCCTTGTCTTTCTTCAAAGGCAGTAACGTCCAAGATTCTGACTTTTTGGCTGGCTGATCTAACTCGCCAGCAAGCGGAGAAGAGTGATGCCACCCCATTAGACGGGGAGGTCGCTGTGTGTGTTTGGGGTTACGCGCGGGGATTGCAAGTGCTGGATCAATCCAATTTGTGCATGGAAGATCACCAGAAACGAGAGTTTTTTGACTGCACCCTTTTGCACCTTCAGACCTACGCGAACCTTCATAAGCAAAGCTCGGAGGTTGTGGGGACAAATCTAAACAGATGTCTTTGGCAACTTGTGCCAAAGCATCACCATTTTTTGCATTGCGCTGAAGATACCCTCATCACTGGGTTAAACCCAAAGATGTCTACGCTATTGTCAGCGGAGTCTTGGATAGGGATCATGGGTCGCATTTCTAAGAAATGTCACCGGTCCAGTGTTGATAGGCGAGCTATACAGAGATACTTAGCAACTCTCTACTTTCACATCAAGGGGGCTGTAGAGTGAAACAAAGTTTATCTATCCCAGTGGGGGGTTGTCAAAAATGAAACCTTGCCAAACATATCCTCTGTGATTCCAGCAGCCTCTTGTGTGGAACTGGGGATCCCAACTTTGCGCTCAGATGGAGCGGCTGCGAAGTAAAAGCATTTGAGCCAAGCTCAAGGGCCGAGGGGTCATGAGGAGGGGCCGAGGGGTCACGACGTATCGAGAGGGATCGAGGGATCGCTGAGCGTTTGGGCAGATCGCGTGAAATGTCAATGCGATGGATAAGATTATTGGACATGTTATCAGATTGACAAGGTGCGCACAGTCAGAAGTAGGTGTCTAGCGTCTAGACCCACGCAACTATACATTGTATGAACCCCGCACCCCCCTTTTTCCAGCCAAAACATACAACTTTGAGAACACATGTTGAACCAAAACGGCGATGGCTCAAGCAACAGTTTGAAGGATCAAAAATTGTGCTTTGCTTGCCAAGCAAGCTCAAAGACTTCGCACTGTGTCGAAATGGACACGGACCCGAATGAAATTATGGAACTTGAAGATAAATGGCAAAAAGCCAGTAGGAGGTGGCTTCTGAATATGGCACCTGTGGTGACCCAAAACAGGACCCCAAAAGTTGGCAGTGCCGAGTCACCTGCAGCTGAAAGCTGAGGACAGGCACCATGCGGCTGCTACGTGGAGTTGTCACTCAACTTCGCTCTGTCTTCCAAGAGTTTGCAAAGGGTACAGGAGGTGCAGGAATCGGCACATCGGTGCAACAAACGCAACAAACGCAACAGGCCAGGCTCACCCCCACAATGCCCAGGATGCAGGCTGCCCAACCGAAGACAAACACATAGACGTAGATAATGCCCCACTGTGGGCACACCCACTGGGCCATATGTGCCTTCCACTGATACGTATTCACATTTGGTTCCTGGGCCGCACAGATCTTCGCACAGACCATCCACGAATGGACCGCACGAGGCAATTGCTACGAAGAAGGGAATCCAGAGAGCCACTGTGCCCAGCACGATGCCAACTGCACCACAGCTTTACGTTAGTGCTTCAAAACACCACAGCACAATGGTATTGACACAAGGATGATGACCAGGACTCCGACCACAATGCCGCCAATGGAACCGCCCCACAGCGATGCCACATACGTAACAGCAGTGGGAGTGCTACCGAATGTCCCCCACCCGATGCCATGATCATACTGGCAATACCGCCACAGGTCAAACTCAATCGGCAAAAGATTTGCCAAATGCATCTAAATGCCCCATATTGCGGCAACAGAAGATGGTGAAAAACACCGTCAGTCAGCTTCTTGCATTGGACCACCAGCACTCACGTTGCATGACCCAAAGGAATCCAGATGTACAGCGTAGCCAATGTTCTGATGGAGATTTAACCCCCCAAACAATTGCTTGGGTGTATGGATAGAGAGAATCTTTACCACCAATCAGTAGCATTTTGTTCAGGGCGACTCATGGGTGACTCTCAATTTATCGAAGTCGATGCTTTTCATAAGCTCATATCATATTAGTGGCCATTGGTAGTACAAGCCTTAGTCAAAAGCCTTAGTCATGTCGTTTCATGTCGTTTCACCGGACTCTCTTGGGGATTGGTATCCGCATTGATTTGAGGTTGGAGATGCAGCACACCCTGGACCAAAAGCAGGAAGAGCACGCCCGAGAGACTTCTCGACGAAAAGCCCAGGAGGAATTGGCGTATCAGCAGCTTGAGGATTCTATTAGACTCCGAAAGGTGAACCCCCCGAAAGAATCAAGGTTTATTAAGGGCGTATTGAGGGCCTAAATATAACCGGTAACCACCACCAACAACTACTAGCTAGTGCTCATTCACCATTCCATTATTTGCATGGTCACCGGGGGGGGTAGTTGAATCCAAGGTGTTGTTGTTTGGATACCAAGCAGCTTGGGACTCGGATCCCTAGTGGGATTTGATAGATGGGAGGTGAGACACCACAATGGGGTATCTGAGTCGAAAAAAGGGTTCAATCAATCCTACACTCCTTGATTGTTCTAGCCACAACTGAGGAAAGATTCAGCATGTCAGTGATCCTCAAAATAATCCAGGGATATCCAGGGACTCAGGGAGGGATATATTTTTTTTTTCACGATCATAGCCCCATCAAGGTATTTTGCTTAGGCCCATTCTTCACCGTACTAGGGTGGCTCTATATCTTCCGACGGTTCCTTAAGATTCCCTGTGTTTTTTTGCTTTCAAGATGGACATTTGAACAATGACACCGAATAACACGCAAAG
>CAMXCT020003524.1:257500-260000 GCA_947184155.2 Cladocopium goreaui
AATCATTAGAAAAACACAGTGAATCGCGACTTTCCTACCTTTTCGCGCATCTCGATCTTCTTTCTTCTTACTCTTTCTCTTCTACTCTTCTTTCTTCCAATCTTTCTCTTCTCTCTGCCTCTTCCCTGCTCTGCTTTTCATCCGTCCATATTGTCGGAAGTTTGACTTCTAAACTTCCTTCGATTAAGGGATATTGGTTAATACTGGTTAATTATGGTTAATGAGATAACTGCTTGGTGCTTTGGAACCATGGAATTTTATGACATTCCATATATTGTGAATGATATGAATAAAAATCCCAACTGACGAACTCATATTGTTCAGGGGGGTAGGTCAACCACCAACCAGCTAATGTTGGATTTACCCAATGCCATAAACCATAAACCTACGCACCCATGTGGGGATTCTTTTATACCGCCCAGCTATGGTAACATTGGGTTTTGCCACATTGGTCTTGATAGGCGCGTCATATCTTCTAAAGAAAAGCATCAATTACCGGAGGGTATGTGTCACAGTCAAGACTTGCGGGGTAAATTGCCCAGTATTTCAATGTATTTCACACGGAAATAATGAATTATACAAATTATGAAGTTTAGTCTAGATTCCCACTGGGGGATGGAGGTGGGTTTGACAGATGAATTGGGAAATGTGCATATATAGAAACCATTGAATGAACCAATAGCATGATGGCTGGTTTCTATTACTCATTTAATTAAACATGATTAATCAGGGGCTGATGTAGGGGGATGCAAGTCTGGATGGATTCCGGGGGGGCTTCTTCGAAGCTGAAAAGATGAATTTTGCCACTTAGAAGCTCTTAGAAGCAGAAGGGTTCTAAGAAGCTAAACATACAATTTAAATCAGAAAGAAAACTTATCTTCTAAGAAGGCCTCTACTTCTAAGAGGCTGCTTCTAAGAAGCAAAACCCTTCTAAGAAGCCCATGCAGCTTCTAAGTGCTTCCGCGAAGCAAAAAACGCATCCATCCCGCGTTCCCACCAGAACTGCGTCCCCTTAGGTTGGGCCCTCAATTAAGGTTGATTTTCACAAAGCAACCTAAAGCAACCCAATTCCAGACCATGCGACTGACAGAATAAAAACCAAAGTCTGTCTATCAGCCTTCTGTCAACATGCATGTTGCATGTTGTATCTGTTGTATGTTGTATCTAACGAGCTTCCTAGCTACCTACTTTCCTACTCCTCTAGTTTACCCTAGTCTAGTCTATCATGCGAGTATAGTTCACCTTATTTTGCCTGATGTTATATATAATACACCTTATTCTCACCTCAATCTACGTACCTATCGATCTATCTATCCATCTATTTATCTATCTATCTATCTAATCTAATCTAATTTCATCTAATCTAATCTAATCGAACCTAAATCTAATCTAATCTAACCTAATCTAATCTAATCTATCTAATCTATCTATCTATCTATCTATTTATCTATCTCTCTCTCTATCTCTCTTTCATCTGTCTATCTGTCTAGCTGTCTACCTGTCTATCTATCTATCTATCTATCTACCTATCTATCTATCTATCTATCTACCTATCTATCTATCTATCTATCTATCTATCTATCTATCTATCTATCTATCTACAGTATCTACAGTATCTACAGTATCTACAGTATCTATCTGTCTATCTGTCTATCTGTCTAATCTATCTAATCTATCTAATCTAAATCTAATCTATCTAATCTAAATCTAATCTATCTAATCTATCTAATCTATCTAATCTATCTAATCTATCTAATCTATCTAATCTATCTAATCTATCTATCTATCTATCTATCTATCTGTGTGTCTGTCTGTCTGTCTGTCTATCTGTCTATCTGTCTACTATCTGTCTATCTGTCTATCTGTCTATTTGTCTATCTGTCTATCTGTCTATCTCTCTATCTCTCTATCTGTAGTGTAATGTAGTGTAGTGTAGCGGAGTGTAGTGGAATGTAGCGTAGTGTAGTGTAATGTAGTGAAGTGTAGTGGAAGGTAGTGTAGTGTAATGTAGTGTAGCGGAGTGTAGTGGAATGTAGTGTAGTGTAGTGTAATGTAGTGAAGTGTAGTGTAATGTAGTGTAGTGTAATGTAGTGTAGTGGAGTGTAGCGTAGTGTAATGTAGTGTCGTGTAATGTAGTGTAGTGGAGTGTAGTGGAGTGTAGTTGTGTAGTCGTAGTTGTAGTTGTTGTGTAGTGGAGTGTAGTGTAGTGTAGTGCAATGTAGTGAAGTGTAGTGGAAGGTAGTGTAGTGGAGTGTAGTGTAGTGTAATGTAGTGTAGTGGAGTGTAGTGTAATGTAGTGTAGTGAAGCGAAGCGACGCGACATCTGAACCTCCAAAAGTGGTCCAAAACCCTGGTGTTTTGTACATTTTGACTTCGAAATGTGCTTCGCGCCACAACGGCGTGCACTTTTTCGACATCTGAACCTCCAAAAGTGGCGCGAACATGTGGTGTCTTGATGTGTTTTGTACATATTGACTTCGAAATGTGCTTCGCGCCACAA
>CAMXCT020003524.1:265000-285000 GCA_947184155.2 Cladocopium goreaui
ACCACTGGACCTGGGGGAAAAAAACAGAAAACATGATTTCCTGAGTAAATGTCCAATCATTTCTTTGCAAAATCCCGTGATTTTGCAGGAACGACTCAGAGGAGGAGCTAGCAATTTTTGAGTCCATCCTCAGCCAACGCCCTGACATTGCAGAAATGCTGGCCTACAAGGCCCGCGACTGATCAGCGGAACCTTTAAATTGAGGGCTGGGTGACATAGGGTTCTTAAAAATGGGTGATCCCCGAGACAATCATACAACTTCAGTGATGAATCGAAAAGAAACACATCTCGAAAATCCAGCTGTTCCAGCTGTTCCAGCTGTTCCATTGGTTTCTACAGGGGTTCATGGTTTCCAGTATGGTCTTTCCACCAGAGATTTTGGTCCGTTCGCAGCAGGAGAACGAAGAGCAACGTTTGGAGCAGGATATTCAGAGCTTTGAAGCCTGGGTAAACTGAACAACGCTTGTTTTTTTTTTTTTTTCGAAAACTAGCTGGGAAACACCCTTTTCTCAATGTTTTTTGTTTTTAATGGAAACATATGGAAACATCATTTATATGACTTTAAGATATTTTTAACAAGTCTTAACCCACAAAAATTGATCGATTTCTGGAATTTATCCAAGAAAATGTGGTTTTACATGGTTTCCCTGTTTTTGTGTTTTAATAAACATACTCCCAACCAAGAAATTGAACGGAAATGGGTCAAGACATTTAAGACATATATATATTTAATTCTATATATATATATAATTATATATATATAATTATATATATATATATTATTATATAACATTATTATTATTAATTATTATTATTATATATGTATATAGTGTTATACATACATATATATATATATATATATATATCATATTTATCGGTATTTTACGGGGGTGAACAGAGATGATCCAGGTGAACATACATGGCGCCATGTTTCACCAGCCGGTGATCAACCAGCAACCAGCGCCTAGGAATTAAAGATGCACCAGGCCTACCCAAAGCCGGAGTTCTACCAAGGGCGAATCAACAACTTGAAGGACTGCCGCCAAGGGCCTCAAGGGGTTTACCCTCTGGTAATTTAACGTAGCTATTGAAAATTGCCATTTAGAGTTTATTTTCCCATTAAACATTGCCATTTTCAGTAGCTATGTTAAATTACCAGAGGGTATGACTCCAAGAACTGTTAGGTTCATTTATGGTAGATATATATCGAACTAGTTCATGGCCTTGTAAAAAGCAAAACTGTGGGGGTTCAGCTTGCGTACATCCATGTCGTGGGAATCAAGGTCATTTTTGTGAGCCCCTTTAATTACCATAAGATTGCTGTGTCCTGGATGCAGTTGCAAGCTTTCTTCAGGTGTAATTTTGCAGGCATGGAAGGTGGACAAAAACCAGGCAGCAGATATATCTGGTGAGCCAACTTGGTGATTCCTAGTGTCGCTTTGGATTGCTGGGGTTAACCCTTTTTTCTGATGATGAACTCCACTTTTGATCAAGATTCCCATTTGTCATAATTGAATCCCCATTTTGGATGGCTTAGCGGTGGCCGTGCTCCCTTCGAAAACACCATCTGTGGTGCAACCCATCGATCCATGCAGAACCCCAGCAAAAGAAAAGACATATTTTGTTTCTGGATGCTCTGGATTCTGGGTGAATTGAATTGTTCAAGTGTTCTTCATAGTTTTCAATCTTACCCTGCATCTGCTTTTGGGTGCTCTGACTTGGATGTGCATCCCACTACCTAAGTGGGAGGAAACAATATGCTGATATAGATATTTTTATATATAATTTGTAATTCTGGGTGTATGGGATGTGCACCCCTGCAGTAGCAATACACATATACGTGTGTGTATAATATATATATATATTTACATAATTACATTTAAGTATATCAGTGTATATACTACATATATTTATATACAGCTAGTATATTGTCATAGTCATTATGGTAATCATTTACTAACTGGGATGCCCCCCAAAGCACAGCCCAAGCGTGGCAGGACACTTTCCTGCGGCTGCTGGCTGACTACCACCAAACGGTGGCGGGAGAAGCAAGCCGTTAGGATAAAAACCGTCCGTCTTGCGGGGACATTGCTTGGTTTTGTTGGAAGCTTCCCCGCATTCAACAACCAATAGCCGGATTTATCTATATCTATCTATCTATATATCTATCTATTTTTTAATATATTTCATGGTTTATTTTACCAGATGGGGCCCCTTTTCTGAAAAGGACACTTTACCAGTCGGGGGATTTAATCCTATACTTCAGATTGCCATTTCAATGCTGGCGGTGGAATCGTGAAACCTGCTCCTATAAGCCACTAAGCCCGTGGATTTGGAGCGTCCTGAGCAGTCAGCTTTTTCAGACAGCAGTTGTACCCTGAAATTTAGTCCATCAATCCTTGAAAAAAACATGGGAAGCCACTTGGGAAGTGGGCGCCTGTGTTTGGTTGAGCCTCCTGGCATGGCTTGGACCCTCCCAAGCATTCCAAAGATGTTTGGACAGGACATTGCTATGTGCAGAACTATTCCTTTCTTGGTATCCAAAGATTTTTCTGACCATATTCAGTTGAAGTCTGGTGATTTTAAGATTGGTTATATGAAGTTATATCGTTCATCCCTCATGTTGTAGAACCACTAGTGAACCATACCCCACCCAAGTTTGTGTTATGTAATTGTTGGTTAAAAAAGCACTCAAACAAGTGGTTAATATTATTTTAGATTATGTGTGAGGATAAGTCAATACCTATCAAACCACTTGGATTAGCGGTGCGCATTAGTTGGTCCCACAGCATTAGATACCTTGAGGTCATGGAAAAACCTGTAAATAAGCAAATCCGGGAGAAATTTATGGATTTAAATGGGAACTTCCAACCTTTGAAAATGGGACAATCCCTTTTTTAATGGGAATATCTATCAATTGGCGTTTCTTCCATTGCCAGATAGGCCAGATATTGTTGTTTTATTTTTCTTCCTGGAGGTTATCGTTCATCCTTGTCAAGCAGCCTAGCGGGCCTATCTCTAAGCTGCCGGTCCGCTTCAGCCCCAGACCGTGGCAAAGTTCGAGCCAAGCTTTGCAACAAACTCGCCGGGCAACCCATTGGCAGCAGCAGTGCGTTGCATACACGAGGAAATGAACATGACTTTAAAATCTTCAAAGATTCACGGGCATTCATAAATTATGGTATTTTGGGTGCTACATTTTCAGAGAACCTCTTTCTTTTGGGGGTGGACTAGCCTTGAGTTTCTTTGGGACTATAGTGATCTTGACTGGCAGGTGTCAAGCAACTTGGCCGGTGGGGAAGCAATTTAAATACCATAAATTTGCCGTTTCAATCCATTTCCCCAAGTTCGGACCGGGGTTAAACAAATGTGGTTTCCATAGTTTTTGAAGGGCTTCCTTATGAAAGTCTTCAGGTCTTTACAGCCATCCGCAGGCTGAGCAATTGAAGACGATGGGGGATGAACTCGTAAGTCAGGGACTCTCAGCATGCCATGGGATGGCATGGGGGATTGTTTCGTATTCCCAAACGGTGGGGTTCAATACCAACATCATACCCATGACGGATCCATGGTGCTGGTATATATATGCTAACATGACTGGGGTATATTGATGGGATCCATGTTACCATATAGATAGAACCATGGATCCGTCATGGGATATGATTTTGGATGACTTGGGGCCGACTTTAGGCAGCCACAGAAAGTTTGGTGGGATCCATCCGCTGTTTGGAAGTTGAAAGGTCAAAAGTGTGCACAAAAAGATCTGGATTTGGAGGTGTTTGGTGCCCATGGTACCCTCCATTAAACGAAGCTAGCTATGGAAAATGGTGATTGTCTAAAAGATGATGTGCCTGTACCTCCTAAAAACGTTGATTTTCTAACAGCAAACTGTTAGTTTCTCAGAGGATTGTCTTAGATCCTTGTTGTTTCTCCGGCCAAAAATGGCCGATTGCAGTCGGAAGAGATTTTAAATTCCTGTTTGGATACCCCTCCTGATTGGGTCAGATAGGGGGCTTACAGTAACTGGTTTTGTGGTGATGTCTATAGCCCATGAGGGATGCATCAAAATGTTCACGGTCCATCAGATTGGTTTGGTTGAGTTTGCCAGTTCCATAATTTGAGAAGCAGTTCCCATTTTCATCCACCAACAAGCCGATATATCTTGGATGATCTTGGCAGCTAGGAAATATGCCGTCATTAGCTTGCAACCCTATCAAAAGATAATACGTGGCCCAGTTCAAATTAGTATTAAATCACCCAGTTCATAAGTATTTAATGATTTCCTTCCAGAATATTTATATCTATTATATTATATCATATTATATCATATCTTGTCCTATGCTCCCAACTTGGCTCTTATTTTTCAGGTGATCCAACCAATCAGAACATCTCAACTCAAGAATATCATCTCCGCAGTTTTTAGCCTCTGCCTCCCCCAAAAAAATCACACCGCCGCTTTGCCATGTCCCGCCGCGTGCTGCTGCCGTGTGCCCTGCTGGCGCTCGCCGTGCTGGTGCCCTGCTTCGTTGGCGGCGGAACTCGCGGCGGAAACGGCCGGGCGCTGCGGGTGCCGCGAGAAGGGACCGCCGCACCCAAGGCGACCACCGAGACGCCGAAGCCCAAGGAGGAGCCCAAGGAGCCCAAGGAGCCCAAGGCAGAGACACCTAAGTCTGTGGCTTTGGTGCAGGTGACGAAAGAGAAACTTGGAGAATTTGCAGGATCTAAAGGGCTGGATCTTTTTGGCAAATGCCATCCCTCGATCATAAACATTCCCACCAGGTATTGAATCATATTGAATCTGTGCAGTACAGTACCCTGCCATTGGAAGGGAGACATTAAGCAATATGCCTTAATGGGCCATCAAGGTAAACAACAGTGATGGAACGCGCAACCTCGTGATTGGTGGTTTCATTCATTAGGCCCAGAAAAAGGGATGATTTAAGTTTGGATGTTCCGTTTTTGTACATTGTACGTGTTTAGCATGGTGCCCCAACTGCCCCAATGCAGAGCGTGAGATGTTGGTAGCAAAGATGGAAGGGAAGCATTGCAGACGGTCGGTATCTCAGAGACAGGTTCAAAATCATCAGACATGGCAGATGTCATCCACATTCCCGACAGGAGCGAATGTTTGCCAAAGATAGCACACTGATAAACTGCCACAGAACTATGGAACATCACCATTTCAATGGGTAAATCCACTATAAATGGGCCATTTTCAATAGCTATGTTAAATTACCAGAGGGTACTCTATCTAGTCAACGTTTTCCAGCAGTTGGATCATACAATGAGGTGAGTCAAGGGCCAAGGGTATTATTCAGCCTTAAAACAACAGGTGTTTTTGGCGATAAATCAGCCCCTAAAACATCAGCTGCTCCACCAGTCACCAGCCCTGGATATGAATGGGGGTACATCACGAGATACATCACGAGCCCCACAAGGACAATAGGTGCAACAAATCGAGGAAACCAGTGCATTTCAACTGCTCCCTCCGAGCAAGGAACGCGATCTCTCAAGCCGCTCCGGCTTCTCTGAATTCATAATGGCGGAAGAACAATGAAGTTCATTTGGAGTATTTCTTTGATTAAAAAACGTAATTCATATCTTAACGGAACTGCTTTTAAGTATATTTACATATATCTACCTCCCATTTTAGTTCACTTCCTGCATTTCCATATGCCATACATGGAGCATATGGGTATAGATATATATATATATTAACATTAATTATATATATATATTATTAAATAAATAAATAAATATATATATATATATATATACATACATATATATATATATATCATGATTCCATGATATTTCCATGGTGGTTTTCCCGATGTTCAGCCTCCGTCAGGAACGCCATTGCCACCGCGGGCGTCCTAGGAGGCCTCACCGGCCTCCTCTTGGGCGGCTTTTGGATCGGCGCGGCGGGCTTTGTGGCCACCTCCTACCTGGCCAAGAAGGCCTTGGTCGGCTGTCCCCTGTCGATTGCCATAGATACAATGGAACAGTATGGAACCCAACAGTTGAGACATATTTGATGTGAAACTTTTTTGATTTTTTGATAGAATATGGTTCTTTGGGAAATTTGATTCTGTTTCAGGGTCTGAAATTCTGGCGGGTGTAGGTCTATAAGTTTACTTTTAACTCGTGTTCATAGGTAGGGCTTATGGGAATTCTTGGCTGTAGTTAGGTTGGCTTATAAACCAACAGACATCACTGTGGGCACCACGTGATGGGGTGTTTTTTCGGGATGGGGATGGGAGGTAGGATGTTCGTATGGGTCTACAGATAAGAAACTACTGTACATGTATATCTTGCTGTAGTTGATATATGTGGGATGTGGGATAGATATGGGAAAGGCCTGGAAAGCCACAATGATAGGACACCATTCCCATGAACTGAGCGAAGAAATCGGGCATTCCATGGCACTCCCAATGATTGTTGAAGCCTTGGGCCCCCATGGCTACATGGACATGCTACTGGAAATCATGGCGAGCCCCCAGAAACTCATGAGTGTCTATATCTATCTATCTATCTATCTATCTGTCTATCTATGTATCTATCTACCTATCTATCTATCTATCTATATATATATATATACATTGAGGGATGTATGTATATACATGCAAATATTGTCTTTATTCCTAGGTGTACACTCATACATATACATATGCATGCATCCATGCATCCATCCATCCATCCATCCATCCATCCATCCATCCATCCATCCATCCACATTTACATATACATATATATATATATACATTCGCATATACATATACATACATATACATTTTTACAGTTTATATACACACCTATAGACATAGACATACACATATATTCATACACACACATATATATATATATATATGTATATATGTATATATGTATAATGTTGTATTTATTTATTCCTGTTTTTGTGATTTTAATGTGCGTACTATGCAACAGGACTACTGGCTTCATCTGTGTCGAGTAGCAGTGGCAAAATCGCCGCAGGACGACGACGTCTCCGCGGTTCTGAAGGGTGTATCTTCCGCGTCCTTGGAGGCCTTGAATTATGTGGACTCCCTGAACAAGAAGTATGAAGCTTTCACGATTTGGACTGGATTTTTACTGGGATTTTCACTGAAATTTTGAAGGATTTGGTAGGATTTGATGGGTGCTGTAGTCCCTGAAAAAGAATATCTACCGTAAATTGGGATTCTTTTCTGGGGGGGTTTTGTTGAAATTGTGTTCCAGTGGCGGTTGTTCATGATTGTTCCAATTTGTTCCGAGTCCGATTACCATTCCTATCCCATAGGATCCATGTATGCTATATATGATGACATTTACCATCAATATACCCCAAAATGTTAGCATATATACCATACATGGATCCTATGGGTATTTTAACAGGATTGATTCAACCCACTTTCTGACGGTTTGCGCCGCCATGGGATAGCCAGAAATCCAGTGGTTTATCATGCTGCTTCCCATGAAAAAGGCTAGTAACTGGGTAACTCTTCTTTGTTTTTCTCAAAACCAAACCTGACACATGTCATAGACAGACGTTGTGCTGTGAGGATCATGCATAGTCTCAGGGGTCCTTGTGGATGTGTGAGTTGAATCGTCACTTGTAGCGACCTTAGAGGCCGACCTTTTTTCGGATGGCTGACCGCAGTATGGAGAACCCACAACTGACGGATTGATCTTTTTCAAACTTGCTGACTCTCTGGTAAACTAGACTATGGAAAATCTCATAAATGGGCTATTTTCCATAGCTATGTTAGTTTACCAGAGGGTAATTGTCATAGTTTATCCTGGAGAACACGCAAACTTTCACTTGGACATTTGATTTTTTTTGATGGTTGAATAGGTGTCATTCCAGGCATGAAGAGCATTTGTGCCCTAGTAAACGGGAATCTGACAATGCCGCAAATTTGTTCATTCCCCTAGTTGAAAGTTCAGGGTTGCAACTTGTTCTTGGTGAATTATAACGGCCCTTCTCGACGTTGTTGCATACGATGGTTAGTAGGGCGAACGGGGAACTTTGCAAGCATTACAGTTATTCCATGGATCCTATGGGTGATCCTATGATTCATTCAAATTTGATTGTTTAAGCCACTCCCGTTTTAATCTACAGCCAGCCTAGGAAGTCACCGACAAAGTCGGCGGAGCATTGTCCGGCGCACTGGACATGCGCTTGTCGTTTTTTTTTGGGGGGGGTGCGCTGTGTCACCGGGAGCGCCTGGAAAAACATGGAAAAATGAGTGGCAGTTCCCTGCCATGCTTGTCCTCATAGCCAGATGTGTTTGGGAAATTCAGAGCCAGGTAGCCAGGTATGGGGCGCTTTACCAAAGAGGCCTCTCGCACTATACATACCCCTACATATACATACCCAAACCTTCAGAATAACCATCGCAAACAGATAAAAAGGGTTCATCTTACAACATGTCAAAATGTTTGAAAACCGATGCATTTGTAACTCTAAAGTTGCGTTCCTTGTTTTAACCCACAATCTTATTACTTGTTTACCGGGTTTTTGGATTATGTAGTGACACTATATTTGCATACACATCACTTCTTTAATATATGCACACATCGCATTTGCATATGTATATCTAAAGATATGTATGACATATTTAGTGAGCCCCCCCCCAAAAAAAAAATGTTTCATTCATCTAGGATTTTCTGTTTTGTTATCTTTCTTGGGGTTTACTATATCTATATGTATATTTACACTTGTAAACATAGTTTAGTATCTGTACACACATGTAATCATTATATGAATAAATAAACAAATATATATATATATATTTACATATGTATACTATTTTATATTGATATATATATAGATTTGTATGTATCCTTAGTTATCCCATTCTAAAGACTGGAGCTCCGTTGCCGCGATCTCCTTTTGCAGGACTCCACGGAAGGCGAGACCTCGTCCTCGGTGAAGTCCGCCTTGAGCATCTTGGCACAGGGCGATCCGAGATCCCAGAAACCATGGTGGATGTAGGGAAAATTTCTGGGATATTGGGATATTATTGGAATATGTCCATCATATTTACTGGGATAATTTCTGGGATATTGGGATATGATTGGAATACGCTGGGTGGAAGAAATCCTGCACCAGTTGAAAACGGTACGGTAAACATCCCATTATTCATATAGGGTTTCAACCATCCTTTTGGTGGTGCAGGATTTCGCAACCATCCACAGTATGTCCATCGATTATAGATACCAATTCATATTTCCTGGGATAATTTTCTGGGATTTATGGAATTATAGAAGATTTGGATATTATTGGAATTAGTGAATTGGTGGAATATTGGAATATTTATGGACATGTTTGTCGATTATTGGGATATAATGGATTTATGGAATACCAACAAAAATCATAAAAAACTTGTATATACTGGGATATACTGGGAATCTAATCATTAAATGACGTGGATGGTTGCAAAATTCCAATCACCAGTTGGCAGGTTCTTGATAGATGGACAAAATCCCACTGTAATCCCATGAAATTTACAGTGTTGAATTACGTACGTTACTAATATTTACCAACTGGTGCGGGATCTCTTCCATCCACTGTATTAAGGAAGTGTTGATATGAATTGGGGATGGGATTAAGATGGAAGTGACAAAGATAAGGATTGGATTTGCTGGGCATATTCTAGAGAATCTTCCCCGGATATTACTTTTTTGAATCATCAATCATTAGTAAAATGATCCATGATTGATCCAGATCCATGATAAGATCCGTGATTCATGATGACATCAATCATTATTAGTAAACGTCATCATCAATCATAGATTCAGAATGATCCATGATTATCCATGATTTGGAATCAATGCCACTCAAGGCCTGCCGAACCTTGCATGTCAGTTTTTTTGCCGCAGAGAATGTGCCCAGTCATGCGGATCATGAACAGCCACACCGATTATTGTATGCTGATGTCATTGCCAATGCCAGAAGGAAACAACAAGACATGCTGTATGATTGATTTATGTGGTATAATTATGTATCATTGGTACTCATCCATCCAAATTTTGGGAAGACGGTCGATGGTCGACTCGTGGTGTCACATCGTGCCCGGGGTATTGCTTCAATGCGTTGAAACCATCCGGCCCATACTTCTTCAAAATAAGCGACTCCGAAGGAGAGGTAGCTCGCATGGAGTTCAAACTCTATAAGACCCATGGACTTGCAGGTGACATTGTCATTTGGGAATCTGATACTACCCCAATTGCCTGACCCAAAAATGGTGGCAATTCTGATACGGAAAGCTAACACAGAAGTTGAGACTGCTACTGCTACAGATTGGATCAGGATACCAGCGAGTCCGTCAGTTCGACAGTTGGTCAAGTGAGTGGGCACCCCCAAAGCGCCTGCCAAAAAGTAAGCAATAAAACATATACCTAGACCCTCCGTGTGTACCCATAAGAATTGTGTTTTTACCCGATAAGTTTAGCACTTTTTCCCCAAACATTGTGGCCACACTGAAGGGGTTCTTACGGTAAGTGTTAAGGCCCGGTGTTCAATCGAGGTGGTATCGGTCGCGTTTGGCATTTTCCCTGTAAATTTCTGTGCAAAATGCCTCTTGTGACCTGTCCATGTGCATTTTGTGCATTTCGACTGCGCAGGCTCGCACAAAATGCTTGCCGCGGGATACGGATACAGCATTTTCCCTGCAAATTTCCGCACAAAATGACTCTTGTGACATGCCCATGTGCATTTCGCCTGCGCGGGCTCGCACAGGATGCTTGCCCCGGGATTAGCGTCCGGCATTTTCCCTGTAAATTTCCGCACAAAATGCCTCTTGTGACGTGTCCATGTGAATTTCGACTGCGCAGGCTCGCACAAAGTGTGCTTCCCGCTCTTGGGATCGGTCTTCCTCCTCAACATCCTCCTCCTCAACATCATCATCTTCCTCCTCCTCAACATCCACATCATCATCTTCCTCTCCTCCTCCTCCTCCTCATCATCATCATCACCATCACCATCACCATCATCATCATCATCATCGTCGTCATCATCACCATCTTCCTATCATCATCATCATCATCATCGTCATCATCATCATCATCATCAACACTCATCATCATCAACACTCATCATCATCCTCATCATCATCATCATCATCAACATCAACAACACTCATTATCATCATCATCAACATCATCATCACCATCAGCAGCATCATCTTCATCATTTTAATGAACATGATAATACATTCTCCTTTTACTCCCTGCCACACTCTTTTGGGGTCTTTTGCCATTTTTTCAGGGTATCTGGAGAGCCTAGGTAGGCATACTACATTATGTAGAACAGGCTTGTACATAATAGACTGTTTGTATATATATATATATAGAATAGATTTCATAAATACCATAAAGGTTTATATATATATATATATACAGTATATACATATTGAAATAAACACGAATAAAATAAGAAAACATATTATCAATAGCTGATTTAAGCAGATGTTACTTTGCCAAGGGGCCTACGTTGTTTTGTTTTAAACGGCCCAGGCTCGGCGAAAGAAGCCATTGACAGCTTTGACAAGGAGATGGGAATGGTGAGACAATTTGGCCATTGGGATTTCAATAATGTGAGTAAAACAATGTCATAAACCAACCATTTGGGAATTGGTTTAAACCTATACAAACAGTGATTTGGGCGATTGTTTATTATTGTTTTATATTCTTTTACCCACATTGTTACAAAGGTTTTCAGTTGCCCATGGTTGTCCGGTGATATGGCCAAATACCAGGGGAAATCTTAATTATTTCAAAGGATGTGTTCAGAGGTTGGGTTGTTGACATTTTTTAAGCATCATAGAAGTAAATATTTCGAAAATTATCAGCAACCATTATATTTATAATGGTCAAAAATCAAATCATCAACCCATGTTTGGAATCTGGCCGATCAGAATTTGGTTGATGGTTTGATGAATATGTGGCCGTTCATTGATTAGATTATTCGTCAAAAATCAAATCATCAACCCATGTTTGGAATCTGGCCGATCAGAATTTGGTTGATGGTTTGATGAATATGTGGCCGTTCATTGATTAGATTATTCAATACCATCAACAATCGACAATGGGGTTAATGATGGTTCATGGTCACCAAGTTTGGGCCTAATTGGGTGTTATTTGGCTGGTGATTTTTAATCCACCATCATTCACCATCAATATTGGGATGAATTACCAACAGTCATGGGGACCAACCTAAACATGTTTGAGCAGACATGACATATCTATTGTTGATTTACTGGAGGGTGCCCTGTAGTAATCAAACATGGCAATAGGTAATTCTCGTGTGGCATGTGCAGATGAATTACTAATTAAAACCTCCGTTTATAGTTTATGGTGGATGTCCCATTTTGTGGTTTGCAACTTGAAATTCATCATAGTTCATCCCAGTTGAGTGAGCTGCCTCAGATGGAAAAACAAAAACATACAGTGCTTCTGCGGCGGTGAAACCTGAATTACAACAAGGTTGACATCCATTTGTGCATGGTCAATTTTACCCCTCCAGTAAACTAACATAGTTATGGAAAATGTCCATATTCAATATGTAAATTTACTATCTATACCATAGCTATGTTAGTTTAGCAGAGGGTACCGCTCACACCTCGAAGTGCTAATTGGAATCATGACCTCTGTGTCTGTGTGTGTCATCTCAGATGGCCTGGGGGAATGTGGCCTGTGGAGGTTTAGAGTGGTCACATGTGGTCACCATCCCCACAAACGGCCATTTCACTGCAGCTTTGTGAGCTGAAATCCATGTGTAATATTTTTAAATCCACTGAAATCCACTCTTTCTAGACTTGTCACAGTCCAATGACAAATCGCTGGTGACATGTTGCAGGATATCGGTATCAAATCGACCTTGGGAGGTTTGGTGCTCGCTGGTGTCTTGTTTGATCCAACTGATCATCGCTCAGCTGCAGGATTGACCTTGCCAGTCTTGCAGAGTAGGTTACCCTCTGGTTATTTAACATAGCCAAGGAAAATGGCCCATAAAAATAGATGATTTTCCCAGCTATAAACTTCCATTTAAAAGGGGTTTCCCATGGCTAGGTTAGTCATATCCAGATGGTAATATTTTTTGTTGAGCTACACAGCTACACATGAGAAAATATGCCTGGGTCAAACGTTTGGGGGTGGATGGACCGATGGAGTCTTGTGTGCTAGACATGTGTTGGCAATCTTTGGAGCTTGTCATATCTAGTCATATCTAACAGCTAACAGGGTGAGGATGGGCCGAAAAGTGGACATGGATTTAAGTTGGATATGGGGGGCATGACTTTGTAGCAGTTGTTTTTTTTTTAATCTGGTTTGATTTTGTTCTGTAGCAACAAACCCGGATCATATTCGGATCATTATATATATATATGTGTGTGTATACACTTAAGAAAAGAGTTTCACTGCGAGACGCTTGCTGTGTGGACCATTAACAATCTGATGATGATTGGGATGCCGCCCCGGATAAATACATTTATGGCAGCTCAAATTTGAAGATTGGTTAAGTGAGTCACTAATCAAACATGGTTCACCATTGTCATTTTTGCTTCTGATTTTTTCTATAGCTTGAATAATGAAAGTATGCATTAATCATATCTTTTACTTTTACTACTTAGGAGTCATGATTTTCTTTTGTTGAGCAACCAGTGGTTTTGTAACCCTTATCACTATACATATATATAATATATACGTATATACATATATATATATATATATATATGTGAATCGTGATAAACAAATGTATTATGTATAAGGTTAGAATGAAATATAATATTTATATAAATATATATATATATAAAATATTCAGGTGCAGTTAGTTGCTAGGGTAGGGTGCATATAAGACCGCAAATCTGCGCCCATAAAAATATTTGTAAATACACATACGGTTTTACCCCATATTATAACTCCAAACACGCACTACTTCGGTATATATATATATATATATGAAGGATATATATAATTAAAGACCATTGCGATATTGCTGTCCTCTCTCACCTTTTTGGAATGGATAGGAAACTCCAAACTCCATCAGGCTGAGGAAAAAATAATCCAACGTTGTGCGCCGATGAGGTTCGGACTTGGCCAGCCAGCTGGCAACCAAGGTGGTGGAGCTCAACAAGGAATACAAGGCGCAACTGGAAACATCGGAAGAACCTGGAAAATCTATAGAAAAACGATGGAAAATGTATGGAATCATGGAATATCATCATTTTTCAGTGGAAGATCTATGGAAAATCTATGGAATATCCTTAGTTTTTAGTGGAAGATCTATGGAGAATCGGTGGAACATCTATGTTCTTACTGGGGCAAGTTTAGATTTTGTGCAAATGATAGGAACATATCATCGTTATATGATCTACTGGGTGATTTTTCCCCATTCAAATCATTCAACTAGTAGATAAACATTTTTGGGTTGAGGATATTGACGATCTGCTATTTTGTTAGCAACCATTTCATGGCAGGGCCCATAAATGTACTGCCTGATTTTGCGGAGTCTGTGATACATACATATATTATATATATATATACATATATATATATGCACATATATATATATGCACATATATATATATATACTGTTAACAGCGCTGGGTGCCCTCGAGTAAACTAATATAGCTATGAAGAAATGACAAATCACATTTTTTAATTTCTTTGGCCATTTTCAATAGTTACGTGAAACTACCAGAGGGTAGTGTTCTTGGTATTTGCGAGTAAATCCTGGGATGACGTGCCAAATGAGAAAACATATATTCCAAGCTCTTTGACAGCAAACAGTTCGTAATTCTACGGGGATTCAGTCATTGCCCCTGGATGATGGATGATATCCTTCTGTTCCCAGCTCCCATGAAACTTGATGCTGGCCTCACCGCAGGTCACAGACCAGATCCAGAGCAAAATCGATGAAGCCGTGGACAAGTCGAAGAGCAAAGCATAATGCTTGCGGCTTGCGGTTTTGATGCCGATTTTTGGCACAGACGTGATTTACAAAACTTCACCATTTTGAGAGATTTGGTGAGGCCAAATCTTGAATAATCCCAAACTTAGGGATTCTCCAACCATGGCTTGAAAGAATAAGATGTCAATGCCAAGTGATTTTTGCGGCAGAGGGAGCAAAATTCTCCTGCAGCGCGATTGCTGAGCTGACATGGTGCAGATGATCTCCATGCAAATGTGGATGTAATTGATGTACCCTCTGGTAAACATACAAAAAGCTATTACAAATGGTCAGAGAAATAGTGGATTTACCCAGCTATAAAAATGGTGATTTTCCATAGTTTTGTGTACGTTTACCAGAGGGTAGCACACCTGAACACCAGACTGCTGTTTTGACTGATAGGCCCTTCATGTCATGCCTCCATTTCATGGGAAACATTCTCCCAAACAGTTGTCATGTGGCTCTAGTTTGCGAATAGCATGACGTGCATAATTGATGTTACTCCATTCCGTCATGTTCCAGTTATGCTATACTTACCGGTTTTTCTTGAGAATCATCCATAGTTGATCACCAATGGCCACCAAGCCAAACAGAACCCCTGTATTGTTTTGAGGTGACAAAGCTTCTGCCTTGGAACGTGTGAATGATGCTCTGACGTCCGGGCCAAGGGGGCTGAAGGAGAACGCGGGTGCCATCCCAGTCGACACATCTCTTGTTTATCGATTCTCTTGATATGAAGGGTAGTTTAATCGAAGGAAGTTTAGAAGTCAAACTTCCGACAATATGGACAGATGAAAAGCAGAGCAGGGAAGATGCAGAGAGAAGAGAAAGATTAGAAGAGAGAAGAGTAGAAGAGAAAGAGTCAGAAGAAAGAAGATACAGATGCGCGAAAAGGTAGGAAAGTCGCGATTCACTGTGTTTTTTCCAATGATTTGTGGCTCCGGAGGGTCGAAAAGTAGGCTCGCTAAAGCGGCGGGTGCGGAGCCAGCTGGCCAGAGGAGAGATGAAAAATTGCACGCCGTTGTGGCGCGAAGCACATTTCCAAGTGAAAATGTACAAAACACACCATTCTCGGACCACTTTTGGAAGTTGAGATGTTGAAAAAGTGCACGCCGTTGTGGCGCGAAGTACATTTCCAAGTCAAAATGCACAAAACACCTCAGCGTCGGACCACTTTTGGAAGTTGCGATGTCGAAAAAGTGCACGCCGTTGTGGCGCGAAGCACATTTCCAAGTCAAAAGTGTTAAAAACTGACGGTCTCGGACCACTTTTGGAAGTTGAGATGTCGAAAAAGTGCACGCCGTTGTGGCGCGAAGCACATTTCCAAGTCAAAAGTGTTAAAAACTAACGGTCTCGGACCACTTTTGGAGGTTCAGATGTCGAAAAAGTGTCGAAAAAGTGCACGCCGTTGTGGCGCGAAGCACATTTCGAAGTCAACAGTGTAAAATACTGAGGGTTTTGAGCCTTTTTTTGACGTGAAGATGTCGAAAAAGTAGACACTGATTAACTTAACTAACTTGACTAACTGAACTAACTTCACTAACTTAACACACAGCAACAACAACAACAACAACAACTACACAACACAACTACAACTACAACTACAACTACAACTACACAACAACTACAACTAGAACTACAACTACAACAACTACAGCTACAACAACAACAACAACAACAACTACTACACACACAACTCAACAACAACAACTACAACTACAACAACAGGAACAACAACAACTACAACTACAACAACTACAACAACAACTACTACTACTACAACTACTACAACTACACTACACAACAACTACAACCACACAACAACTACAGCTACAACTACAACTACAACAACAACAACAACTACAACTACAACTACAACAACTACAACTACAACTACTACAACTACAACAACAACAACAACTACTACTACTACAAACACAACAACAACAACTACTACTACTACAACAACAGGAACAACAACAACTACAACTACAACAACTACAACAACAACAACTACTACTACAACTACTACAACTACACTACACAACAACTACAACCACACAACAACTACAGCTACAACTACAACTACAACAACAAAAACAACAACAACAACTACTACTACTACAAACTACAACTACAACAACAGGAACAACAACAACTACAACTACAACAACTACAACAACAACAACTACTACTACAACTACTACAACTACACTACACAACAACTACAACCACACAACAACTACAGCTACAACTACAACTACAACAACAAAAACAACAACAACAACTACAACTACAACTACAACTACAACAACTACAACTACAACTACAACTACTACAACTACAACTACAACTACAACTACAAAACAACTAGTTACAACTATATGACTGCAACTACACTACACTAATTACATTACACCACAACTACAACTCCACTACGCTACAACTACAACTACAGTTGCAGTACATCACACTACATCCAGCAGTTGTGGGTGAGGTGACCGCTGCAACCATTCCAGCAAACACAACTCCAACCACCTTTCGGTCAATCAGTGGATTCGCTCTGCCATCCGTGATTCACAACAACGAACGTCTCCTATAGGTTTCCTATTCTGAAACTTCCGCCACCGCCTTGTGCGGTACTACTGCTATACTTGATAAATCTGTTTTTGTTCTTGCCGTAAATTGGGAAAACTCGAGAATTTTACTATTTTACTGGCTCACATCACCATGAATAATTTGTGTATTTGCTCAGGTAAACCGGGGACTATACCAACCAGCTCTGAATAAAATGATGTAAATGCAAGGCATCCAAAATGGTCCATTCATTTCTAGAAGGGTTTCAACGAAACGATTGTTTTCTCGAGTGCGGATGGAGCGGGTTCACTAAAAATATGGAAGGATGTTGTATCAAAAACAGAAACATCAATCAAGATCCAGATAGAAAAGATCATGGTAACATCCCCGAACATCTATGGGAGGTTTCGTTCACTGGGGAAACCATCTGGGTGATTTTCCAGCTAGCCATGTAGCTGATTACCGGACAGTTTTGTTGAGCCCCAGGCAAGGCAGCCCTGAAGAGGGCCCACTGGTTTGCAGTCTCTTGGCCAAGGACTTTTTCGCGACGGCGGAATCCATGTATTTCATGCCACAATATGTCACATGGTGTTTAACAGCAAAATCAACCACAAAGTGACGTTTCATGGTTTCTTCCATTGTGTTTTGGTGTCTTAAAAGCAACATCACCCACACGGATAAGTCCATAGAGGATTGCCCAGGTGAGATTTCTGGAGGTCGTCCAGTTGAATGGCACCCTGCCAAATCTGAGAGGAAACTCATCCAACCACCAACTCATAGCAGGATCCAACTGATGACCTTTTTGGTGGAGGTTTCTTAAGCCACTTTGGGGGATCCCCAGTGGTCACCGGCCGGGTTTCAATACTAAGTTATTGTAGTTATGGTCATCCATGACGACTGGATGATTTCAGGGCCCCATGACTTAGGAAAGCTCCAAATCTCACGCTTGCTGCAATCGTCGTGAAATCATTGCCACAAGGGGGAAACTTGTGGGCAGTTGGGGTTCCCAAGCTCCTGAAAGACGAGCTATCAAAGTTTTGAACAAAGCTGACCAAAATAGAACAATTACAAGATTGACCGGAATTGTTGTTTTGTTTCTTTTATTATGAGTGGTTCAGTGTGAAACTCACCATAGTTTACCTCACTGCATCTGACAACAAGGAATCCCCAGAAAAACGATGTTGTGATATTATAATTACATATAATTACAATATATTACAATTTTCCCCATCAACATAGCCATTTGTGAGAGGTATACCAGTATACCCATTCAATGGACAGTTTGTAATCTGCAGATAAACTCACCCAAACCCAAACAAGTGACACTATTCTTAATTGACCTTAATATTATACAATCATAGATAGATGGCCTATAGGCATGCGTTTAATCAACGATTGTGGCAAGCCCAAACTCATGTTGATGGCTTGTATCAACAAGGTCACCGTCCCCACATGGGATATCCCTATGGCCTTGGGTTTGCTTACCCTCTGGTAAACATACAAAAAGCTGTTCGAAATGACCATCTATAGTGGATTTTCCCGTTGAAAATGGAGATCTTCCATAGTTATGTGACAGTTTACCAGAGGGTACCACATCGATTGGTTTCCGTGGCTTCCGTGGCGTCCGATTTTCAGCGTCAGGAGTTGGAAGGAACTCGCTTCGAGCACTGCTGGATCTCGCAGGATGGGAAAGGCCGTTTGTTTTTTTCACAAAAACGACGCGGGATCATGGAGATACAATGGAAGATACCCCCTGGTAATTTAACATAGCTATTGAAAATTGCAATTTATAGTGAGTTTTCCCATTAAAAATTGTGATTTTCCATAGTTATGTTAGTTTACCAGAGGGTATTGGGGTAGAACCAAGGTGGATACCCTGGTGATTAGTGGATATTAATGGTGACCAATGATGGTTAATAATGGTGATTAATGGTGGCTAATGATGAATTCACTTACCCTCTAGTAATTTAACATAGCTATATATAGAAAATCACAATTTTTAATAGATAAACCATCTATAAATGGGCCATTTTCCATAGCTATCTTAGTTTACCAGAGGGTATATGATACAATGGGGGATATCAGGGGTATATTGGGGGATCCAGCTACTAAAGAAACTATCAAACAATGGAAAATGGGATAGATTGAAGCATCAAAAGTAGAATGTACATGAATGTACTGGGTGATCAATACTCGTCCATCAAGAAATTGTAAACGCTTTTGGATATTCAATGTCCGCAGCCACTGGTCGTTGGAATTCCGTATGTCCACGTATGCTCCGGAAATCAAACGTGGCAATGGGTTTATAGCTGGGAAAATCATCGCACTAAATGGTGGGTTTTCCAGCAAGCCATGTTTGAATGGTGATGGTTTAGTCATCTCATAAGCCAGCACCCGTTATTGTTTGATGAACATATCCACTCAGTGATCAACTTCAAGGTTCATGTGTGTATCGTTATTCCTTGCCTAT
>CAMXCT020003524.1:290000-512500 GCA_947184155.2 Cladocopium goreaui
TTTACCCTGGCAAAAGGTAGGGGTCTTAACAGTCGCTTTTTGTTGGAGATCTGGATTTCTTCTCCAATTGTTTGGGTGATATTCGCACATCATGGTGCTTACATCTCCAAAAGAATATGGTGGAAGTCGAACCCAGGAGCCTAGTTTCACGCCCAGTTTGCACTATTCCATGCCACTTTGTAGTGGCAGGTAGCTCAAAGGACTAGATCATACCAGATCCTAACAGGGGGTCGTCCTTGTCAAGTTTGAATGGAGGTAGCTGTCCGGAGCTATGGCGGTATCTATGTATTCCATAGCCATATTCGAAAGAGAACACAACATATGTATGAAGTTTCCCATCCATATGATAGTTTTTTTTACATTTTCGATCGACTATTTTTCTTTTAACGGAGATTTCATGTGGATATCAACTATCATAGGGCTTCAGCAATGTTCAACCCATATTGAAATATAGCAACCCCCCAAAAAGGAAACAAAAGGATAGACCAGCAACCTCTCACTAAAATATACTAAAATACAGATAAATTACCATCATTTATATCACTTTGATTAACTTTGTCTATCTCACGTGTCTATCTTCGGGATTACTACCTTTTTTGGGGCTTACAAAGCAGGGTCCCGTTTGTCGCTAAGGCAAGACTTCACAGCAGGAGGCCTCTGACGACTGCGATCTCTTCGGGGCCACAGGCGGATGGTGAGATGTCAGGTGGCATTCTGGTCCCTTACCCTTTGGCAAACTAACATAGCTATGGAAAATCACAATTTTTAATGGGTAAATCGTGCAATAAATGACCACATGTTCAATAGCTATGTTAGTTTATCAGAGGGTACCCAATAAACATACAAAAGGATTTGGATATCCATGGTTTCCCTATTACTCATGATCTATAAATGCAGGTTTTTCATGGTTTTTCCACATCTATGTTAGTTTCCCCTAGGGTACCCTCTGGTAATTATACACGGCAACGGGCAATCCTCCATGTCTAGATCTTCCCATTAAAACCTCCATTTAACCATGTTTGATTACCGCATGGTAACATAGCTACATATGGGAAATCACTTTTTTTTTTTCGGAAAGTGCCATTTTCATCCATGTTTCATAGCAAACTGTTAAATTACCAAAGGACAATTCAAATAGCAATATTACTGTATATTACTCTTTGAAAGATATGTATACATAAAATACATAAAAGCCCAAAAAGATAGAAATGTGACTTACCACTAGTTTAGTGGGATTTACGTTTTCCGTGGTTTTGGGGGTCGACAAAGAAATAGTGAACGAATCCACATGTAGATGTTTTGGTAAAATGTGTTTGGTTGGAAATGGCTGGTTTTGTTCATCAATGTTCATCATGTTTTCTTGATCACCAAAATCACCATCCCCAAGTGGGTTTTATGATTGGCTCCATCTCTATTTGGGATCATGCAAAATGACCCCCCAAATGGTTGGTTACTCAGACGGTTGATTTTTGGATTTACTCTATTATCTCTGTGTGATACATTGACGGAATGGCCGTTGATCTTTGCGTGCTTCTTGTTTTCAAGGTACCGCTGTATGACCCAGGTAAACCTATAGCAGCCTCCCAAAAATTGTATGTTTTACCGTGTATATATATATATATAGAGAGAGAGAGTAGTAAAATTCTACTAAACAGCAATGTGGCAAACCCAAGAACATACCGTCCTCAATATTCATATTACCATAAATGGGTGGTAAAAGTAATAGGCTCATGGCATTGGATTTGTTATGGTTTACAAAATTGCTAAACCTTACTACTGAACCATCAATTGCACTAATTACAATGAAATGCTCCAAAAAGGAGGAAATAAAGTTACTTTTTGGGTCTCATAAACCGTCAACCTACTTTCATTAATTGTTGGAGCTTTGAAAAGGGTTTACCCTTAACATCATGTTTTTTATCATTGGCGTTGCCTAATTGTTGTCCATACTGATAAACTTTTTGTTTAGGTTCATTGGGCTTATTCCCAATCGGTTTCCAATACACAATAGACATGTTCCCAATAAACTGTTTCTCGGTAAACTACGATTATGCCAAGTTAAATTCATGTTTGTTTGCCTACTTTATTATCACCGGGTTTCCCAATAAGTTCTAGTAGATAGACGCCAATAAGTTTTACCATCTGGTTATTTAACGTAGCCATGGAAAATCACCATTTTAAATAGGTAAACCTCTATAAATGTGCCACTTCCCATGGCTATGTTAAATAGCCAGAGGGTATTAGATAGACATAGATAAACCATGGGCGCCAGGTGGCGGCAAGGCAGGGAGCGTCAAGAATCGGGAAATGAGGGGTGTTCTTAAGTCTTAAGTCATGGGACATTTAAGTCATGGGACATGAAATTTTTTTTCCACTCAGTTGGGAATTTCATCATCCCAACTGACTTTCATATCATTTCAGAGGGGTTGAAACCACCCACCAGAAGTTTCAATACTAAGTCCGGTGGTCATTCATGACTTGGATGATAACTGGGGGTACCCCCATGACTGAGAAAAGCTCCATCTATTCTTAAGATTGGATGGGTACCTTGAATTTTCGTTAGATCACGTCAGATCAGCAACATGTACTCACTATATTACCTGATATATCAAGCGGGGCAGAAACCACATATACTGCCAGTTGATATCGAAGATTGGCCATGTCAGGTGGGATGACGACTGAAGCACCAACAAATGACAGCACTGTAGCATCACTGGACATGGTTACCAAATAACCTAAATAAAGTGCTTGGAAATGGGCTTCCACATGCTACCATCAATATGATTCCACACTGTGTGTGTGTTGGGTAGTCCAATCTAAACCCCTATATGTTTTGGGCGTTTTCATCCTATAGTTCCTGAAGATGTATCGCCTTGAAGTCCCATGCAGCCCTAAGATTTGGATGTGGACCGGAAAAATGAAATGCTGCCATGCTGGCCCAAGAGGGCTGGGGCTTAGAGTCTATTTTAGTTGGTTAACGGTTGATGGTTTACTGGTTGGTGGTTTGGAACATTTGGATTATTTTCCATATATTGGGAATTTCATCATCCCAACTGACTTTAACTCCATCATTTTTCAGAGGGGTAGGTCAACCACCAACCAATTTATTTTCTACTTACCCATAGGATCCATGGTGCTGCCATATATGGTAACATGGATCCCATGAATATATTTATACCCCAGTCATGTTAGCATTAATATACCAGCACCATGGATCCGTCATAGGTTACATATCCAATTCCAGTTGAATCCCTGTGAATCATTTCAACACATATCATAGTGAATGCCTAATTTAAATTCCCGAAGATAGAATTCCGTATGTACAAGTAGACAAATAAACTAATATGTAAATCTAAACAACATATGTATAATGACCCCCAGCAAAGATAGGAAAGCGTGTTACCCCTATTTCAGTGTGAATTTACTTTTCGATCTTTTTGCGGGTTACTGTACATATATAATTATAATCATATATATGCATATGGTATGCCCCCCTCCAACAACGATGAAAACACTTAGAAGTTGATTCAATGCCTATGTTTTTTCTTTATTCCCGAGAGCGCCTGCGAAGGGTTCTTCGTAAAAAAGCAGCCGTTATACTAGATCTTCACACCTGCACACCTGCAGATCTAGATCTTCACACCTTCACACCTGCAGATCTAGACTTCACACCTTCACACCTGCAGATCTAGACTTCACACCTTCACACCTGCAGATCTAGATCTTCACACCTTCACACCTGCAGATCTAGATCTTCACGCCCTCACATCTGCAGATCTAGATCTTCACACCTTCACACCTGCAGATCTAGATATACTAGATCTTCACACCTTCACACCTGCAGATCTAGATCTTCACACCTTCACACCTGCAGATCTAGACTTCACACCTTCACACCTGCAGATCTAGATCTTCACACCTTCACACCTGCAGATCTAGATCTTCACACCCTCACATCTGCAGATCTACATCTTCACACCTGCAGATCTAGATCTTCACACCTTCACACCTGCAGATCTAGATCTTCACACCGTCACATCTGCAGATCTAGATCTTCACACCCTCACATCTGCAGATCTACATCTTCACACCCTCACACCTGCAGATCTAGATCTTCACATCCTCACACCTGCAGATCTAGATCTTCACACCTTCACATCTGCAGATCTGTTCTCGCTCTTCTTCTATTCTCTCTTAAGGCGGGGGCGGTGCCGCCGGAGCGCCACGAAACGCAACCCTTTCGCACGAAATGGACGTTGGACGTCCAAAACCTAGGTAAAATTGCGATTTTGAAGCGTCCCGCGCAACCCTTTCGCACGAAATGGACGTTGGACGTCAAAAACTGAGGAAAAATTGCAACTTTTATTGGTCCCGCGCAACCCTTTCGCGCGAAATGGACGTTGGACGTCAAAAACTGAAGAAAAATTGCGACTTTGAAGCGTCGCGCGCAACCCTTTCGCACGAAATGGACGTTGGACGTCAAAAACTGAAGAAAAATTGCGACTTTGAAGCGTCGCGCGTAACCCTTTCGCACGAAATGGACGTTGGACGTCAAAAACTGAAGAAAAATTGCGACTTTGAAGCGTCGTGCGCAACCGTTTCGCACGAAATGGACGTTGGACGTCAAAAACTGAGGAAAAATTGCGACTTTGAGGTGTCAATCGCAACCCTTACGCACGAAATGGACGTTGGACGTCAAAAACTGAAGAAAAATTGCGACTTTGAGGTGTTAATCGCAACCCTTACGCACGAAATGGACGTTGGACGTCAAAAACTGAGGAAAAATTGCGACTTTGAGTTGTCAATCGCAACCCTTACGCACGAAATGGACGTTGGACGTCAAAAACTGAAGAAAAATTGCGACTTCGAGTTGTCAATCGCAACCCTTTCGCACGAAATGGACGTTGGACGTGTTTGTGTGTAAAAGCGTCCGTGTGTAAAAGGGTCTGTGTGAAAAAGCGTCTGTGCCTGGGTGCAAAAGCGTCTGTGTGTAAAAGCGTTTGTGTGTGAAAGTATGTGTGCGTCTGTAAAAAGGCATCTGCATGTAAAAGCGTATGTGTGTAAAAGTGTCTGTGTATAAAAGCGTCTGTGTGTTAAAGTGTTTTTGTGTAAAAGTCTCTGTGTGGAAATGCGTCTGTGTGTGTGTGCATGAAAAGCGTTTCTGTGTGAAAGCGTCTGTGTGTAAAAGTGTCTCCGCCAAGTTCGGCGACACGTGTGTGGGAATTACCATAATAAAATGAGATAGCACATGTCATTCGCAGACTCATGGTACCGAGCCTCCTGTGCACTTTTGTTGCTCACATTACATTTCTCCATGTTTTCTTTCTACCTCCCCCTTTCATTATCTCTCTCTCTCTCTTGCTTTCTCTTTCTCTCTCTCTCTCTCTTTCTCTCTCTCTCTCTCTTTATCTCTCCCCCCCTCTTTCTCTCTGTGGTTGCAAGACACACGTCATCTGATGCCCTTTACCAAATATTCTCTTCTTGATCAATCGTACTTTTTCACACCATATCTTTCCATAGCTCATATAAAATTCACCAACTATTCACCGACTATCTTTTACGACTACCATCCTCAGAGCTGCTTGAAAAACATCTTTTTCGCTCTCGGGCCAACCGTCGTCTAGTATATATATATATATAAATAAGGAATGGCATGTTTGGCATCTATCATGGCACAATACATCTATCTATAGATATTCAATGGATTGGTTTAAGGTCAAATCTACAGGAAACCGTAGATTTTCCCATTAAATATGGGGCTTTCCTGTAAGTTTTCTGATTTGAGCATGGCTGTATGTTGGGACTTCTGATCAGAGATAAACTCAATTTGGAGCATTTTTGTGGTGCTCCGTTTGTGCTGTCCAGTTGTGGTCACTGTTACAAGGAAGGGGAACATCCGAATATATATATATATATAGATATATATATATATATATGTGTATATTGATGTTATGTGCCATGATATCCCCATTATAGCACCAGAAGCACCAGAATCCTCGCAGGCAGCGCCGCATCTTTCGCGCAGTCGAAGTCCTAAGTTGAAGGCCGGTTCAGCGGTGATTTCAGAGGGGTTGAGTGAGCTTTTAGTGAGAGTTAATGATGTTTTATTGGGATTTCTGCGTGATTAATGGGTATCTACTGGGGATATAGTACGATATATATGATATATAGATATATGTATAATAAAACATGTATATATGTATAATAAATTATAACATTGCCATGGGGCAGGTTGAAATGGAGGGACCGTTCAGAGAGAACAGGAACTCAAGGGTGACACAGTAGACGTGTTTTTGATACAACCAATTCAAGCATGTCGATGTTTTGGACATGGTATAACGAATTCAACCATGTGGATGTTTTGAACAAGAAGTATGTTTTTTAGAAAGGTGATATGTCACTATATGACCAACTATAATAGGATTTACCTTAACCAACTTCAATGATGGAATTAGCCAGCAAAATAGACACTACGTGTCTATATAGTATGAACTAATTATTGGCTACGTTTGTGCTGGCACTATCAGTGGTGGGGCTATAGGCCACTGGGAGTAGGGGGTCTCGGGGGTTACGGCAAATTTGCTTGCATACTTTCAAATAACTGTCCGTAAAATTCATTACTGTAAATCTGAGCAAAGACGAAAAAAACGAAACCATGCTAGGTAAATTTAAATTATGTCCATCGACTTTGGATACTTGGAAACATTTACCATAACTTTATATTTATATATATATTATACATATGTGTATCAGCATGTAGACCCAAACTGCAAAAACTTATGTTGGCCTACTCCAAATTAATTGCGTTCTTTCTCCCAAAGGTCATAGTGATGTTGGGCATTTGCAGCATCCCAAATACCTAAGATGAATATGAATATTCAAATGAAAATCATAGAGTATAGACTATAGGTCCAGGATAAACAAATCCTTCATATGTGTTTCATTTCCTTCATGTTTCATTTCATGTCGCGTCTATTTTCTCACATATACAATGTGAGGCCCCCCAGTTGTAAGTTGGTTTGTAAGCCCCAGTAACTATAGTTATAAGTACCATAAACCATAGTTTTTGGAGGTATTTGCACCAACTTAGCTATCTTGGGGGCCTCACATTGTACCCCATTTTTCCAAATCCCAGGGCCTCCCGGCTTCGATAAACTCCAGGATGATGGACTGCCCCCTGGATGGGTGTGGAACCCTGGTCTTTGGCGGATCTTCAGATTTGATGACGGGGTGATGACGATGATGGCCATATAAGGACCATATATGACGATGGTGGTTAAGACCATACTACGCCAATGGCCATGTTTATTCTGGCAATATGGGAAACTGATGATGATGATGATGATGGTGATGATGATGATGAGTCTAGCTAAGGGTGGGCATTACCATGATCATTATTATCAGCATCATCATGCCACACCCTCTCCATTAGGAAACGCAGTTCAGGTCTAGGCCCTAGGCTACGGGTGATCAATATTGATGTGCAACGATGAGCTACGCTACTCGACCGTGTTTTAACGTGTGCATTATGTCTGGGTCTTACCGCACATTGAGATCACAGAACCATATGAAACCCGGATGCTTCACCCAGTTAAACTAGTTTTATCATGTGTATTGTTAAATCCCATCTCACGTTCTATTTAAACACCCGCATATTTATAGTCCCAAACCTGTGATTTCGTTCAATCCTTACATCCACCATGGTTTCGTTGGGGGGGTGCTTAACCTGAACGAGAGAGGGGGATTAGACATGTTCAGACCTCATCTCCAAAACAAAACGATGATCCCAACGCAACGGCTCTTCAGTCCTGGTTCCAATGGATATCAGTGGATACAGCGAGGTCAAAAAGGAATCTCGCTCAAAACCGGGGGTCTTCTATTACGCCAATGAGGCCTGGGCTGCAGGGACTGCAGGGCATGGATTTGTCCACTGAAGACTTCGCAGTTTTTGGCATTGTACCCCCGAGCAAATAGAATGGCCCAATCCCATTAGAATAGTGATGAATGGAACCTTTTCGTACTTTTTTTTTAGGATCACTATAAGGCTATAAAACATTTCATGATGTATGTATGCACTTCAAGTTTTGCTCAAGCAAAGCTGGGACCAAGCTGTGAGCTGCACCCAATGTATAGTAATCAAGAACATCATCAACGAATGAGGATTCTTCATCCAGCATATCTAACCATTTGAGGTTGCCAAAGGTGCATATCCAGTCTCAGCTGGTAATGGGCGAGGTTGGGTTTCCTGTTTTACTCCTGGAACTTGAAGATTGGGCGCAGTTCCAACTTCAGAACAGAATGAAGGAACATTGAAAAAACGTGGAAGGGCCTGAAGAGCCCGTTTCGATTGTGGAACACGGTTTCCCGGCAGCGGAACTACGTAATGCCGGTGCTTGGCAACTCAACCTTTACGAAATGGAAAGGTTCATAGGGCTGACATTGACATGGCTCAATCATAGGAATCTACGATGGAGCTCAGTGCCATAGGAAATTGTTGCGCACAGATTGCATATTGATGTTGTTTCTGGGTATTTATACATATTGTGGGCTATAGCAGTAGCACACACACATGGTATGGGTGCAAAAGATGGATGGATGGATGGATGGATGGATGGATGGATGGATGGATGGATGGATGGATGCATGGATGGATGGATGGATGCATGCAGGCATGGAAGCATGGATGCATGAGTGCATGGGTGAATGGAGCATGATAATGCATGATGATGCATGCATAAATAAATATGTAAAGCTGCGGATACAGAATCATACTCATAGACTAATAAACGCATACATCAGTTTTTCAAAGTTGCAAAGTAAATCAACGTAGATACATCCTCATATTGGTAAAATGAGATCAGACAAGTTGAGAAACTAAATCAATTCCATTGAAATATGTAGATAAATATATTGACAAGTATGAACCATTGTTGCCATTAGCAGATACACAAGTGTTAACCGGTATTAGAGACCCATGTTAACCCTTGGTTAGTATTAATATTACAATCTATGGGTGATTAACCACTGGCTGGTAATATATTAACAATGTTTCTTATTTGTCATAAACCAATATAATGCATTGGGTTGTAATAATATCGACGTCTATGATCATTGTATATATACAGAATAATCTAACATGGTCAAGCTATGATGAATAATGTTGGAAAAACAATAATAAACCAACCATTTGGGAATGGTTTATACCACATGTATTTTCTGAAATTGGGGTTTGCTTATTATTGTTTTACCAACATCATTGTTTTCACATATGGTGCTGTCCTAAAATAGGGCTACACCCAGTCATCATCCATTTATAGATGGGATTTTCCATGGAAATCAACCATCCTGCGAGTTTGGGGTACCCCCATGACTACAATGTGGGGCCCCCCAAACGATAGCGTTCAGTTGGTGCAAATAACTCCAATGTCACTATGGTTTATGATACGCAAATAACTATACTGAGACTATACTATTCATGGGGTTTATAAACCATCAAACATAACTGGGGGGGGCCACATTGTACCTGCCAAAAAATCTAACTTTTAGCTGTTCAGCTAGTACAATTTTTACCACTGTCAGCTAGTCCTGGTGCTTAGTAGGGAATGGATGGGAATCGGGTTGCTGGGATGATTATTGATAGTTGGCCAGTGGATCATTCCCGAAAATTTCCTGCGTAAAACGCACCAGTAAGTTATATAAGTTGATTTATAATCACATTAACTAGTTCGATATATCTACCATAAGTCCTAGTTATTAGGGTTTATAAACCATCCAGCGAGTTTGGGTTACCCCCATGACTAAACCCCAGATCTTCAGCAATCGAGGCCCAAGGGCTCACGCAGTTCGAGCACCCCTGAAGCCGTGGTGATCTCCGGATCCGGTCCCAAAAGCTGGAAAAGACGTTTTTTCCCCATGGAAATGCTGGTTTTTGATTGGAATTCCCGGGAATCCCATGGAAATGCTGATTTTTCATTGGAACATCTATCAACATCACCTGGGTTTGCTGGGAAAATCATCAAGAGAAATGAGAGAATGGGTGATTTTCCAACAAACCAGGGTTTGATTACTAGAGGATAACTCCAGAGGAGTAGGGATCAGGAAAATGGTTGGTTTCACGTCACCAATGGGGATAGAACCAAGCAAGATGGGTCCTGTTTCAGGATAGGTCGCTATCGTGGGAGCTCAAGGACTTGCCATCGCAATTCGAATTGCAAGTCATCCCTCTGACGAAATCCATCCTACATGCAGGTGGGCTAACCCATTTACCCTCCTTTAGGAAACATCACAAGCGGTTTCTAACCTTTAACGGTTACACTCACGTAAGCTGCACCCCTTTCTTACCAATCCAGAAGCTTTGCAGGAGATGCGCCCGCCTGACTGCAACGAGATGAAAACAACTCGCGGGGGAGTGAGGAGCCAACTGCTGGAAACTTTAGTTTTTTTTGCATCAACAAATGGAGTTCATGAAAAGAATCAGTCCCCAGTCAAAACAAGGAAACACGGGCATAAAGAATGGCACAAAACAACATAGTGACACCAGATGTTGATGGATGTTGGGGCCTTATTGAATACAACAAAGAATGTGTGCAAACAACCAGGGCATCTACACGACATCATGCCCCAGTCAGCCAGTTATTGACCATGGCACTTGCGGATTTGCGGAAGTACTCACTGTATCTCACTGGAGTCACTAGGGTAAGCGTACAACATCGCACACTCTAACAGTTTAACAATAACAAATCCCAACTAAATACGGAGTTATTTCCCAGTTGCTTTCAAGGTTCCTTGTTCATTACCCCCAGTAATTTCACATGGCTACTCTTATGGATAGCTATGGATGAGTCGATGATTTACTAATTTAACATATCAAAAAAGGGAGTTTAAGCTTCATTTTGCGCAGCCCGCTTCTCGGATGGCCCTCCAAACGGCAGCGACTCCATCAATGAGTACATTGGAAAGAAGCATAAAGAAGCCATGAATTTGGAAAAGACAATGCCATAAACCTACCATTTGGGATGGTTTTTACATAGCACCCATTGGAAAATATGCTGACTTGGGGATGGTTTTTGTTGGGTATACCACATGAGGGGAAAAAGAAACAACGACACAACAAGAAGCCATGAAATCTTCGAGAAGGCGATGGAGAGAAGCCCGGAGGCCCAGAGCATCCCATGCTTTGTTTTTTGGATCAGCATACCCATAGGATCCATGTATGCTATATATGGTAACATTTACCATGAATATACCCCAAATGTTAGCATATATACCATACATGGATCCTATGGGATATGGATTGACCATCTTGTAGTTGACCACCATCCGTGAGGTCCCCTTATAGGGGACCTTGGCGTATTTTCAGTGAGGGTTATGTTATGATAGGAGCCTTCACATTCACATTGAGCATTTTTTCCGTGGCAGCATTTTGTTCGGAATGTTTTTCTTCCGGGGATCAGACGAAGGGAATCAAATGCAAAAAGCGGCACCATTTCGAAGAGGCAGGTATAATAAATACTGTTCTGGCGCCGGAAACAGAGATAGCAGATAAAGATAGAGGTGGTTGGAAGATGGGCTACAACCTACCTGGACATGACTGTATAGTTTTGATATGGTTTTGTATGACTGTATAGTTTTGATATGGTTTTGTATGGCTTCCATCACCTTTCAGGTCGTGAATGGCCCAACAACTATCGCTGATGGCTCCCTGACGAAAAGGTCATTTCTGGAACCATTTCGATCTTTTCCGGCCGACCTATCTTGGATGCAAGCTGCTACTAGGAAACATGTTGTAAATGGTTTGTAGCCCACTACAACTGGTCCAAGTTCCAAATCGGAAACTCTCACAATCAACAATTTATTTCTATATCAATTATATCACATATATTCGTTCAATTTCATTTGTATTTATTTTGATGCTCTCATTTTCCATACTGATTCCAACCCCCCATCAGAACATAGATAACAAAGCCTCATCTCCGCAGCGCTTAGCTCCTGCCCTTAGCCCCGAAGCATCGCCCAACATGTCCCGCCGCGTGCTGCTGCCGTTCTTCGCCCTGCTGGCGATCGCCGTGCTGGTGCCCTGCTTCGTCGGCGGCGGAACTCGCAGCGGAAACGGCCGGGCGCTGAGGGCGCCACGACAAGCAACGACGTCCCAGTCGGTGGCTTTGGTGCAGGTGACGAAAGAGAAACTTGGTTTCGGTGATTGAACCGGCCCAAAAAAATGACGTGAACTTCATAAATAAAACTATTATACATATTATACAATGACGACTATCTGATTTTAGAACATTTAAAGGACGGCACAAAGGTTTGAATATCTTAAAACAATCCTCCAAATATTGAAGCTTTAAGCTTGACCAACAGAAATGGAATTTTACCAGACCAAAAGGTCCTTCAATGGCGATGCATATGGTATCATATATATATATATACGTTTTTTTAACAAATTGAGCCAGCTAATAACAGATTGGACTTCAACCAGCAAAAGGTGTGGACATTGAAATCTGATGATAAAGCTTAGGGCCTTGGAGGATTAATCGTTAACATACTGATCATAGGGAATCTAAAAGACACTTTGAGTGGGCTTCTTGATAAACCCCATCCCCGGAGGCCCCGGATCGTCAACACCCAAGAAACTCGGTGAGCCATCCAGTGTAACAAAATCATTTAGGCACTCATAGCAAATACATGGATATAAATGATCTAATTCCGTTTTATCACTACCATTGTATTTTTGGGTACATGCAGTATTTCAGTTCGTTTCTTTTTTTCAGACCATCTCTGTGATGTTTCTTTTACACCATAGATTCCGCTCCACATGCCAGTCCTGCTTCGCAGTCGGTCGGTGATTTTTAATGTGCCATATTTTGAGGCTAAGCGGCTATCCGTTTCAAAGACCATTTCGTTAGGGGTGATGTGTGTGAATGCATGCGGGCCCATGACATGAATTCAATTTTGAAATATAACGCGTTTCAATTCTTGGCACCTTGTTTGAAACAAATACACGATGACACGTTCGTTTGAGTATAAAGCTTTTGTTTCAATCGCTTCTCCAAGAAAACTCATCACATTTACACATTTTGACTTGGTCAGAGTTGCTTGAGGTCGGAAAGTCGAAGTTTCAGAATGCAGCCTTTTTGACTGACTAATCAGAGTTTGCTGAATATGGTTTTCTGTTTTCGAGGTTTGACTTGCGATTGCATATGCATGTATAAATTCTATACATGCATCAGCACTAGAAGTGAAGCTTTTCTAGCAGGGGATTTGGGAGCCAGATTCCATGGAAAAGCGATGAAAAGGGAATGAAGAAGTTGGTGCCCCCCAGCCATAAAATGAGTGTATAAACACCGAGTTAACATGAATATCTACCATAAACCATAGTATCACGATAGTCAAGCTATGTACATAACTATATATAATTATATATATATTATATATATATATATATACTATATATACAATTATATCATACTTAGATAATTATGTTATACAGTAGTTATACACCAGCTTAGCTATTTGGGAGGCTTCACCTTCTGACCTCCCCAATGCTTCCAGGAACACCATCGCCACCGCGGGCGTCCTGGGCGGGGTGACCGGCCTCCTCTTGGGCGGCTTTTGGATCGGCGCGGCAGGCTTTGTGGCCACCTCCTACCTGGCCAAAAAGGACAGACCCAGGGTGGTGTCCAGTGTGCTTTTTTTTTGTACGTGTGGATGTTTTTTTTTGAAATTCTAAAGTTATATCATATATATATATATATTTATTTATTTGTTTATTTTTATATATATATATTTATTTATTGTAATTATATAATTATTTAGGTAGATAGATGGATAGATAGATAGGTGGATTGATTGGTCGCTTTACTGATGGATCGATCAACAGACAGATAGATAGATAGATTGATGGATGGATGATGTTTTCCAGCAAACCTTTGCAGGGGCTTGCAGGCACTTCCTAATCCAACAGGTGCACATGTTGATCATTTTCTCCGGTCAAGATAGCACACTTGAATTACTGTCCAGTGATTTAACATAGCTATGAAACACAACCAATTTATTGATAATTTACCTATTCAAGATGAAATTTGCAGAACTGCAAAACCATATGTTGAATACCAGAGTTTGACCCATGCCCATCTGTGTGGTGGGTTGGGACCAGCGGCCAAAAATTTGTGGTCTCAGCGTGTCATTTGTTTTGACATCATCACTGGAGCGATGGGTTTGCAGTGCCATCTTTTGTATATTAGTGGGTTACCCACAAACATGGGAATGTGCTCAACGATTTTGGCAGTGATTGAGTGCATTTTTTGCACCAACACGCGCGCACCCACACAGACAGCGATGCTTAGGTCTGTCGGTTTCATGGATGTCTAAGCAGCAGCTTGTACTGTGCAGGAGGATGATGACGTCTCCACGGTTTTGAAGGGTGTCTCTTCAGCGTCTTTGGAGGCCTTGAATTTTGTGGACTACCTGAACCAGAAGTATGACGCTTTCATGACTTGCCGGGGATGTTTGAACTTCAGATGTCCTCCTCGTAGTTGTTCCTTCCAACCAAAAAATCATTCAAGTTGGACTGTTCACTAGGATGAAGCGGACAGAACTTCCAGACAGAGAGTGTGGTCGCTTCCATCACTTTCAAGATCATTGTGTCCAATTGTGTTGATAAGTATTTAATTCAATGATAATGGATTTCAGTATTTCAGTCCGCTAAAGAACATGTCATTGGCAGATGTTGTGGCAGACGATTAACGGTAGCTCAGGGTCAAAGGATGGCGATTTCACTTGTCCCAATTTTAGTGTGGATTACACTTACACCAACCTGGCCAACCTCACCATTGCTGATTGGGAAACAACATGAAACAACCCACATCAATTTGCATCAGCTTGCTGGGATTTTCATGAGTTGCATCCTCCAGAAAGCACGAACTCCTGCATGGACCATTCTGAAGTGTTTTCTGGCGCAAGTTCTTGCGTAAAAACCGGCCGGTTGTGTAAAAAAACGGGGTGGTGGTAAATTCCGAGAGCTGCTTGGGCTATTTATATCTATTTATCTGGTTGCACTTCGTCAAACACCTTTCACCTGCAGGTCCTCATACATGACCGGCATTTGGTCCTGCGCGGGTTCTTGGGATTTGAACTGCTTAAACCATACAATGTGGGCGCCCCCAGTTATAAGATGGTGTATAAACCCCATTAACTATAATAGCTATAAGTATCATAAACCATAGTTATTGGAGTTATAAGCCAACTTAGCTATCGTTTGGGGGCCCCACATTGTAGCAATTTAAAACCACATGTCTGAGCCCTAGGAAGTCTCTGGCAAAGTCGGCGCAGCACTGTCAGGCGCGCTGGACGCTTCACGGCCGTGATCAGATCTACAAGTCGAAGGGTTATGAAGCATTTGTGAAGTACTCACGATTTATTCAGTTAGAAAATATTACAAATACCCGTAATGGTTACGAAAACCATGTTCTAAATATACATGTATATAAGCTAAGTAGATACCAACCATTATATTATTTAGATCTTATACTGTGTATAAGTATGTATATATATATAACCACTATATTGACTAAGGTGGCTTACTGCTAAACCTGTCGCCAGGACTCTACCGAAGGTGAAACTTCATCCTCCGTGAAATCGACCCTGGGCTTCTTGGCCAGTCGTCATGACTGGATGTTTTGGGGATACCCCCCTTTAGGACCCCCTATTTGGGCCCGTAAAATGGTGTAAATCTATTGGAAAGCAGCTTTTTTCATATGGAGGTTCCCCCGGTTGCCCATGGGAAAATCAACTATAAATCTGGGAAACCATCCGTATTTTGATTGGAATCCGATCCATGGTAAAATTTGTGGATGGTTTTCTGTTTCTTTACCAATATATTATGATATACATGTGTTTTTCATTGTTTCCTGTATTGGTCGTATTTGATGATTGTTTTATGATTAATTTTGTTGGTGTGACTTGTGTTGATGCTATATATTGGTGTTGGCAGTTTTTTTTTTTGCGAGTGTTGAAGTTTAACACCGGTATCATGTGAGATAATGGTAGCAACGAACAATATAATTCAGCATTATTGATGTATTCAGTGATGTTGTTGCCAATGGCTGATGGAAATACTGGGATTTGTCCAGCGAAATGTGGGGAAGATGGTCCATGGCTGCCTTGTGGTCTTTACAGCCATGGTTCTGTTTCCATGTATTTTTTTCGAAACCGTCGAACGTAGTAGCCCCATTTGACATGGCTGACCTTGCAAAGCATTATCACAAAATACCCATGAAGTTGGATTCCGGGGTGGGAACATTGTCTTATTTTGGAGGCCTGAATGTATGTGAAGCTGATTGATTCCACTGGGCATTCACCACGCCGACTTTGTGTCTCAATGTAGTTTGAAGATTGGTTCGTATACTGTTTTTGGATGTACTTTGTGTGTAATTTTTGCACGTTGGTTTGTTATAGAGCCGCTTGTATAACTTATAACAAATTCTCTTAAGATTTCAGAGCGGACGCGTCCCTGATAGACAGTTTATGACAGCTTAGTTTGATTCCTTGTCCAAAAACCGATGGCTTTGCCATTGCGGCAAAGTTTCCCAAACAATCAAACAAACATATTCTACAGCTACAGATTCTACATTTTCAAGGGCTTGAATTTGTGTTTGCTCTTTGGAGATAGATAGGCTTTGATCTCTGCAAGCAGGCACCGTAAATGGAGCAATCGACAGCTTTGACAAGGTCAGAACCGGTTGATGTGACAACGAATGCAGGGAATATTTTGCCAACGATCTGGTATATATATAATATATATATATATGAAAATGGTATTTGAAACTAAATAGTACCGAATATGTTTCAAAATAAAGTAACAACATATATAATAGTGAACTATCAGATATCAATATTTGAAACTGTTCACTGTCTGGTTGTTGATATCGGATCGGACTTGTATTGGTAAATTGCTTGACAAAACCTTGGGTATTCAATGTTTTTATCGGTCAATATCATGAAGCCTTTGGTGATATTGATCATCAAAAAGTGGGGCCCACTTGAGCTTTTATTTGGGTCCCTTTTCATTCCCATCCAGCTGGGACATGTAAGTTGTGGCAGGGCCGGGCATCTAAGTTGACTAAGTCATGAGGCATCAAGGAGTTAGGCTGGTTAGACTTGCACGTTGCAACTCGTCCCAACTGTTTGGGTGACCTACCTGAGACAATACGCAGCCCATGCCTAGTATCCAGTTTTTGCGTGGTGCATTTCAACCTCCAAGTATTCTATTGCCATCTATAGAATCTATTGCCTTGAATCGGAATCAACATCTGTAAATGTCACAGTTCCAGACTCAGTGGCGGCCCGATCCAATGCGAACTGGGCCCTTTGCCTTGGTGGGGGATAGAATGTCACAGCCTCACAGCCAATGGAAGTTTAGATTGGTCACCATCCCAAAAATTGGAGAGCTGGAAAATCCCTCGTAGACCTAGGCTTGTCCAGAATCATGACGGATAAAAAATGATGTGCCATGGCACGTGCAGGATATTGGCATCCGAGAGACGTTGGGAGGTTTGGTGCTGGCCGGTTTCTTGACTGAAGTTGATGGGTACTAGTAGGTCATGTTTTTTCAGTGTTTGGTTCGGCCATGCGTGGGTCCATTTGAGGCATGGTTCGAATTTCGTAGGCCACTTGAGTAAGGAGAACTGCAAGCTTTGAACTATGCAACATATGCGTCACCCGTGTCATCGAAAGTGCAATGATGCGAAAGGATACGCCCCAACGAGAGGCGATCGCCTGAAGGTCTTGTGTAAACAGCCAACAAATTGATGGCTCTGGCGCCCAATTCGGAGTCTTATTGGTGTGGTCTCAACTTCAATGATGGAGCTACGTTGCTCTATAATTAGTCTATCGCTAGATGATGGGATTGATTTATTGAGGCATACTTGTCACTTATACAGTATACAGTAGTTGGATGATTAACCAACTTAGAACGGCTGGCGGGCCCCCACTTTGTAGGCACCGCTGGAAGTTAGTGCTGCTAATTTAAAACTCAGCAACCTCCACGTACCCATCGAATGTTTCGGTACTAGGTTGCCACTGAGTAACTGTACGAATACGACAACACGGAGCCATATCTCTATGCGATAGCCACCTGCAATACTACAACACTTCATCATGCAGTCTCATTGCGGTCAGGAGTGAAAAAGTGATATTTATATTTAGTTAATAATCGACAAATACATTCGAAACGTGACCCTCTAGTTATTGAACGGTGTGCTATGGAAAATTGCCCATGGATGATGATTTAGGTAATCTTAATCACTATTAACAGATGTTTCATTATAATCAGTATTGCGAAGAACGGGGGGTAGCCAGCCCACGAAGTCCGGTCCCACCAAGCAGCGTCAGCTGCAGCAACCTTTCACGAGGAGGTTGCGTCACCGTAGCGCCATCCAGCGCGTGAATTCCCTCCCTTAAGGGTAAATAGCCACGGCAGGGCCATGAATTGCTATGTTGTGACCCATGGTGCATGGAGTGCACTTGACAAAGTCTAAGGCCGTCTTGGCCATCGTCGCCAGCGCCAAAAGCGAGAAGCCTGCCCAGGGCTTAGCAATGCCAGAGGGGCCTGCACAGGACCCAGATCAGCCAGTTGTCATAGAGACATCAGCTGCAGCAGAAGACGCGGCGCCAGCTGCATTTGAAGGTGCGCTGCCAGAAGAAGGTGCGGCGCCCGTAGGAGCTGCTCCCGGAACCACAGGAAACATCGGGTAGTCCGCATTGGAGGTGTCGAAGAACTGAGCTGACACCAGCCATCCAGTCATGGCGTTGTGCAACGTCACGCCGTTCTCATTCCGGATGTGGGGAGTCATCACATCCTGAGCACAGGCTTGACAAGGCCACAGCTCTCGAACAAAGGAGTTGTGGAGGTGGTAGCATCCTCCATCGGTGTGCCACACCGTCCCTCTGTTCGCCACACAGATCTCACCGTTGCGGTGGTACCTGTTGTAGTGGTGTTCGAGCTCATTGTGGGCCCGGTTCATCACACGCATGCCACTGGTGCGTAGCCTCTCATACTCAGAGATTGAGTTTTCGAGAGACCTGATGTGTCGCTCAAACGTCACCGCCTGCTCGTTCTTCTGGAAGTAGCTTTGCTCCAAAGCCTGTAAGTTCAGTTGCAGTCTGGCTGTTTTGGCTCGCTCCTGCTGCAGGGCGTGCAAAAGCTCTGGTTGGGCATTGGCAAGATGACCTCGTAGATCTTGGACATGTTGGTTGAGATTGGCAATCTCTGTATGTTTTCGGCTAAGTTGCTGTGCCATCTCTTCCAAGGCTTCATTCCTTGAATTGAGTTCTTCCGTCTTCTCCTCCAGCAATCGCTCAAAGCGCTCAGCTCTGACAGCTCGCCGCCGCAAAACAAAGCGGTAGCCCTGATGCCATCCAAAGATCAATGCAGCCTTATAGGCAATGAAGATAATGGTGAGGAAGAGGATCAGGAGGAAGATGTCATAGGAGAAGTCGTAGAGGAAGTCAAGGACATAGGAACCAGATCCAAGACCTTCGGTCTTCGGCTCATAGATCTGCAGTGGGCATTGCGCCACAGCGAAATCCTCAAAATTTGAGGGAAGCACTTCTGTCGCTTTCCCGGGGACCAGACAGCAAAATGCCGTCAACCAACTCATCCACCAAAACATAAAGCGACTTGCGCTGGTGGCAAAGTCCCCGGTCGCCGTGTTGACGTTCGTCAGGTCGGCAATGACCTCAGGCTCTTGCATGATGGAGAGCTCAGTGTGCTCATAGTCGTTGGTCTCCTCATCGGCCATGACATAGTCCACAGGGTCAGCCATGTAGACATAGGACTCCATGTAGTGAGTCGCATGGCCAGGAACTTCGTCATCTTGGTCAGGCTGATGTTCATCAGCATCTTCTTTTGGCTTGCTGAACTCGTTCTGGCTCTGCAGGCGTGTTTGGAGATCCTTCCGCTTTGAGGCTTGATAGGTGGGGTCCCAGGTGAACTTCAGGCGGTGATGCCGAAGTCGATCAGCTAAGAGCTGTCGTGTTGACTCTTTTGTGAGCCCATCGGCAAACTGCCGTTCAGAGCTATGCCACCGTAGAGAACCACCCAAGGATTGTAATCCTTCTTTGATCACCTTGACCTCCAAAGCGGTTCGACGGTCAGTCAGACCAGTCCCAAAGCCATCTCTGTGGAAGCTGTCGTAAAGGGCTTTGGCGTCAGTCACCAAAACAGGTGCGAGAGATGAAGGTCTCTCCAGGATCTCGGCCAGGGTCGCGTCGGGGTCTTTGAGGCACTCCCAGAAGCGACATATGAAATCCACGCTGTCTTCAGCTTGGCCAGCGGCTTGGGCTTCGGCGCCAAGGGAAGATCGTGTCACCCGAGGCAGCTTCGAGCTTTTCCAGTCGATGACATGGTATGGACACTCTTGTCCCTCAAAGGCCTTCTGGTTGATCAACATAGTGATCCAGCCTCCTTGTGAGGAGTAGTCTCGGCGGATGCCGAAGGCAGCATCGAACTGGCAAACCAAGCGCAATGAGTCCACAGCACCCAGAGGTTCATAGCAAAGCTTCACATCGCTGTTGTTCTTGGCGAACTTCAGCAGCTTGTTTGCTTCTTGAAGGCTTTGAACCAATCCAGCACTGATGTTGCTGGCAAGCAAGGACGTAGAGCACTGCAGGTGCGGTTGGCTTTGAACTGCTGGCCACTGCAGTGAGCCAAGTAGAGCTCGTAGTTGAGATGTCTCGCTAGGAGTCATCACATCATCAGGACCACGTCCACGTGCCACGGGGATCGGCTTGACCTTCTTCAGGAAGGGGTCGTGATGAAGAGCTCAGCCACCAGTTGGAGTCTTTTCCAAAGAAGCTCCACAGTATTCCAGCTTGGCATCAGTCTGCCATTCTCTGAAGTTGAAGGCTTGCTTGAGCTCAGCCTCTTTAGCCTGATGCACCTTTGAACTCGTAGAGCCACCACCCAGCATGTCATCCACATGGATGCAGACCATAGCACAAAGTCCGTGAGGTCCAAGTAGCTCTTCAGGTGGTGCAGGTTGTTCACGACCTTCAGGAAAGTCTTGCTCGTAGAGCAGGAAGGTGCAAGGGTCAAGAGGGTGCACTCTGAAACCCAAACCAAGTAGTCGGCGTGAGGCCTCCAAAAACCATCTTCTGGGCGCATCCAGCTGACCATAGATCGGCTTGTGGAGGAACATGCGAACATCAGGTTCACAGCCCAGAATCGCCAGAGCATCAGCTGGGAGTTTGACCCAAAGGCGTCGCTGTTGTGGGACACCTTGCAAGAAGGCAGTGGACACATCAGCTGTCCATCCAGACCATTTCAAACAGCTTGACAAACTCAAGAACATTGATCTGCTGAGCCTCGACGTAGTGGGTGCTGAAGTCTCGACCCGGCCTTCCAAGGCATCTCGGTCAGCATAGCCACGGACTATCAGCCTGGCTTTGGCACGAGGGGACCCATCAGGATTGCGACTCCACTTCAGGAGCATCCTTGATGACAGTGTCCGTGTCGGGTCGGCCTCTTTCTCTGTTGAGAACTCCCACACGCCGTGCTCAAAGAAGCTCTTCAGCTCTTTTGCCTTAGCAGCCATGAACTGCTCCTTTTCCCAAAGCGACATATTGCGCTCTGAAAGTTCGGCTGGTTTCTTGCCGATCTTCTTGGCAGTCATGTGCTTGTACTGTCTGGCCACCTTTTTCGCAGGCATGGCAGTAGCCATCATGGCATGTTCTTTACGAACCTTGCCAGTCAGTTGGTAGACTGCGATGCCAGTCCATGTTGTGGGCATAGGCTTTTCTCGGGTGTTAATTTAATGTTGTTAGTCATGACATTGGTGCTGCCGTTGGGCAGTCTCATCATCGTCACCCGGATTGGATCCAGCATGTCAGCTGTGACAGGGCAGTCAGGACCAGGAGCAAACTCATGTAGTAGTCGTCGAGGTCGAAGGTGATGCCTGATCAGACAGCCTGACTTCACCTCCCAGTAGTCTTCCATTTTGGAGAGGTCGAGCTGGATGTAGCCTTGCTCATCAACATGCCATCCCTGAGGAAGCTCTGTGGCATCAAGGTCGGTGACCGTGAAGGCATGGTTGAAGAGAGCTTGTTCTTCAGTAGGCTGTTGAGGTAGAGAAGGTTCAGCAGGTTGTGGTGGTTGGGAACTCCGAGGAGCTCGGTGTGGTTCTTCATAGGGCGCTGGAAGTCTGTGTCTGCGCCTCATTGGACCAAAGAGAGAGCTTTCCTGAGCGTCAAATCGTCGACGCATCTGGTTGAAGGTCTCATCAGGGGCAGGCTCGTAGAGAGCGGCCGTTTCAGGGTCCAAAGTCAGAGCCGGTCTCGACGCAGCAGCCAAAGCTGGTGTCGGTGGCACAGAGGGTTCTTGTCCAGGTTCAAGCTCATCAGGCTCTGGCACTGGAAGATGTGCAGCTGCATCTTGATCCACAAGGATCGCATCATCATCACTGGGGACCACCTCAGTGGGGACATTCTCATCCACAGGAGTGCCCAGGTGAGTACCCAGGTGTGCGTGGGCCATCATCAGGGTCGCCAAGGCCAGGAAGTGCAGGAAGACCTCGTGCAGGTAGAGCAGGGCCTTCAAGGCGTCGCCGTTGTCGTGGTGGTTGGAGATCGTCATCATCGTCTCCTGCTCCATCGCTCATCTCATCATCATCCAAGTCGTCCAAGTTGTGCTTGTTGATGCGCTCCAAGTCCAAGAAGCGCGTCACACCACGTGAGCGAAGTCCAGCAACGGCTTTCTTGGCCTCCTTGGCGTCCTCGATCTGGTTGGCCATGGACGTCAGGTCAGCACGCACATGATGTGGTGCACATCGCAGCAGTTGTGTCTTCCAAGCCAGCCAGTAGGTGTGGGGTGCTCCTTGATCATCATCTTCTCGCATTACCACACGTGCTGGGCCGTGCCATCTGATCTTGGTGTGCTTGTCCTCCCTCTGGTCACGCCAAAAGTGGCAAAGCTGTCCAACTTCGATTGGAAAGTTGGTGCCTTGGTACTGTCGGAGTAGTGCTCTTCGGAGCTTGGAGTCTTCCTCAGCTAGAGCTATAGGGCTGTCTTGGCGGCAGTGCGGTTCTTGAGGACATTCTCAAAGTTGTAGCCATCAAGTTGGCCAGGCGAAAGTCGTTCACCACAAAGTTCACCAGGTAGTGTCACCTGCTTGCCCAGGACCCATTGCATAGGGCTGAAGCCAGCCACCGTTGTCGAAGAGTTGATCTGGGGCAACACGTAGGTCAGAGCCATTCGGACTCCAGTGGTGTTGTCCAGGTTGCGGTCAGTCATGAAGATCTCGGCCGCTTTGCGCAAGACAGAGTGTCGGCGCTCAACTGCAGACAAGCGCGTGTGAGCTTCACCTGGGGCAACTTCATGTTGGACACCAAAGTCAGTGGTCCATTCAGAGAACTCAGTACCACACCATCCTCTCCCTTCGTCCGTCACCAGTTTGGTGGGGATGCCAAAGTGCTTGATCCAGCATCGCTCGAGGCCCTTGATGAGGTCGGGACCACGCTCGGACTTCAGGAGAGATGCCACTTGGTATTTGGTGGCGGTGTCGACCACAGACAAAACTGGAAACTTGTTGTCGCCAATCTTCAGCCAGAGAACGTCAGCTTGAACACATTCTCCCAACTCAGTGGCTCGTTGTCGAAGAGTCGCTGGTGATGGGTTGTTGGGCTTCTTGTAGCGCAAACAGGCCACGCACTTGTAAGAGCGAGCGGCTTCAACCACAGCATCGGAAGCACTTCGACTTTGAAGAAGTTCCACAAGGGATTCTGGGCTCGGGTGCCCCAAGTTGCGGTGTAGCCGTTGGACTGTTCGCACCGCTTCTGCTTTGAGGTTGGTCTGCAACTGGATGAGTCTACCAGTGACCTCCTTCTGCTCCGGAACTGCCATAGCGTGTTCCCATAGTTGAGGTGGATCTGGAGCGTAGATCGCAGAGGCCAGTGTTGCCGCAAGGCTGGGCTGGTAGTTCTCCATGTAGGAAGTTCTACGGCCAATGCCGCTTGCAGATCCCTCCAAAGCACAGTGGTTGTGTTGCCCATCACAAAAGTCGATTCATCGCCACTGACATCGTGACCTTGGAGGTCAGAAGGGCTGTCGCCTTTTTCACAAGCTCCCATGAACCAACAGGGTTGAGGCAGCAGCTGCCAAACATGCACTGGTGGAAGATCGTGAAGTAGCCCGGAAGATCTTTGAGTGCGGTGGTCTTCCAACTGCGAGCAAGTTCAGGCTGCTCTATATGAGCATGTCGGGCATTGTCCACCTGCTCCATGTAGATCTGGGCAACGAACTTCAAGTGCACCTTGTGGTGTCGAGCTCGTTTGTTGTAGAGCTCCAGCTGCTGAGATTCAGTTCGAGCCGCAAGGTTCTGCATTTGGCTCCACAGCCGGCAGTCAGGGCTGATGTAAACTTCATCTGGCATCTCTTCACGTTGACGTTCAAGAAAGGCACGTTGGTGCTCTGGGTCATCAAAGTCCCATCCAGTGTTGGGCCCAAAACATTCCACAGTCATGCCCATGCTTTCGGCGATCTTGGCCACTCGAGCCTCGCCACAGTACACTTCCCACAGGACCCGAGGTCGGTCACCAGAGTTGTGCAGCTCGGAGGTGACATAGGCATGTAGGCTGTTCTCCAACTCATTCAAGTGGACGTCACAAGTGTCCAGCAGATGGCGCTGCATAGGGCGCATGCCCTCATTCGATGCACATTCAGTTGGGGCCATCTCAAACAGGTTCTCCATGTTGTTGAACTCCTTGAAGGACGTGGTGTTGGCTTCGGTGTCGGCTGGGGCAATCAGCTCAAACGCTGGTGGGTGAGCCAGCCAAGCCAAGTCGTAGTCATCCAAAAGTGGCAAAAGGTATTCGCCATGGGCTCCAATCACAGTGGGCTGCCAGTCCATGTCGCCAAGCTTGATGCGTCGTCGGCCACAGTCCAGGACCAATCCAAGTTGCTCCATGATCGGCCGTCCCATCAGCATAGGCGTTTCTCCCTTAAGGAGGTACATCTGGACATAGCCAAACTGGCCAGCCAGGAACATGGGCAGCTTCACTGTCCACTGGCACTGAGAGCTTGCATCACCTCCAAAGTGGAAGGTGCGTGAGCATCGCATGAACTCCAGCTGCGTGATGTCAAAGTCCATCTCGCGCAGCTTCTCCACGTAGCGCTTGAAGGGACCGTAGCCGCTCAGGAATGCTGAAGCGCCAGGGTCCAGCATCGAGCAGTCAGGTCGCTCATGGCCACGGTCATCCAAGAAGATGACAAGTCCATGCTCATCTCCACTGACTCGGTTGGTGCAGATCTCTTCTTTGGGCTCCCTTTTGGAATTGGACAGTTGTAGGTTGTATGACCCTGCTGTCCACACCTCAGGCACGTCGTAGATGCCAGGGCTGCTTGAGCACGTCCACGAGGGTCAGCTTTTCCAGGACCACGTGGTGGGTACTTCACGGTCGTGCGACCACCCTTGCCCTTGTTCTTCCCCTTGGGTTTGCCTTTCCCTTTTCCTCGACCAGGCGAAGACGAAGGGGAGGCTGTTGGCGAAATGCCAGGGGAAAGTCCAGCACCAGCTTCGCTGAGGGCGACGATGGGCAAGTAGCCACGTGCCAGCTTGATGTCATTGAAGCGCTTGCGAGCATCAAGGTAGGCCGCAAAGGCACTGTCGTACTCCTCAGCTTGCTCTTGTGGGTCTTCAGGAGGAGCTTCATCACCGTAGTAGGCTGCATCATCGTCAAACCCAGTGGTGTCCTCCTCATAGTACCCATGGTGCGAGGGAGACTCATAGTGGGTCGGTGAGTCATTGTACTCCGTGTAGTACTCGTCGTACTCATAGTGGGCGGAGTAGTCCTCAGCTTCATAGTCGTAGGACTCATCCCATTGACCCGGATCGGCTTCATCATCACCATAGAAGGCTGCATAACCACGGCCTTTTCCACGGTGACCTCCTTTGGAGTGTCCGGCCACCGTCTTGTAGTCTTGGCCCAGCACCAGGAAGAGCGTCTCCTGAACCTTGTTCTTCTCCAGGCTAGGGGCTTGCGTCAGCACCAATTGACGCTGTTCACGCGTCAAGCCAGCACGTCGTAGGAGATGCCACCCTTGAACCTGGTTGGGCAACGTCACCTTGTGGTCGGCCAACCTGTTGTAGAGCTCGTCATGCAGGGTGCAATAGTCTAGCAACGTCTGGCCGCTGTGTCGCTGGAAGCCACTGAAGTACTTGTCGAAGTCGCCAGGGAGTTGAACTCTGTTGTCATACTCAAAGGCCTTGTCCAGCAGCTTCATCAGACGGCTGAAGGCATCGCCCTTCTCCACATCCTCCAGCGGGAAAGTTCCACAACCTTCCAGGCTGTTCCACTCAGGCTGGAGATCAAGTTGAGGACACCTTCCGCCTCCCGCTTCAACAGCTTCATCTTGGTCATGTAGAGGGTTATCCTCTTCCGCCACTCGTGGTAGTCACTGGGTGCACCGCTGAACAAAGGCACATAGTTGTCCTTGGTCACCGCGGTGTCACCAGCTGAACTCGCCGCTGAAGACATAGTCCAGGATGTAGTTCCCAGTCACCAATTGCCTGCACAGGGCAAAGCACAGAAGGCCTGCACAGGACCTTAGCTCAGCAAGGGCCGCGGCAGAACGAAGCCAAGAGCACTGAAGGCTCAGCTGGCTCCAAGGCAGCACAGAGCCAAGAGCACAAGGGCTCAGCAGGCTCCAGAGCAGAGCAAAGCAGAACGGAGCCAAGAGCACGAAGCTCAGCAGGCTCCAGAGCAGAGCAAGGCGGAACAGAGCCAAGAGCACGAAGCTCAGCTGGCTCCTAAGCAGTGCAGAGCAGAGCCAAGAGCACGAGGCTCAGCTGGCTCCGCTACCAATGCGAAGAACGGGCAGTAGCCAGCCCACGAAGTCCGGTCCCACCAAGCAGCGTCAGCTGCAGCAACCTTTCACGAGGAGGTTGCGTCACCGTAGCGCCATCCAGCGCGTGAATTCCCTCCCTTAAGGGTAAATAGCCACGGCAGGGCCATGAATTGCTATGTTGTGACCCATGGTGCATGGAGTGCACTTGACAAGTATTATAATCACCATTAACCATTGAATACTACCCTTAAGTCATGAAAATGGATGATGATGTACCTATGATTCCATTTATGGTGCTGTATAAGCCCAAGTACTAACCCCATTTTTTGAAATCACCACAGTCTTAATAAAAGAACATTAACCCATTTCTGAAAGCTGTTGTTTATAAATAAATAATCACCAGAGTTTTTCAAAATGATAAACCCATTTCAATGTTATTTTTCACAACTCTGGTGGTTTTCTGAACACACCCAGGTTAATCACCCAGGTTAATTCACCACATTTTATGAACATAACCCATTTATAGATGCGCCTGATGAAAACGCGGCTCGTGCTTCGAGTGCTTGGAGGTTCGGACTTGGCCAATCAGCTGGCCACCAAGGTGGTGGAGCTCAACAAGGAATACAAGGCGTGACTGGAAACAGCCGGAAGAACCTGGAAAATCTATGGAAAAACTGTGGAACATGTATGGAATATCTTCATTATTTAGTGGAAAATCTATGGAAACAACATCTAAACATGTATGAAAGATGATGGAAAATCACTGTTTTTTTTTTCTGGTAACAAGTTGATTTGTTGTTATTTAAGGCTTAAGGTATAGGCATATTTTGGTTAGATCTATGTGGTCGGGATTTCACACCATTCAGCTGGTAGATAACCCTACAATGTGGGGAAAACGTTTCAACGAAGTCGCGTTCAGTTGGTGAACATAACTCCAATGTCACTATGGTTTATGATACGCAAATAACTATAGTATTCATGGGGTTTATAAACCATCTTTATAACTGGTGGACCCCACATTGTAGATTTAAGGAGATTAAACACCTGTTGATGGGGACATCTCTGGCTCTATTCATAGCTGAATGAACCCATTTTGTACTAGAGCTAGACTTTCTGAGTCAGTGGTTCAGTTGAGATAGACATTTAAAACATATTATCATTTATCATATATTATTTTTATTCATTTTTAATTATGAATATAGTATATGTGAGTTTACGTATATACATAAATATGTATGCATGTGCAATATGTAGTTATATCTATGTATATAAATGTACATGCGTGTATACATACATATGTATAACATTACAGTATATATATATATATATTTACACAAATATTCCGTGCACATGTATCCCATGTGGCCATCAGTACCACCAAAATACCCTGCATCTCTCCAGGTCACAGACCAGCTGAAGAGCAAAATTGATGAAGCTGTGGCCAGCTCAAAGAGCTAAGCGCACAGAGCTGTTTTGAGTCGGATTTTTGGCTCAGAATGAACTTATCTATTCGTTTTAAATGATGTTGACCCTCAAAAGGATTCCGAAACGATCCCAGAAGTATGTCCAGGAAAATTGTTTTGTTCATGTTTGTTCCCAGAATTTCCGTTTGTCCAACTGTTCGTTTTTTTTGTTGTGGGGGTGCTACACGTACAGCTGACTTCACCATCCATGATAATCAGTCAATAATCAGTGAGGGAGGTCATCCCCACATCAGGGACGCCCCAATCATTGTTTGAAGCAATTTCCGATTTTGAGCCAGATCCATCCGACGAATCTTTCTGCCAAAAAAATCCAAGCATGATATCAAATGACTCATGTGAGAGGAAAGGGATTGAGGTTTTCCTTCGACCTTCTTAGGTCCCAAGGGCTTTCTGAGGCTTTTAAGTCGTGGCGTTGTGGCGTTGTGGCGTGGCGTTGAGCGAAAAGATGTGATGACTTGTGATGCATGTATACACATAAACTTGTGTTGGCGTATTTGTGCAAACATTAGTATATTTGCTTGTATCGGTTGGAGATTTATGTATATATATACATATATCTAAATCTCCAACGGTCTCTACATCTAAATTGCTATAGCTATCTTTATATCTTTCTCAAAGTGCTATTGTTCCATCATTATAATTCATTATATCTATATCTCTGAGAAGCCCCAACAACAAAAATATATATATATCCATTTCTTATCTCTTTCTCTATTTTTATACATATGCATTAGTTAATAAAATTGTAGGTGCAACATATATACCTCAAAATCAAGTCTGACTGTCTGACTGCTGTCTTGACCGGTTGATCATCCGCTTCAACCTGTCAAACCATCTTGCTATAGTTACAAGGTGGTGCCCCCCCCAGTTATAAATGGGTTATTATCCCATGAAAACTATAGATACATCACGTACTATAAACATCTATAAACCATAATTATTGGACTTATAAACCAACTTAGCTAACTACCGGGACCCTTTATCAGTAGATTGACTTGTTGAAAGGTTGCCAAATGATAAGGAAATAAGGGATTCTGATCTAGATCCAGTTATCGTAAGTACGAGGAGTGTTGAGCAACGAAACCACAATTAAAAAATCAATGGGTTCAATGGGTGAAGCATGAAATTTTCTTTTCATCCCTTTGGATCAGAGATAAAGATAGTTTCCACTTCTATATTTCTCTATGTATAAGAATATCCTATCTTCACCCATTAGAATTTATTTATTTTATATATATATATATACTATATTTATATGGAAGTTGAGATCCGAGTTTAAACCATGTGGATCCAATTTTCATAACCCGTTTCTCGGCAACAAGGCTACCTGCGAACGGGACGATGCCGTCCGGTGTCGTCAGGCGACACCATCGTGATTTATGGTATCTATCCGTAAAGTATCCAACAATGGAATCTAAATGTGGTGACAATACCAATCATGACTTCATTATTTACAGCTACATAGCACATATATATATAATTTACATACATACATACATACATACAAACATACATACATACATACATACACATACACATATACATATACATATACATATACATATACAAATATACATACATACATACATATACATTGAAAATACATTCGTAAACGCAAATGTATGTTGTTGTTTTCCTGCTGTCATGTGGGGTAAGAACCCCCAGTCACCTATTGTTTAGGCCGCAGAAGGTGGGTGTTTTGCTTAAAAGGTGGGTTACTCAAGCAGCAACACAAACATCAAATTCGAACTACCCTGACAGAAATCCAGATTTTGAACTTGCAGATTGTAGATGCCTTGGGTTTAACAGTTTAACTCAAATGAGTCAAACAGAATTGATTTGCACAACATGTTTCCATTTTTTTGTGATAGGCCTACTTGACAGAGAGTGATCTGTGGTATTTGCCTTTACGAGTAAAAAGTCATGAACTTAGTATGTACAAAAAACATATACATGCTTTGGTGGCCCAGGATAAGCATCTCTGAAGGGGGCCCCGCTGCTGTCGCTGCTTTCATGACTTAGATTCTTTCAGGAACACACACACATACATATATTACATGTAATATATATATATATATAGAAACATATTATTCACAAATAAATGCAGCATTAGACATAAACATGTATGCTGTATATTTGACAAAACTGAGGATTAGGCTAACTACCTTGGAGTGCAATGGGGGTATTGGTTGTATATTACAGGATTTAGCCAACAATGCGATGGGTTTCTCCAGAACAGTGCCATATTGGGGACATATGACAGACAATCTCGTTCATACTAAACAAATTTGAACGATGACAAATCTGTTTTTTTTTCGCATGATTTAGACGAAGTGTATCTAAATATTGTTGATGTTCCTTGTTTTTCTGCCATGCGTGGCCATTTTAGATGCCATATATGCCAGCTAAGATTGCCATATCAGGTCGACAGCTCTGAGTCTGTAGCCTGGTGGCCACCGACGATGCGTTGAGCACCACTGGAAGGCGAAGCGGCGGGATCGGTGGGATCCTGGAGGGCTGTTTGCTGAACCATTGCTGGTTGGGAGTTGCGGGTGTCAACTAGTTATTGTTGTGTCGGATGATTGATAGTTTCGGTTTTTCGGTGATTCATATTTTTGAGATGGGTTTAAACTTAAACCACCAACCTGATGACTGTGCTGTTTTTCAGCCTTTGAGATTTCCAAAATCATAGGGAGTTCCTTCGGTTGTGAAGACCGCTGGTCTGGAATCATCCATCTCGCTTCTGGGGCGATACCCGCCAATTCAATCACCGATGGTTGACCATTTAGCAGCCGTTCCGAATATAGATTCATTTGAAAAAATGAATTTTCAGGTACATACTGTATATGTTTTAATTTGTATGTGCAGACATACGTATATATCACATTGTATATACTTGGGAACATGCACCCAACTTGATTTGCATTATCCACGGCATGGGAAGCATCAGAACATATCCACTATCCACCCTCATCTCCGCAGCGCTTAGCTTCTGCCCTTAGCCCCGAAGCATCGCCCAACATGTCCCGCCGCGTGCTGCTGCCGTTCTTCGCCCTGCTGGCGATCGCCGTGCTGGTGCCCTGCTTCGTCGGCGCCGGAACTCGCAGCGGAAACGCTGCGCTGCGGGCGCCGCGACAAGCAATGACAACACCCCAGACGTCTCAGTCGGTGGCTTTGGTGCAGGTGACGAAAGAGAAGCCAAAGCTGAGAGCCTTGTGGTCAAAGACATGATTGATTTTTTCTTGTGCTGGCAGCTGCTTCAAACATGGGACTTCAATTCAATCGCCCGGGAACCAGCGGCGAGTTGAGCTCAGCATAGGACAAAAATAACGCAGAACATGAGCCATAGGGACTCTTTGTTTGTAAGTATGTGGTTGCTGAACTTGTTCAACTATAGATAGATATAGATGGATAGATTGATAGATTGATAGATTGATACTTTGATAGATTGATAGACAGACAGACAGACAGATAGATAGACATATATATATATACACATATGTAATCATATGTATATTATTGTATATTTATAACTGTTTGTATCAAGCCGCCACTTGACTGTGTTGCATGCTTGTTGTCAAGACCATTGGATAAACATGGAACATGTTTAATGTGAAGGACTGTTTGTTTGAATGCCACATCAGTCATGGTGGCCCTCGAAATCCTCTGAGCTGATCTTGAAGTTATGATGGCGAAACCATGACCAACCTTTTTGCTGCTTGAATTTCATGTGTTTTGATGATTCAATTCGCCAAATAAAACACCTTACTGAAAGTTCGAAAGGTGTTTTGCCTCCAATTCCTTCCACGTCCATTGCTGAAAGTGTTATTTCTATTGGGAATGACAGGGATGAAGCTGAACCAGCTGACCCCTTCCCTTCCAGGAACACCATCGCCACTGCTGGCGTGCTGGGCGGCGTCACCGGCCTCCTCTTGGGCGGCTTTTGGATCGGCGCGGCAGGCTTTGTGGCCACCTCCTACCTGGCCAAAAAGGACGGACCCAGGGTGTCAAGTGGTTGGTGGATAGAATATGGAGAAACAGGGCCTATCTAGAAATGCACATTCATAATGCATATCTAGCTCATTAGAGGCCTCTCTCGAAAATAGTGGTGCTACATGTTTGAGTTTGCAAATCGGACGTGAGCGTGTGTGTGTGTACAATATATATATATGCATATATATGTATATATATATGTGCTTTGATGTTTATATATAATTATATATATATATTTGTTCAAGTAGAGATAGCTATCGTTTATTTTTGTCTGGTATTGCATGCGTCAATATTTTTACTGCCCCAGCACAACTGGCTGGCCGTAGACACCTCAGTGGTAGCAACTTGGTCTGGAAAACATCAGGTTTGTTGGTAAATTCACCGTAGGGTGTTTTTTTTTTATTGCATCCCCATGTTTCTATGCTCTTGGGTCGCCCAGACATGAGCATATGCTGCAAGAATCTGACGCAATTACATCAATTGTTAAGTTGCTGAACTGTTTTTTAAACAGAATCAAAACGGACACACAGACACACACACACAAAAAAATTCAGTATTTATATGCATGTACTACATGATATTTGCACAGCATAACACAAATATATATATATATATATACAATTATATATATATATATACAATTATATATATATATATATTTAATTATCTATATATGTGTGTATGTGTATATATGAAGTTGCATTTGCAAGTATTGTTAGTTTCATGATGCTTCATGCATGTCTATTGGCGTTTTGGGCCTTGCAGGAGGATGATGACGTCTCGGCGGTTTTGAAGGGGGTATCCTCCGCGTCTTTGGAGGCCTTGAATTTTGCGGACTACCTGAACCAGAAGTATGACGCTTTCACAACTTGATGGGATTTTTACTGGATTTTCGTGGGATTTTCATGGGATATTCATGGGATTTTAATGGGATTTGGTCGGATTTTTGCCGGGGATGTTTGAACTTCACTTAAGTAGCTGTGAAGCCTGAATCCGTGTCAGCATCATTCCAGTGCTGAAGTTGGGCTGGACAAGGGTCTCCAACGAATCTTCAAACGTCATAACTCAATAATCTCACTACGTTTTGATTGGGTTCAGCTTATTGCTTTCAATTTCATTGCGGTGACAGATGCTGACAGTCGCGTTTTTTTTTTATCGTGTTTATTTATTGGGATTGTCCAACCCGCAAAGTATTCTGTTGTGGGCAGATTTTGTGATACGCTCATGCGGTCACGTCTCCGGGCCGTCAAAGAGAACACTGGTCGTAACTTGTCCCATGAGTTTGGGGAATAATAATGAATTTTTTGGACCTCTCTGGCCGGGGCCTACCATGATCCTCGAAAATTGCGCGAAACCCGATTCAGATTGGTTTGATTTTACAAGTTTATTTTGCACCCGTTCAGAAATAAGATTGTGTGTGTGACGTGTGTGTGCACTCTAGTAGATGGCTTAGATTTGTGTGTTCCCCAGAAATTTGTGGGTTTACTGTTGCAATTTGATCCGGCTGATTTCCACCCTCGTCAAAGTCATCATAACTGATGATTGGTAGGCCTGGTAGGCGAAACCTGCCATGGTTGGTATTTTCTTTTATCTTTCATCGGGACTTCATAGCTTTTGTGGCTCCAAGAGGGGCATTGTCCAGGCCCCAAAAAACGCCTTTTTAGGGCTCCCCTTTTGCCCTAGGAAGTCACCGGCCAAGTCGGCACAGCATTGTCAAGCGCTCTGGACCTGGGCGGCTCACGGGCGTGTGCCACCAGGTCACCCAATCTCCTATATTCGACCCTCCCAGAAACCATGGTGGATGTAGGGGATGAAATCATATTAGGGACCATAAACTGGTGGTGTTGAATGTGAGGGGGATGTGATGATACCGAATTATACCTCCATTTTAGGCAGCTAGCATTTTATGCCCAGTATATGCTGCAATGACTCCAGTTTTTACCAACATAGATGTGGAAAACTCGCCATGAAAGCACATCATTTTTCCCAGGTAAACTTTTGATTGAATCGATCCTGGCAGTGGGATATCAAACTGGTGGGGGTTCCCCCCTTTTTTTTGCATTATGATATCCCCATTGTGCAATTTGATTCGCACCATTATATAATTTATGTAATTGCTGCTTTTATAGTATGATTACTAGAAATAGCAGTTATTACTGGTGGGGTTTCCCCCTATTACTGCTATATGATTTGATTACTGCTATGGAATTATATTTCCATCAATGATGATTTGATTATGTTTTTTTAGTATGGCACCATTACTGCCATGATTTGATTAATGCTATGGAATGATTAATCCCCATTAACTAAGACAATTATGACATGATTTGATTGTTCCATAACTGTCATATTTTTCTATTCATGTCAAAATGGTGATAGTTAACGCCAGAGTTCGTGTCCTAGTTGAACTAATGACAATTTTGACATGTTTTGATAATTAACTATGTCAATTATAACTAATTATAACTATTAATGCCATTAACATATATTTCAGCACCATTTTCCACCGTATTTTTCCACATTTCGCCCTCCGGGACGGTCCCGAACCCGGGGACCGAAAAAAGGCGCCTTTCGCGCGTCGCGGCCAGGACTCTTCGGAGGGCGAGACCTCATCCTCGGTGAAATCAGCTCTGGGCGTCTTGGCTGGGAGAAAAAGGGGGTTTTGAGCGTGGTAATCCCTAGGTCAATCTTAGATGGATACTTTAATCCTTTAGTCTTTTGGTATCCATGGGAATATCTACTAACCAGCAAAGAATTTATTTTTTTGCAGGGTATCTAAGGTTGGCTATGATCCATGGAAAACCCCAAACATCATGGGATATAGTATAGGATATTAGTAGGAGATAATGGAAGAATATATGGATTGGTATAGGATTGATCAGATGAGAATTGAGAAATTGTGACAATTGTGGGATAACTATCACCCAATAGAGGTTTACGACATCAAGGGCATACCCTTGATGACCCCCAGTCATGGCATTGGATTTACCACATTAAGTGACAAAGATGGGGACACCCCGAACCTGCTGAAATATTCGCCATGTGTTATTTTGTTCATTATTATGGTTTATATGGTGTCTTAATTGCATTTATTGTTTCCAAGTTTATCAATGCTGAATTTATTGTTGGCGTTTTTAATGACATTGCGAGCGCAGCAGCCAAGATATGCATGGTGATATAGCTGCTAATCGCGCAGATGTTCATGTACAGTATATAATTTGGGTGATATGATATATTTGGAGATCAAAATGTTATCATTATCAAATCATGTTGTTTCAAAATTTAGGTGATATCATTCTTTAAGATTCTTTCTAAAACCAGATGGAAATGGTGAGTTTTCTGTTGTGGTCTGACATCGGGCCGTGCATTTCCAGCATAATGTTGCAATCCAGCTCGTGGAAACAACATATAGGTGTGAACGGCCGAGGCAGGCTGCACCAACCTTGTCCATCCAGAGATATTAAGAAAACCTGCGTGCATCCTGTAGATAATTAGTCTGAACCCTTGTCAAAAAAAAACAGATTTGTTGTGGGAACGTTTGTCCAAAAAGTGTTAGCGGTCTTGATGGTATCGCGAAGCAGTTTCAAAAATCAAACGTTGATTTGAGGATTTAATGGCAATTCGAAGATGGGTTTCACATTTTTTCAACATATTGCCAAGGTTTACTAAATGGAGGTGTCCTAAAATGGCACCAGACCCACGTCATCCAAAATTAGACCATCTTTTCTTGAAACCATTAGTTTTGGGGACTCCCAATTTTTAGAACCCTCCAAATATATATATATATTATATTACATAATCTTATATATATATATCTACATTATGTTTGTTTATATATATATATGTGTGTGTGTGTGGATATACAAACGCTATTTGCCAAGGTCTCCACCGGCTTTAACATTCCAAATCAGCACCTTTACCCTTGGGATCACCGAGGCACCGTGAACGGAGCGATCGACAGCTTTGACAAGGCGGAGTTGGTACTTTTCAAATGGCCATGGAGCCGATTCATTGGAGGTACCTGCCATATAAAAAAGGCCTATTTTTGAGGGCTAATTTCAGGGAATATCCCCACAAAATATGGCCTGAACAATGGTACAGTACCTCCATTTTAGGATCCTGAAATTCCCATTGACCTTGTCCAGACTCATGACTAATATCACTAATGTCAACCCTGGATTAATAAACCCATGGGCTGTTTAATTGGGAGGGTACCATTTAAGTACTAGATTATGACTATTGGAGGAGTACCCCCCCTAATTAATAAACCATGGTTTATTAATCCGGGGTTGACATTACTGAAGCTACTGACTGGTCATGTCTCATGTCAGGACATCGGCATCCGAGAGACGTTGGGAGGTTTGGTGCTGGCTGGCATCTTGATTGATGGAAATTTTGCCGAAGGGTGGATCGATCAACAGCCATGCATTGGCCAACAAAGGAAACCATGTCCAGCTATATAAAAATCTGGTTATTGGTTTGGAACATTTGGATTATTTTTCCATATATAGAGACTAATCATCCCAACTGTAACTGACTTTCATATTTTTTCGGAGGTGTAGGCATACCACCAACCACTAAAAGGTAACTCTTTTTGTGGGAGCGGAGTTCCCGTATGTTGACGATGTTTGGGGCGATAGATCATCGCTGTCCAGTAGGTGATGCTCAATGCTGTTCAGGGAAACTTTCATGACCTTGCAAAGTTTGTCTACAACTATATAAATATATGTATACAGGAGTTGTGGGTATGATTTCTGCCATTTGATGTCTTTTTGACTGGGGGAGGTGCCGTTGGTATAGTTGTGATCTACATTGATCTCAAACTTCAAAACAGGCAAGACAGATTCAGAAAGGATAATGTGTAAACATAACGAAACCACGTGGACGTAGTCAAGCTGATGACAAACAGTCCCATTATGATTTGGAACTCCATGCGTCGTTCATATGCACGTGCTCTTAACATCTTTTATATAATTAATTAACATGGTTAATGAATTTTGCTGGTAACCAAGAATGATTATGTAGTACAGTATACGTTTTTTTTACTGGATCAACACGGCGGCCCATGACTTAATTCACTTCATTACTGTTGGTGTAGCCTGGCTCCAAATGATGACCAGGATCATGAGGAGGATTTTCTGCCTTGGACAGTAGGTGGTGATGCTTCCCACTGATGACAAAGATGGTGATGAGTGGTGCCCCACAGAGCTAAATCGCTAAGTTGGTTCAAATAAGTCCAATATCTATGGTTTCAGTGGGTGATATATCATGATATATCTATAGTTAATGGGATTATAACCCATTTAAAACTGGGGGGGGGCACCACCTTGTGGTGATAATCCCATGTCCTGCTGACTTGGTCCTGATGATGCGTCAGCCAGCACTTGGTACCCACAACCACCCAATAGCATTTGCTGCAATCATCTAATCATATCTAATCGTATCTAAAGTATTTAAATGTATCATGATTATTTAAAATCATGTAAGTGTAATTATGTTTATTTAACCTTATTTAACATGGTTGTATTTATATCTACTATGCTCAAAAATCATATCTCATGTTCAAAAATATGTTTTCTTTAGATGAAGATGACTTAAGTCGACAAGTCGCCGGGCGCCGATGAGGTTCGGACTTGGCCAATCAGCTGGCCACCAAGGTGGTGGAGCTCAACAAGGAATACAAGGCGCGACTGGAAACGGCCGGAAGAACCTGGAAAATCTATGCAAAATCTATAAAACATGTAGGGAACATGTATGGAATTTCATGGGGTATCCATATCTTTTAGTGGAACATCTATGGAACATCGATGGAAATTGGCAACGGTCTATGGGCAATTATGTTCTTATTGTTGGGATTCATGTTTTTTTTTGTGCGGGTTCTACGTAGAGTCGAGAATCAGAGAACTTGAGTTTTTCTGTTGGGAAATTGTTGTCCATAGATGTGTACCTTTGGGCAAACTAACTTCTATAAAACCTGCATGGCAAAGACACATGTTTCAGGTGGACTAAGGATTTTCAACTTTTTTAAACCATGAAAGTGTTCAATTCTTGATGCCATATGATCATCGATGGCCGGTGGGTCACCTGAAAAAATCACGGCTTGGGATTGATCTCTTGATCCTATGGGCTCGACCATCGTTGTACTTCCTGAGTTCGGAGCCGGGTATTCCGGTGGTTCCTTGCCCATTGGGCCAACGTTTATTTGCAACATGGATCCAGCTGGACAAAACTGGTTGCAGAAATCCATTCGAAGCCTCACATGACTCGCCTGTGTTCTGTTTTACCGCCACCAATCAGTGGATGTATAAATTGACCAGTAAATTAACAGTTCGACCCTGCCGAATCGGGGGTTGGAAGACTAGTTTCCAACGAAAAAACTGATTTTCAGGGTCTATGGACAAATTTGCCCGAGGGTATGTCATTCTCCCTTTCCTTTCTGGTTGGTACCCAGTTGTGGCCCCGCAATACCTCAATTCTTACACTTGGCCTCCTCCTAACAGAGGTCACAGACCAGCTGAAGAGCAAAATTGATGAGGCGATGGCCAGCTCGAAAAGCGCTTAGCGCCATTTGTCGGTTTTGACTCCGATGGATTTTTGGCTCAGAATGAAGAAGCCATGGTTTTAAACTATGGTACCCTCCCAGCCATAGATAGAAACAATTGGAAACCTGGAATAGCATCCTCAACAAAAGCCCTGTGTAATTTGAAGCCCGCCTCACCATCAAACATTGGTTCATCCCAACATGGGGGATACACGAGCCAGGGCATGTGTTGCTCACAAACATTGCAAGACATGGAAAATTATCCGGCCAACATTAAAGAGATTATGGTATTTGTTTTTTCTTGGGGGTGGTTTATTGTTGACAAACAGCACACGAATATAGAAATTACAGGATCAAACAAAACACGTGTCTCAAAGTAAGGATGCCCCGACAATCCAACTATAGTCTATTCACGAACAAGACCAACGAAAATGATAGGTGAAAACAAGTCGTATTTTTTCTCCCTGAAGCCCCTTTCAACCACGGACACTATGTTTGATATAACTTAGCTTCCCCCCTTGCTTAATAGGCGGGTATCAAAAGCCAAAGCCCAGAGATCCCACTACAACCCATGCAGAAGGTCTGGTAATGTGGTGCGCGGTGGGCATTCTCGAAATAGGCTAGAACTTTGAGCCAAAATCCATACGATTTTGCTGCCAATAAATCCAAACCACGACGTGACTTGGCTAGAAGAAAATCAATCGCTCATGACTACCGAGTTTTGGGCATGGTTGTTGATTGTGCAGCAATCCATTTGAAAAAACTAAGTCCAAGTAGCAATCAATAAACATATAGTGGTTGGGAGTGATGTTTTCCTTGGACCTTCTGAAGGTCCCAACGGCATTTGCAGCTTGGCTGCGAATCCTGCGAATCCCCATTCGCGGCAGTGAGAGCAAAAATGCGCGTGCCGTGCTGAGATGGGCTTGCGGGATGCATACGTAGCATGGGCAACATATCGCAATATACTCTTCATTGGCATGTGAATGTGAATACATATATATATACACGGATTTAATAGTTAAAAAGTGTAAAACAAAAACATCTTGATATGATTTGATTCCATGTGGCAGATAGTTTTAATTCATAGACAGAAGCAAGAAATGGCAAACACATTGATTCCATCGGCAAACAAATGGAAGTATTTCTGGATGTATTTCACAACTAACTGATCATTGTTTTGAAGCATTAGCCATCCGTAGAACATGGAGAACATTCTCCAAAACAATGGTTCTTTTTAGGTTACAGCTATACGAAAAACATTGCATTTTTTTTTGATTCCACCCTGGATTGTTTGGTATACTCGGGAAAAAACTGTCCGTTTTATGTTTTGGGGAACGTGTGGGTATTCTGCTACTGTTTGAATTAAATGATTCTATGTATAGGTATATTACATATATATTTAATTATATATATATATACATAGTAGCCGCTTGCTCTTGATTGTGTCAAAATAACATTGAGTTGATAGATCAACAATACCACCCCACCCAGCAAATGTTACCTTTTCGTTGGTTGAAGGGAACATTTTACAAGAAACCATTGTCTTTGTCATAACCGTTTGAGGATTCCTGTCAATTTTTGATTTGAACACCCCTGAAAATCGTCAAATGTGGAACTCAACGGATGAGTTGAAGGGATTTTCCAGCGCAAGCGATCTTCGATTTGGTAATTCAGCAGCAGCTATGGAGAATCAACATGTTCAATAGATAAATCATGATAAATCCATGAACTAACTTAGCCATCACCACTTCGCAACCTCTTAGTCATTGAGAGAGGAAATCCATCAGCCAGGCCACAAACTGATGCCCTGGTGCTGCGGCGAGAGAACGAACCATTGGACAGCTGGAGAAGGGCGATGTCATTCTTCACATCCTGGTTTCACACTTTTCGGCACCTTTTGTGATAATTTTGTATAATAAATTGTAATGATTAATTAAATATATTTATAAAATTATGCCCATATTTATTTGAAGGGGATTGGCGTGGCCACTGAAAACATCTCCTTGAATTCACAATGGCACCCAGGAAGCGATCGCATGAACCGTTTGAGTTCCCAGGAACACAATGATAGTTAGATTTTATTTTGAACATGACAGATTTCGCATGATTTCGCAAACTCCGGTAAAACCAATTCAATGAGAATGCATTTTGCCAAAATTGTGAGATCCGCAGGAATTAACAGTTAACAATCCACGGATAATGGTATCAATTTGGTGGTTGATGTTTAAAACATTTTAGATAAGGGTCTAAACAATTTCATAAACATTGGTATATCCACAATTACCCTACTATTGTGAAAGGTTTTGAACATGAAGCCTATTAGTGGATCGTGATGTGATTCGGAGTTGAATATGATTGTAAATAATCCTGTTTGAAAGGAGGGGCCCATCATTGTGCATCTCCCCAGGCTCCCAAGAGAAAACCAATGATTGACCCTGAATGGTGGATAAGGATCCTCAAACAGAACCGAATATTATGCCCAGTCAAAGTCCAGCTGCACCCGTTGTCCTACAGGGTGGTGCCCCATAGTTAGCTAAGTTGTTTTTCGACCCCAATAAAAACTACAATGTGAGGCCCCCCCAGTTATAAGTTGGTTTATAAGCCCCAGTAACTATAGTTATAAGTACCATAAACCATAGTTATTGGAGTTATAAACCAACTTAGCTATCTTGGGGGCCTCACATTATAGGCTTTATGTTTATGGCAAAGGATGGCGTTAAACGTTTTAATTGGGGGGCTACGTATAAACATGAGCCGCCTCCAACCAGACGCGTATGACGCCGCAAAAAACGCCGATGCCTTGTGAAGCTGCGCAGTTGGGGGGTGGTTAAACGCTTACGGTGATGGGGGCACATGCAAGATGCATAGGATGCATAGGATGCATAGGAATGCATAGGATGCATAGGAGTTGAAGTTGAAACAAAAAGCGGATGCTGGATGATGATCCACTCGGCATTGTGTTCATGTTTGGTTTGCTCGTACAGTACTCCCCACAGTTTCTGGCCAGTTTTCATCATTGCCAGGCTATGCCACTAAAAACGCTTGATGGCTGAAGAGAAGAGATGATCTTAGGCAAAGCTCTAGCAAACTCAGCATACAGTTTCCACCTCATTAGGGAAAGTGGATCAAAGAGTGGCAGTCGAAGAAGATAAAATCAATGTTACTTTACGTGAAACTGTTTGCCTCTTTCATCGGCTTACTTGCTTCGTTCAACTTGTCAGGGAGAAAGGTGGAAACAGGAGCCATCAGGAGCCCAGAGCCAAACACCAAAAACCAAACAAGCAGCAACAACCCCGCTCCGCACCTCACCCCATGGTGCTCGAAAAACCACGATGACAAGCTAAGTGCGGCTCCCTGTGATACCAGTGATGCCGTGTTTTTGGTGCTAAGGTAGATCCAAGAATTCACAGCACCAGTTTTTGCTTATATATATAATATGCATATAGACGTGGATCGTGTTAATTATATATACATATAATGTATATGTACATTTTTGTATTTAACGTATATATTATACGTTAATTATTATAGATGTGTAAAAACCGTCAACCTTCGAGACACAGTGAAACTTGAATTCATCTCAGAGTTGATCATCCCATGAATCCAGCTTGGCAGCCTGGATGTTTCCAACGTGGGATGACAAGAGCACCCCTCCGTCCTCCTACGGGTCCTACCACAAAACAATGAGGCCGAAATTTTAGGTCAGTCGTTGGGTTTCAAGCAAACCCCCCATCTCTACAATGTGACATCCCGGTTTGTTCCATGTTTTTTTCACTGAAATCTATTTGCCCCCAACCAGATTTTGTAGAGGAGAATCATCAATTTGTTTTTTTTTCCCATGTTTCCCATGTGTTCCCTGTGGAACATTTGGATTTCCATATCTTGGGAACTTCATCATCCCAACTGACGAACTCATATTTTTTCAGAGGGGTAGGTATACCACCAACCATCAATGCTTATAGTTAGATTAACTGGCATTAATTGGCATTAATTGGGGAGAATTACCATAGTTATATATATATGGTACCCCCCCTAATATATATAATATATATATAGGTTAACATGGTTAACTATATGATTAACTGGCATTGATGGGGATAACTGGAGAACTACCGACGGCTCAGGATCCAACGCTCCGAGGTGCCATGGTGGACAAGTTGGGTGGTGCTGTCGATCTCGCGGACCTCACCCAGCGGGTGAAGGAGGCGCGGCACAAGCAGCGTTTCAGATGTGGGGATTTTTCGTGGGTACCCTCTGGTGAACTAACATAGCAATGGAAAATCACCATTTTTCATGGGAAAATCCACTATAAATGGCCATTTTCAATAGCTATGTTAGTTTACCAGAGGGTAACCAACCAAAAATGTGAAAATTCATCCAACAACAGCGATTGAGCCCAACATAACCCAGCTAAAAGTGCTGATTTCAGAAACATGGCGATTTAAGCAACAGAAATAGTGGTATAATGGTGACTTCACGGGTATTTAATGGTGGTATATTTTTGTATAATGGGATCCATAATATATAAGAACCACCAACATTACCACCAACATTTTTTGTCGTGACTTATGACGACCTGACTTCGCGACTAATTCTGGAAGAATTCACTGAATAATCATCATCCACCAAGAAGTAGTGCATTTGAAGCTCGCGTAAGGTGAATTACCATCCACCAAGAACTGGGTTTACCAAACTATGTTGAATCACCTGGGAAAGAAATCCACAAATTGGAGTCAATCTATTGGAAAAATCATCGTTTTTTGTGGTACTGTTAGAAAAACTGCAAGAGAAGAGGTGGATGACATGTTTGTGTTGAGTAGTAAGGAAACAACAAAAAGATGGAGAACCGCAAATTCTGACTCCACCCAATTTTGGTAACATGTTATATGTTTCTGTTTTGTTGGTAGAGGTTGCTAAAAGATCCCAAAGGTTGGTGGAGGAGTTTAAACATGGTTTAAACAACAAGGTAATGTTGATGAGTGTTGTTCGCATTTGAAAGTTGGAGTTGTTTCTTCAATCTTTGCGGCGAAGCCACCACGGTACCACCAGTGATCCATGATTGATGTTTGCAGAGAGGAAAGAAAGCCATGTAGCAACCAACGTCATTCAAATCACTGGATACAACATTTTGCTAGAATGCAACAATAGATATGATATGCATATAGTTATATAAATATAACTATATATATATATATGTTAAATATCGGCTGATGCATGCTATCAATTGTAGACTTCGATATCAAATCCAGATATCACGTAACTATATTAGTTGAAGCTACCACGTCGACAATCTTTTTGTTAAATCCTACAAGGTGGTGTCCATAGTTAGCTAAGTTGGTCTTTCAATAACTCCAATAACTGTTGGCATTTTGATGTAGACATATCATATCATGATATGCTGGTTAAATGATGTTTCAATATGTACCCTCTGGTAATATAACATAGCTATTAAAAATGACCATTTAGAGTGGATTTACCCATTAAAAATGGTGATTTCCCATAGCTATGTGACAATTTACCAAGAGGGTAGATATAAATGGTGGCAACAAACGTCACAAACGTCGCCAGGTCTTTGCCCGTTTCCGTACCGATGATCGACGGGGCTTTCTCACCAGGCGGGGCCCCGGTCTCACGGTCCGTGGGGGAAATGTGGTTTGGATGAAGGACAATTCCAACAGGGGAACCAAGTTCTCTAAGAGTTCTATGAGGGTGAAAGAATCCAACGTTGGGATATGTTGGGAACCATGTTGTCTTTGCAATCTTTGGATGATTTGGTTGATTCTGCAGCTATTCCTGCAGATGTTCGCTTAATCCAAGGCTGGAATGGGTAAACACGGTTGCAACCTTTTTTTAACATAGACATAGATATGCATCTTCCAACCAATAAACATAGATATCCAGAAGAGATATCTATTCCATCTATTCCAACATAGATATCTCTTATTGGCTTCCCCAGTTCTCTTTGTGGAAACCGCTATGATCCCACCAGGCCCGAAATGCAGAAGATGCTGAGCGATCTGGTTCCCAACAGCAGCTGCTTGGATGACTTGGATGATGAGGTCATCCAGTGGGGGTGGGGTAACCCGGCCTGGTAAACATACAAAAAAACTCTGGAAAATCAACATTTTTAATGGGTAAAACATGGTAAAACTAGGTAAAACCACTATTTCGACTGGGGCCATTTTCAAGTTCGCAAACTGTTAGTTTACCAGAGGGTACTTTAACTCAATTTTACTATAGCCCAGATTGGACAGGCAAGCTATACACTGCTACAAGCCAGCTGCCAAATTGGGATATGATGTTGGCGAGAGTGTCCAGCAAGAGGGATTTGTATCAATTTTCAGAGGCCATGCTAATCATTTCAGCTGAAATCATCATAATCATCTCTGAGGACATTTTTCGGGGTGAATTCAACAAAGGGTCACAGGAAACTTGCATTTTTCATGCTAAAAACAAGGGTCTCACAGGAAGTTTTTTCCTCAATCTGGATCAATCCAATCTTAGGAGAGAGTTTCCAATGGTTCCCAGCCATTTTCCACGTGAGTTCATATGAGTTGGGCCGCAGGGCCGCTGGGCTGCTTCGCACAAGGGATTTCACCGGCAAAATACCTGCCTCGTTCGCGCCGCGCCTCAGCGCTGCCTCGAGGCTACAAATTCGTTGACAAGTTGCTGAGGGAAATTGATGGTGAAGTTACTGGGCTGGATGTGATGAGATGGTGGAAATTATGTGGAAATATGATGGAATATGTGTTTTTTTATTAGCAGCTAGCAGCAGTATCCTTTGGTAATCAAAGGTGGCTTGTTGGAAAATCCACCAGTTCGATGAGTTTCCGGGTACCAAATGGCGGCTTCGGTTCGGCAACCACATTCCAATTCCACATCCCAGAAACTTCGCTGGCAATTGAACACCAGTCGGAAATCTTCCATTTTTTCCAGCCATCACCCATTAGGATCCATGTATGCTATATATGGTAACATTTATTACATACATTTACCATCAATATACCCCATTATGTTAGCATATATACCAGCAACATGGATCCTATGGGTCAGGATGCTGGAAATTGGAAATTGGATATCACGCGGTGCCGCGTGAACATCCACTTGGGTGTTTTACATGCTCAGCCTGTTTTAAAAAAGGACGTGGGATGTTCACAGGACGTGGGTTCCTCCCCACACAGCGACTGGGCCCCGACGTGGGTCCCTTGGGGTCCCTGAGGACGGAGACGGAAAGTTCACGACTCCTGAGTTTGTGACGTGGAATCTCGGAACCAAACGTGTTTCAACTGGGAAATAGCCCCATTCAGAGATGATGTTGCTACGAAAAAACAGAGTTTCGTAGTGGATGTTCCCATGTGTTCCAGCTATAAAATATCAAACCTCCATTTTTTTAGTGGAACATTCAGTTGCATCAGTTGCAATGTTTGATTCTCGAAGGGTGATTTGGCTTGGTGGTTGAGAAGGCCTGAGAACAGTGCCTTTGGCCCTTGCTGTCCACACGCTTTCCATGATGTTCTGTAATATCATCATATATCATCATATACAGTTAGACACATCTGCTACATATCTACACGTATCATCACGTATCTACAGATCTACATGGAATTCTGACATATCTCAGCCATGAACAGTATGAACAGTGCCTCGGCCTGCCTTAGGTGTATCGGCAAAGGCCGCAACCCGTATAGCCAAATCACCATCCTGAAGGCCATCGTTCAAGCCACTGGCGACTCTCTGAACGCTCGCGTCAGTGAGAGCCATGGCATATCATGGGGTGTGGTGGTTTCTCGGGTGCAGCAGAGAGCGAAAAAAACTCAGTTGGTTGGTTTATAACTTCAATATACTTCAAGTTGATTGATGATTTTATGATGTTTTATTGCATAGATTCATATCCAACTAGCCATTGATATTGGAAAATGATAAGCCAACTTATCACCGGGGGGGACTACCTTGTATACCATGGGTATCAGAGTTTGTTAAAGTTATTTGAACTTGATATTCACTGTCATTGATTGGGGCACCCCCCATTTCCAGACACTCTGTTTTGAAGTCAATGGCAAATGAAACAAACCAGTTGGAATCTGTTTGAGAGGTGTAGTTTTGAGGCTTGTACAGGCAACCCTCCATGAAGGCATGTACTTCGGATTTTGAGGGTTTTGGTATGGCCTTGACCATACCCCACTTGGATATTAGTTATACATAGTTATACCATGTTACACCACCATTCTAAGTTCCAAAATCTGTGATTTCCGTACTAAAGCATGGTAAACGGGTGGCCCAAGACTCTCAGGACATCAGGATGGGATGACCCAAGATGATCTGCAGCTTCCCCTCCAACTGATATGAAGTGTTTGCGTCGAATAGACGAAGCCATGTGGTTTATGATGGTTTATGGATACTGTAGGCAATTTTTTAGACAGGTAGCTTGAAAAGCCTAGGAATCGCAAACTTGATTTTTGAGAAGGTGGTGTTCTTCCAAACTACGCACGCAGCTGAACCATGTTTCAGCGCCTTTCAATAGGAAGTCGCCCAAGTTCATGGTAAGATGCGTTAAGAAGGGTTTCCGTTCATTACTCGATGACCATCTCCAGTATCATTTGGATATGATTGGGACGGGGAGTTCAATTTTACGACTCGCAAGCGCGACCTGAAACAGATGCAGCCAGGAAACGTAGATGTGGTTTCCACCTAACAAATGCCGCTGGCAATTGGATACATTTGTGTAATGGGTAGTTGTTTGAGAAATTATGATGGCCCCGTTTTTGTGGTACTGTGAGTGGTAACCAAATCCTGCCTGCCAAAAAGATTCGCCCAAGTGACCATAAAACATCATAAAACCATGTCCCTCAGGATCTTTGATCGCTACGACGTGGATGGCAGCGGTCAGCTGGAACGACATGAGCTTATGAAGGCGCTAACCCGGAACGCGCACGCAGCTCCTGATTTCCATGATTTAGATGGGATAAGAGATGTGTTTTTCCATATACCCTATGGTCATTTAACATAGCCATGGCATCATGGAAAATCACCATTTTTAATAGGTAAACCATCTATAAATGGGCCATTTTCCATGGCTATGTTAAATAACCAGAGGCTAAATCCCTTTTTTTATTCTTGGTGATTTTGATTGTTTAACCTTCGCTCAAGTAGCCATTCACAACTGAAGCTCCAGACTTTTGCAGGTCTTGCGTGCGTTGGATTCGGAAATTACCACTGCAGAGATTCAGCACCACGACGCGGCGGACATGACGGGACATGACGGGACGCTGGGGACGCTGAAAGGCGTTGCTAAAGTCTGCCCGAAGGCGGTGTCATCAAACATGGCTGGCTTGGAAATCCATCATAAATGGAGTTTTTCATTGGAACATATGGACAATCCACTATACAGACTATACATGTCTTTTTTAGTAGGAGCATCATCTATAAATGTGGGGATTGTCCATTGCCATGTTTGATTACCGGAGGGCCGGAGGGTATCGAAAAACTATTCCTGTGAAGAGAGAGAGGAAGACGGTCCGTGAAGTTATTGGACATGTGGGGAGGGTCAAGCAAAACATGTTTCAGAACTCCCTCCACCTGGAGGTTTCCTATGTCATGGGGGTAGCAACAAATTGTCCAAGTCATGGATGACCGTGTCAGTATTGAAATCCATGGTGACTTGGGGATCCCTGATTTTAAGAAACGCCCAAATGAAAAGTGGAGATGTTTTGGAACAGTTTCCGACCCCGTCCACCCAGGCGAGTGTTGCAAGAGTTGGACACCAGCCGGGATGGAAAGGCAACCGTCATGGCAGCTGGTGGGAACATTGGACATGTTGTATTCCAAGAGCTTTTCCAGGGTGTAAGCAAACGCTCGCTGGAAAATCCCCTATAAATGGAGGCTTTTTACTGGAAAATCATCGATTTTCCATGCGTTCATCTCCGTTGTTCATTTCTTATGGGCTTTGATGGTTGGCACGAGGTGCAAGCTGCACCCATGGGATCTCCGATTCGAATCACTATTTTTCATGATATCAACTTCAACACTGAAAATTAGACACATGAAATTCTCAGTAAGGCCTACCCTCTGGTAAACTGTCACAAAACTATGGAAAATCACCGGTTTTGATGGGTAAATCCACTATAAATGTGTTCTTATTTGACGATATTTGGGCAACTTTCGATCTCCATGGATCAACTGACCGCTGACGCCATGGCTGGAGGTCTCCTACAAGGAGTTTCTGGCTTGGCTGAAAGAGGGCGACTCTTTAGCCCGATGCTTGGCAAAGTTGCCCGGAGCCAGGGAAGGGGCTGAAGATCATCGAACGGGATTGAAAATCACATGCATATAGTAGGCGTATACTGTACACATATGCAATATATAATATATAATAATAATAATAGTCTTGTGTATTTGCAACTGGCTCCTTTCCAAAATAGAACTGGCTCCCTAAACAAAGTGGGATACCCACCCTGGTAGCCGGATGCTTCAAAGCATGTTCACTGTTGCCGCCAGCAGCTGCAGCTTATTTTGTGCTTTCCACATCAGCGTCACCCCTGCTGTTGGAGATCTATTGCCGAAACTGGCAAACATAAGTTGCTATGAGAGAGTTGCAACATATCATTTTTTATGGCATCATTCCAGTTCAGCATGCTTGCACACAACGCGGCTAAGTACACACGGCTAAGTACACGCAGCTAAATGACAAATTGATGACATATTAGCCATCACACAGAGTTCAAAATGGCAGCCACAGCCGGATGGTCACGAGGTCCCTCTGCATTGGCCCACCTTGGGGTAGGAAGACTTCAAACCACCCCAATGTTTTTCTAACACAACCAAAGCAAGTATGGTGAACACATGTTTCATCCAAAGTGATGATTTGCAATGCTGGGCCACTGCCACCGCGCTTCGTTTGCACGGGTCTTAGATTCCTCTGCTGACAAACCGCGGTTCTTGGAAACCTTGTGCACACTGGAGTATACCTTGGAAAAATGCCGCAGAGCAAAAATGCAAGAAAGATTAGATTCGATGGCATTTCTGTTTGAAAAGGGTTTGCATACATGTAAGGCATATATAACCTGAAAATTATATTGCACAATTATCGCCAGCTTAGCCACTGAGTGAAGTTTTTTCTCAACCGCATCTTTCACCTTTGCCTTGTAAGTCTTAGGCGTCTTAGCCTCCTTGGCCTTCTTGGCTGCTTTCTTCGGGGATGCCTTTGCTGTCTTCTTTCTGGAACCTGTCTTTGGGGAAGCCTTCTTTGCCATGCTCTTTGCCTTTGCCTTCGCTTTTGCCTTGCTCTTCGGTTTCTCCACTCTGTTCTTCTCTGGTTTGTCAGTGTTCCCTGCATGTTGGCTAGCAATTGCCCGCACCGGTGTTGGAACTAAGCCAGCCTTGGGTGGCACCACAGTATTTTCAACATCTTGGTCTTGGTCACATTCCATCATGTCAGAATCAGCTTTCAAAGGTGATGTGGCACCCACATAGGTTTCAGCATCATCGTTTTGCTCATCTCCCATCATAGTATTTTTGACACCCCCATCGTCCTCACTGGGCAAGCTCTCAATCTCAGCCTGTTGGCCAGATAGGACCTGGCCACCATAAATGTTGGGATGTGATTGATATGGTAAATGTTGGGATGTGATTGATATGATAAGTGTTGGGATGTGACTGATATGATAAATGTTAGGATGTGATATATATATATATAAATAAATAAATAAATATATATATATATATATTGATATGATATATGTTGGGATGTGATGGATATGATATATGTTGGGATGTGATCGATATGATGTAAATTCCCGGAGAAAAAACAGCAGTTCCAGCAATCAGCATGCAGCCGACTCAGGCTGCAAGCATGGCCTGGAAATCCAGCGACTTCGGTTCAAGGAGCGGGCTCAAATTTTCATGTGCCTCCAACCGGCGTAGGGGGCATCCAGGTCTGGTCTCCTCAGTGACATAGAACCCCGGAAGATATGATATGTATCATTATTGAAGTTAATTTTGAAACCATGGGTTGTTTCAGCTAAGAATCATCATCTGACTTGGTAGCCAAACAACCCTCAGAAGCAGGTGTCCACTTGAAGGGGTCCTCAGCTGGTGTGAGCATGTTTTAACAAATTAGGGGATGTATGCAGCAGTTGTCACTATAATTGGAAGAAACAATGATAAACTATCGTTGGAAAAAAAAACATTATGGAACCCATTGGAACGAACTATTGCACCAAAGATTCGGGGGTATCATAAAGTCCAACCTGATTGTCAGGGTAAGCCGATGACGGGGTAGGTGATGCACAATCACGCTCAGTCATGGCAAAGCAGGACCCATCATCCGGAATCTCTGGATAGTCTTCCCCGGCCACATGGAACCTTGATTGACCCAAGGGTGATTCAACCCAAGCCGAAAGACAGGACAATGGTGAAATCTATATACATGAATCAAATTTCTTCAGCTAGGAAACTGTTCCTCATCAGGCAGAACATAATCTTGGGTTGGGTATGTAGGCTCAAAGTCCTGACACTTGCCTTCACACTGCTCCGTCAACTTGTCAGGGTGGAGGTCATCGTCCCTGCACACAGCTAAACAGAAGTCATGTCAACAGCCTGATATGCCCAATTTTTTTGATGACTCCTCTCAGTAGTCCCTGTAAGTCAGATTTTTTTGGCAGCATAAAACTATGAAGCACATAGTCTCTGAACAAGTGCAAGAGCTTCAAGGCCTTGCATCTGTGGAAATTGCATTTGCTTGTTCGATCATGTGCTCGAAAGGCAAGGCCTTGCAAGACCCCCATGCACATTATCGAACAAGCTCATGTAGCACATGGACATGAGACCACAATCAGTCATGTACAAATCAGGAAATCTTGACTAGGTACCTCTTCCCCGCCTGATGTTTCTTAGCTGGTCGTTTTTTGGGGCCGCGATTGCTGGCCGGGCGCTTCACAGAAGGATTTGGTTTGCCTTTGCTTTCTTGGCCCTTCACCAACTCATCATATCCATCCAGGTCACCAAACGATCCTGCATCATCATGTTCATCATCGTCATCATCTTCATTCCCCAGGTTCACATGTTCTGCATCAGCTTCATCCTCATCCTCCTCGTCCTCATCCTTTTGTTTTTTCTTTGGTTTCTTGTCCTTTGGCTTTTTGCCTTTCTTATCTTTCTTAGTTTTCTGTCCTTTGGTTGACTTTTTCCCTTCCTCTGGCGAGGACTCCTCTGAAGAGTGGAAGCGCCCTGGAACGATGAGGCCCGCAGAAGCCGGTGCTGCTGGTGCTGCCGGTGCTGCCGTTGACCCACTGCCTAAAAATCAGTGGGCACAGTGGGGCACATGTTTATAGTAAGAATACCCAGAGAATACCCAGGGGCAAAATCTGGAACGATGCTTCTAGTTTTTACCATCTCATGTAATCCATTGATGCCACATTTAGTTAAAACCCTGACCCTTTCCATTGAAAAGTTCCCTTAATTTTCATGTTGGTACAAGCATTGGCCATGTCTTTATTTTGAATTGGAATTTCACTTATTACATCTTGTGGGTACACCCAATCATCACCAGCCACCCTGAAAAAATATCTGTTGTGTTACTCCTGGATGCACCAGATGCGGCAGGCCGAGCTGTCTGCCCAGGCAAGGCTGATGAAGAGCCACCGCCAGAATTGGCACGGCTTTCTGCTAGCAAAGCATCCAAACTAAAAACCTCAGGGTCATAGGTAAAAAGTTGGAGGGAAAATAAATAGGGTAACAAGCCTCGAAGACATTATCCATTACAACATATAATGTAAACAAGGAACCGGGGGTGAGATGCTCTTCTTCTTGGCAGGGGCTGGAACATATTCAACATCAGAGTCCGCCATGACTTGAGGCCACAATCTATATGACCTTTGGATTTCTCCTTGATAAAGATGGCCACCACTAGAAAAAGATCAAATTATGAACATGCGGCACACACCATCCTGCTCATTGTGGGCACGGCAGGCGACCGGGAAGCAAGACCTTTTTTTGGAGGCGCTGCGGTGTTGATCAAAATGGTGGGGTAGAACCAGACTTCCAAGTCTCATGCATCAAAATGTTCCCTGTTCTATATCATCCATCCATTTCAACAAGTCCCGGATTGAAAGGAAATAATAATATATCTCTAAGATACAGGATACAAATTTGAAGGACAGCTTGAAGGGAACCATTGCTAGGACTAGTTTGCCAACAGGCATCACCAGGCTTTGCCTGTTTGTCGCAGAACAGTCTGTGCAGCCCAGACATATCATAGGTTTGGCATGGTTTGGCAGAACCTTGTTAATTTTGATTCGGTTTGAGAAACCGGTTGATCATAGTGAAAGGTTTCAATTGACAAACAAAAAATATCAAGAAGGATCTGGACTTCATGGTTGGTACATGTTGGTGAGTAGCTACCTACCTACCATGTTGATACCCTGCCAAACAACAAAAGAACCCCACTCAGAAAATGCGGACATGTGCCTCCTGCAAATCCAGCACGCCCGACAGGCAAGCAATTGGCCTGATCGGAACTATGGTCTTCAGGCCGTTGCTGCTGCAGTCAAGCCTGACAGATTGATAGGTCATTCCAAAACCCCAGGCTCAACACTGGATTGACATATTATAATTTCCCTGATTTTGTCAAAAAAAATCATGACTAGTTTGGTTTTGAAACCCAGGGGTGCCTGCATCGCCATCCTGTGATGAAACGTTTGGCATTCTTCATTTTGTCGACACTCATGATGGACCCAAAATTCTTGGTGTTGAAAGAACCGCGTTTGGACTTCTTCTTGGTTTTCTTCCCGGTATCAGGTTGCTTTGGCGCATCAAGGATGAACACCAGCGCTTTCTCTGCCGTCAGTTGCCAAGAGTCACCATTGGTGGTCACAGTGTGGTGGGTGACCGCGAGTTTCACCTATTGGGGCAGGGGGATGTGTATATTTAGATATACTAAAAGAATTCAGGGGGTTGTATATATATATATATATATATTCATATATATATATATATTTCATATATATATATATATTTCATATATATATATATATATATTCAGGGGGTTGTATATACTTACACAGTTTTATATAAAAAGAATTATTGTACAATATGATGCAACCAGTAGGTAATTCATAATGTATCTACAACCCTTCATAGAGACCTGACCTCCCCAGCATCCTCAAGTTCACGCAGCACTGTAGAGACTGGCGCAGGGCCCTCCAAGCAAGGGAGGCCAGAGACATGATCCGGCAAACCTTTTTTCTCGATCAAAATCACTGAGTCATGTTGGATTTTGAAGGAGAACCACCGACCAGCAGCATCCTCCATCACTTCATCGGCATCCTTAGGTGTTATTGTGTGGACTGAGAGACATCATGTTGTTACCATGGGGATTTTCTTCATTCCGCATGATCTTGTTGTTATCAAGGCAATTCCATACCCTGTATAGGTACAAGCCAAGCATCCCGTTCACTTCTCCACTCACCGCTTCCATACGAAAACCTAGGCAGTGGAGAGAAGCTAACAAGATCCACTGAGGACAATGCATGGGCCTGTGGGAACATCCTGTAGTTGGCATAAACAAACATCCCTTTGTGAGAGGAGAAACATCTCGCGATGCATCAGAAACTGATTCCTTGACTTTGTCACCAGGTAAAGCGCAGAGCCATCCCCAGCACAAATGAACTCAGCTGTGTTGTTGATCTCCAGCTTCTGCCTCCGCAGTGGCAACATCATTTCATAGGGTTTATGTTTGGTTGAGCTTGTTTCATGGAAACTGTTCAATGGTTCAAACAACAAAGCAATGCATCTTTTGGGACATAGCCTCCCATAAAATGAAAAAATGAAAATAGCTTCCAATCGAATGGAAGAATGCTCTTGGGATATAGCCTCCCATGAAATGGAATAATGTTCTACCAACTTAATGATCAACTCTACTAACTACAATGTCAAGGTGCGGGTTGGCCACATTAGCCACATCACTCTCAGAGACCATTTCTGTTTGCTCCAGCTTGATCCTCTTCAGAGGACGCCCAGAGTCGTCATCGGGAGTTGTCCTGGCAAGGCTTGGATACTAAGGGTGATGATGGGTGATGGCTGGGGTACTAAGAGTTATGGCTTCTTATGGCTGTGGGAAGTTTCAGGGTTCAGGATTGCATTCAAAAAATGAGAGCAGCGATACCTAGTCTACATGGGCGCAGGCCACAAGAAGGGTCCTGGTGTTCTCTGGTTCTGCTAGATAATCCCCATCTTCATTGAAGGCCTTGTTGTGGGCTGAAATCAACTCATTGTTTTCATCTTTGAACTCTTCCGAAGACAAGAACTTCTCAGCAAATGAAGATAGCACCACCAGTTTGTCAAGCCTTTTGACGGTGACTGAGTAGGTGCCAGCCACATTCTCCTCTGGGGCTTGCTGCAATGCAGCTAGCAAGGGCTTGTAGTCTGGGAAACCTTGGATTTCCAGTGTCCCCGCCCGGCATCCTTCGTACAGCTTGTTCGAGACCCTCTGCTCCAGGCTCTCTGTGCCCCGGTCAAGGACTACCGTGGCACACAACAAACGGCGGCTCTCGGAAAGCTCCTGAACATGAGATGGATGATCTCTACTAAAAGGGTTCTGTAGCATTATTCTTAAGGATCCCCATTACGTTCCAAAATGTTGATATCAGAAAATGGGAATACTGATTCCTGATGAAATCCATACTCATTGAGGAATCGTCATTGAATGTAAATACACCAGTCCAAAACTATTGACCGATGGATCCATCATATGGTCTTTATACATGTCCGCATTGATCAGGCATAGGTCACCCAAGAAACATGTTGAAATATATGGCCAGGTCATTCCCCCAAGCTAGTGCCTTGTTCTTTGATGGTAACAACACATTGTAACCAAAGACCTATATAATCTATTTGAACTAAGGTTTCAAACCCCAACCCCATAACTGCTTCCAAACCCTGTGTGATTAAGTAAACGGATTCATGGTACCTCCAGGGCAGCCAGAGCAGGGAATCCATCGTACCCCAGCAGATCCACCATGATTGTTGTGCTCACGGTCTCAGGCATGAAGGCATGCACCGTTTTCCTCACAAAATCGCATCCTCCACTGACCTGGGGGTAGCCCGCAGTAGGATGGTTTTTTGGGACAGGTTTCAAAACCCAAAATTGAAGAACAGTTTGTTTTTTAAAATTCAAATCAGTAACCATACAAATTATCATGTATATGACGTTTTCCAAAAACACGTGTCCTGGCGCAACTCCTGTGCATCGGTGAAAGCACGGCCAAGGTGGGGTAGATTCGACTGGGCCTCAAATGTTTAGCAGGCCCAACTATCAAAGATGTTTATTTGTAAATCAACATTTTTCCCATCCCCATTTTGGTAGCAAAAAATCAAAGATTGTAAGTTTAATCTAGGTGCGTCTGGCTTGTACATCGCCGACCGTGGTAACATTCCCACATCGTGAACCACCCCTACCTTCCATCCTCGGGTGGCCCGGAAGATATTGGCCTTGTCCTTGTGCATCAGCACCAATCCACGGATGCTGCCAGATCGTTTGCCGTAGATGGTCGCCTCAAGCATGAGCTGAAAGAACATGAAGACAGGTCTTGAACAAATCAACATTCTCCAAGTTTTCATATTAGACAATCTTGTGAGGTCAGTTGAGAACTTCACTAAAAACACCTTGTCAAAAACATATAATCTATAAGGGTGGAAAAAATCCGGAAAGTTGTATGTAATATAGCAAGGGGCTGGATCAAAAACCCACGTCAGCTCCTTCACCACCAAACATCGATCTTTGGCAGCCAAAGTTTTCCTGACAAGATTGGGATTTTTTCTGTGTTGGAAATTGATTCGACTTGTAACAACCACCCCCGAAAAAACCCAAAACAAAAAATCAACACAGTGTGTGATACTGAGTCAAATGTCTCCAGACGGTTGCGCATCTCACGAATTTCCGCAGCTTCAGGGTCGCCCCTGTCAGCCTCATCAAAGCTCTCTTCATCCATGGGTTCATCCTGGTCCTCCTCCTGCGGTTCATCCTTCACATTGTCATGATCATCAAGCTCATCCTTCTCCACCTTCTCTGACTTGGTAGATCTCCTCTACAGGGCCCCCTTATCAAAAACAAATCTAATTTGGCATGTGGCTTTTTACTTATAAACACCTTGATACCGACAGGTTAGTCATTAGTGTCCTTCCACCCTCACCGGCACGGTTGCAATGTATTATGACTGCCAGTCCATTGCGACGGTATTGGGCAAGAATGTTGCTCACAGTGGTGATCATCCAATCATTCTTTGCAGCAGAGAGCACCCCGGTTGTTGGTATGTTGAGCCATAGGATGACAGAGTGGTCATTGTACGACCGAGTGTCCTTGGGGCCACCCAAAATCACCAAGGAAAGGTGAATCCAAAACAAAACAACAGTGGCCAATGTGATTACAAAACCATGGGCCCAGAACAACGCTAAAGGAAGTTGATGTGTTTAGTCCTTGGAACCAACATCAAAAATAGAAGCCACAACTTGCAACCTTGTCTGATGGGTTCCCTGATGGTTTGAACTTGCTACCTTGGGATTTTCTCTTCGTGCCTGGAGTGTGAGTAATGTCAGACATGCATGCATGTATGTATGTATGTATGTAAGTAAGTAAGTATGTAATGTAATGCAATGCAATGCAATGCAATGCAATGTATGTATGTATGTATGTGGCTCACAGGGAATGGAAAAGAGGGCCAAAAAAACTTCACATTTGCACAAAACATGAAGGTTTATTCTTCGTTTATTTGTATGTATGTATGTATGTATGTATGTATGTATGTATGTGTGTATGTGTGTGTATGCATGTATGTATGTATGCATGTATCTATACGTGTATGGATGTATGTATATACATGTATGGATGCATGATGATGCACGTATGTAAGAAACCCCAAAACTGAGTATCATTTTTCTTTGCTTTTCAGGGCTCAAAAAAAATGAAACATACAACAGTAAACTCATTTTATAGTATGTATATTTATGCAGTGGTCATGTATTTGCTGCAAATGTAGGTATATGAATGTAAATGTTTGTTTATCTATGTAACATTTGTAATTGTATTTATGTTTTCTGTATGTGTGTATTTGTATGTATATATGTGTATATATATATACATATATGTATCTATGTATAAACATGTATATGCATATGTACGTGCATGCATATGTATGTATGCATATGTATGTATATAAGCGTGTGTAAACGTATATGTATGTGCATGCATATGTGTATAATAGTGATACGTGTATGTATATATATATGTTAAGATATGTGTATATATATATATATATATGCATGTGCATGTATGTGTTCGCATATGTGTGAAAACATATCTATATACATATTTTATTGGATGGATGCATGCATGTATCTGTATATCGTTGTATCTAAGTATCAGTGAAGATTGAAAGAGTATACGCATCGCTAAAAAACATCAAATAATATGTCGTATACATGCCATCTCCCATTAAGAGCCTATCATGGGAACTGATCATAATTATTAACTTGTTTAAATTGAGCCAGATCTTTAAGCTCTTATTGGCCAAGGGCCAACGTTGAATCGGACAAGGATCAAAGTCATTCAGTGTCTCTGACAGCCATCCAGTGAGGGCTGGCAGCACAGTTGATTCCGCTTCAACTGCCCTCCCCTGAAAGAACTGTAGATTTGAAGACATAAAGGAGCCCACCGCGGCCCATGCTTTCACATGCGCATCCTTCCAGCGTCAGAAAACTTATCTAGTAGGGAAACATCTGTTCAACCTGTTTTTGAAGACCATCCACTGGAAATTACCAAAACAATTTAGTTGATAATAACTATCCCCTAGTTTAGTTATATAATAATAACTATCCCCTGCTATAAAAATATCCCCCCACCTCAAGCTTGGACACCAGCTGCGATCGTTTCTTTGTGCTCGCTTTCTCGGCCCTTGGCAGGACTGGTGTGCTCAAGTTTCAAGGGACAGCTTCTTGCTGGGAACCCAGAACAGGTTTTTGGGAATCAGGTTGCTGAAAGATAGATTAGAAACAAAATTCAAACATTTACTTCTGAAAAAAAGGTATGAGTATCATGATGCGCTCGGCCTCAAATTGGGCCTGATCGCACTGCAGTTGTTCTTTCCACAAATTGAACGCTGCAACTTCTGATCGGCTCTTTGCGTTTCGGGTCTTGTCCTGGGCCTCACATATGAAGTCCTCCACGCATTGCCCTTTGATCTGCAGGGCTGAGATGGACACAACCCATGGACATCATAATTGGACATGTGGATGTGACAATTGAAACCTCTTGCAAATAGTTTATGGGATTGACAAGCTTCATGATCAATCCTCCAAAAAGGCTTTAAATGCAACATGAGTGGGCAGGCCAAAAACTCACCAGGGAATGGCTAACAATGGAACAACGTTGGATCACAATGATGAGCTATACTACTATGATCTACTATGATATTGGTGTATACCTAGATGTATGTATGTATATATATATATAATATACTGTACATATACACTATTCCATCTGATTTTGGAGAAACCTTGGACTTGGATATTGAAGATAATTTACTTTCTTCCTCCATTTTCCTCCCAAGCCTCCAACACAAAGGGGATACGATCCCATGAGAAATCCTGCCCAGCGCGCATTATCGATCCAAGGTCTTGGTCCAAAGTCCTGAACCCAGCCGATGGTGACTTTTGGGATTGAATTTTGTACCCCCCAAAAAATCCCCAAAACGCATCACAATTTGGAAGCCAATCCCAGCTTGAAAATGCGACGGGTTTCTGGGAGAACACATCACAATTTCCTATATATCCAGCCAACCAATCACACTGAAAATGTCAAATTCAACTTAAAAAGATGATTCCCCACCTGGTTATCCACCATATTGCGACGGGTTCCTGGGAAAACCCATCACAATTTGATAGCCAGATTCCCCTCCGAAACATGATTCCTTTTTTTGGTTTTGTTTCCTAGATGGATTTGTCCGTGGACAAATCCTTATGGAGGATTGCGACGGGTTCCTGGGAAAACCCTTGAAACTTTGTGGTTCAAATTTGTCCGTGGACAAATCCAACCACCAGAATGTGACGGGTTGACTGGGTGGTGGTTCAAATTTGTCCGTGGACAAATCCAACCACCACAATGTGACGGGTTGACTGGGCCAAGTGTCCCAGCCCAAAACATCTGCAGGTGCTTCTCGACAACAGTGCCAGGAAAGCTCTCTTCCAGGCGAGGCAAGATGTGGATCCACAGGCATGTCAGGTCAAACAGTTGCTGGTGCTGTTCTTCATTGAGCTGGGCCAGCTTCTGAAGGGAAAACCAATTGAAAACAAACAGTTGATTCTATCTTCATCAAACCTGCTGGTTTTAACATTGAAATTGTTGTTAAAAAGTGGTGGTTATGGTCCCATCCAGACATGAAGACTATAACTTTCATATTTCTGTGATTTGGGTTCCAGATCGTAGGGAATATTTGGACAACCCATGGTCCTTCGATTTGGCTGAATCTTCAGGGGAAACTCGCTTTGCAAAGTCCTGCCGCAGTGTGTTTACCAGAGTTCAATATGTAGTGTTCCTACATCATCAGATTCCAATAAAATAGTATAAGCTATAATAGTGGTTGGGTGGTCTGGGTAGTGTTCCTACATCATCAGATTCCAACAAAACATAATTATAGTGGTTGGGTAGTGTTCCTACATCATCAGATTCCAACAAAACAGAATTATAGTGGTTGGGTAGTGTTCCTACATCATCAGATTCCAACAAAACATAGTATAAGCTATAGTGGTTGGGTAGTGTTCCTACATCATCAGATTCCAACAAAACAAAGTAATAAGCTATAGTGGTTGGTATACATCTGAACGTCCCAGCTTGATGAATCAGTTGTGAAGAAAACACTGTCCTTTGTTGCCCTTTGGATCCAAAGAAGGCTGGTTTTCTGACTTGTAGTGAGGATCTCCTTGAACAAGGGTTTGCCCGAGAACCTGCTAGACTCACTCCGCGCTGTGGACCCTGGCACCCACCATTCGGACTGCAACAGGTCCAGAGGCAATCCTGCAAACAAGGACTGGGGGCCCTGCGGAAAGACCAGTAGTTTCTGAATACAATCATGAAATAAATGTGAATGACTTTACTATATTCATTCCATGGTTTTGGACCACAACCAGACCCATGTGTTTGCCTGACTGAGCATGGGGGTAAAGATCGTAATGCTTGTGGATAACCATCTGGGTCTCGTCATCCAAGCGCAGCCGTGGATGGACAACTTGCTTGTTGCTTTATCTTTCATGGAGATGGAACCATACTATGTCTAAACTATACAGTTAATAATTATTGGAAACCAAAACCCACATGAATTGAAACAAAGAAACAAATTGAGGATCAGTTTCTTTTTATCTGAGTCGATCCTATGACGACGGTTTGTGCACATCTTGTTGTACTCTGCTATGCATCGATTCAGAACATCTTTGAGGGCCTTGGAGGTGCCAGGCTGACAGGCCCTTTTCTCCAAAGCCACAGCCTCCTTCATGGCGCCAAGGTAATCCAATGCACTAGGTGCTTGTTTCTCCGATGTGACATGCCCCAGCCCTTGGATTCAGTTTAAGACTGTTGCAAAAAGGTTTCCACCCATCATCAAAATAAGAAATTGTAGGGGGTCAAAATTTGTTCCTTTACCATATCAAGAATCGAAGTGCGTGAAGATGGAAATGGCTTGGGTTGTCCCAGTGGGTGTACGAGCACCGCACCCACCGGAAGGACTCCAGCACACGTTGAAGGCCTGGCAGTGCAAGCTCCTCGGCCGATAGCTCCTCGGCTGCCGGGCTCTGGGGAATATCATTACTTCAAACTATACCCTCTTGATTATTTGTTTCCCAGAAATTGATCTTGTTTGTGAAAAACAAATTTCTACACAGGAATCTATGTAACAGTCAAGCTTCAAGGCTATGGGCAATGACACAAATCCCCGCCATTATCATCACCTTTCCGAACCCATCTGATATTCCGACTGTTCCCTGAAGGATTCGTCTCGTCCCATCACAGTGGGGGAATCGCACTTCTATTGCTTCAGCACTCACCCTGTAGCCATCTCGCAAGAACTCATCAAAATGCTGGGCCAGTTGGGCATTCTGCGGAAAGACTGCAGGGGACAGAACTGTTGAATGAACATGTAAAACATGGAACCTTAGCCATATATAACCATGTATAACCCTTAGCCATATTTACCATATATAACCCTTAGCCATATTTACCATATATAACCACATATACCCTTAGCCATATATAACCATATATACCCGTAGCCATATTTACCTTAGCCATATTTACTTGTAAAACACAGGGGTGCCAAACATTGTTTTGACAACCCCACATCCATTCTTCGACTCACGGCCAACGTTGAAAACAGCCAATGGAAGATAGAACTCCCGCATGGTGCTTTGGGGCACCAACCCAATGGTAGACCTCTGCTTGTCGGCCATCTCAGTGCCCGATGTGTCCAGGAGTTTGGCAGCAACCTGGCTGACAGAAGGCTGGAAAACTTCTGGGAGCTGCAGGGATGTGACAGGGAAAGACCATAAATGCTTCTATCGTAATTAAAAAAGGTACTATTTCCACCAAGATGGCAGTACCCAGGTCAGCTGTGTTGGTGAGGTAGGCATTGACAGACTCCCCGAAGTTCTCTTTCTCAATGACCTAATTGGTACCAAACATTTTGGGACATACGCATGGATTGTTGATATTGTTTCCATACAATCATAACGCAGTTGTTAAGGGAGCCACTTCGTCAAAAACATTCCGGATCTTCTGGAGGATGTCATTGCATCGTGGGTCATCGCTGAAATGGGTCATGGCCGGGCAAGACCCCAAGAAACCAACAGAAGCAGCCCTAAAGCAAGGGCCCTGAAGCCATACACACATGATGTGAACAAGTAAAAATCAAATTTACATCAAGTTGCCATGTCCAAACATTTGCTTTTGCGGGGTGCCCCAAGAGTAACCAAACATGACCAAACATCTGGATAATGCCGTGTTTTTTTCCACCCGACCCCAATTCAGGTTGGCTTGGACACATGGATCGAAATAGACCCATATTGTCAGGACAGGATTGATCCATCCATTTTTTTTAAAACCAAATCAAATCATCGTACCCGGTGGTGGAACACCACCTGAAGTTTGTAAGGCTTTGGCTCAGGAGGCTGCCGGTTTAACCGTAGGTTCCCGACATCCAAAGCCCGACCACGTGGACCAACTTGCACAAATTGTAGCTTGCTGCACGGTGTTCTCGGTCGATCAGGCTGAGTCAAACTTTGGAGATACCTCACTCCACGGGCGAGGTGTGGATAGTCAGATGCCAGTTGGGCTGCTAGTTCATTCAACTCAGAACATCTTGAATCTTCCAAGGTAGCTCTCAACATTGGGCAATCATCATTGTTCACTTTGTTGAAGAATTCCTCAGTACTTCTCAAGAAGCTGTGGGGCAACACCAAGAGCGGTGGTTGACATAACTCAGAATCACTCATTGCCAATTTGACCAGTGCGAAGATATCCCGGCCATGCCCATCGCTCCGTAGGCGCTTTGGAACATTCTCCTCCAACTGCAAGTTGTGGCCCTGACCGGGCATGCCTGTGCGGGTCGGATGGACGAGGTATAAGTATCTTTTAAATTGGATTGTGTTTGGACACCCTCTATGAACAATAATGATTGCAGTTAACAGTAAAAAGTGCTTTTTGATTCGGTTGGTCGATAATTACTTCCAACACCCAACCTTCTCTTGCAATGAAACTGAAACTCTGAGGAACTTTCATTGGGTCATCTTGGTTGTCACGATCACCCTTTCGAGCCCTGTAGGCATTCCGCAGTGTTGATCCAGCCGGCATCATTCGGCACCAATCTCTGATCTTAGCCATGCCCAAGATATGATTTCAAAGGGCCATGTTTTTTGAATCCAAGCTGGTTTTTGCTGCTGCAATCAGTTGGCTCTGTTTTATGAACCAAGTAACAGTGTCCACCATCTCACATTCAAACCTCATCCCAGACTTTGCAAACAGAGGGGCCATACGTTGCAGCAAGGTCCTGGTAGGAGATTGAGGATGATTGAGGTTTAAGCAGGTTGGATGCAATTCCTGTTTTAAAGCCCAAGTGCAATATTTAAAAAACACCCAGGTTTCAACAGCTGTGGATTCTTCACAACATGGGAATCAACAAGTATCAGTCCTTCTTACATCGGCAGGGGTTTGCAAGTTTGCTTCTTGGTTCAAGCAGGAAGTGACGATGGCAAATATTCCATCTGCCAGGGACAAGTGGAACATACAGTGGGTTTTGGTTTCCACGTTGAAAGCTAGCCCAAAAATTGTTATCCAAAATACTTCTTGGTTATAGGCTATAGGATAGTTAACTACCAACAATTGGTGATAGGATATGTGGTATCTGCCATTCCTGACTTTGAAACTTCTGGCCTATGTCTTCGTGAGTGTGTCCCACTTCCATGTGCTGATGTGAGATCACATGGAAGTAGGAACCTTGTGCTAGAAGTGTCGCCCACCGTCCGGTGTAGGAATTGCGGACTTCTTTGCAAGCATTATCAGCCTGCAACCAGCACCTTGCAATTGCGCTGGCTCTAAACAGAAAATTAGGTTATATAATCAATCAGTGCCAATAAAGCACGATGTTGCTACTGGTGTCTACTAGTAAGTCATAGTTGTTTACTGAGTTGTTTACCACAAGGTTGCCAAGTACATCCCAACCCATGCGACCAAGATACTCAGTTGGGAACTGTGTGTTCCGTTGTCGGGAGATGGCCCAGGCTTTGTCGATTGAACGCATTGCCTGGCAGTGGAGGTCACTGGGAGTGAGGAAAAGTGGGTTTGGATGGGGTAAGCCTTTAATAACTTCAGCCTAAAACAAAAATGATGGATTAAACATCAAGTTAGAGTCTATCTCCAAAGTCCAGTTTGCTCCAGTGGGCATGCCCTCGTCCCCCAAGTACAGGAACACCCCGTAGCCATGAATGATGCATCCAGTGAGAGTCAGGGAAGTACCTTGAAGGGAAACATGTTTTTTTGTTGAGACAGCAAGAGCCCGGAGTATATCTTGAGGTGGGGGGGGGAAACCCAAAACACAGAACAAACAAAGGTGACTTTAAAACAAACTGATGGACGGTGCACTCGCTCGTAAATTGGCTTTTTTGGTGTCCTTGAAAATGGAAACCTTGGAAGTGTGCATTTTGCTTTGTCATACGAGTCAATGATAGCGACAAGCATGTCGCCATTCTTCCGTGCTCGTTCGCGTGCCAGCCAATAACATTGTCGATCCATCCATGTTCTTTGGTAGTGCTGTAGTAGTATGTCGCACCAATACAAATGATCCTTCGGGTCCTGAATGTGTTTGGTACTCATGGTGGGAAAAGCCCTCATACTAGTAACCTGTAAGAAATATACATTGTGGAGAACAGAATATAGCTCAAACTGCAAGATTCTGCTGCGTGCCGAATTCTCATCTTCAATCTGCTACATGTCTCACAAAGTTGGTGTTGTGACTTTTTGTGGAACCGAAGGCATACACGCCACACCTTTGCCACTGCAAAGAACGTTGACCTTGAGGCCACTGGGTCCCCTGCAGTCTTGCAGTATGAAGTGTAGAGCAAAAAGACATTGTTCCAACTCCCATGAGGAAGCTCACGGAGAGGCAATCTTGCAGGATCCCGGTTGAAACTAGTCTGTGTTGATGCATTCATTAAACGACAGTCGATCAATCGCTCCAAGAGTTCTTGACGCAGTTCTTCACCCCCTTTGGCCAAGTTATCCTTTGAAGCAATCCTGGGGTACTGTTGGGAAGCTTGACCATGTTAAAATCCCAGATAATCCAAAATCAGTTAGTTGAGGTTTGTTGATAACCCAAACATCCCAATCTTTATCCAAAGGTCGCTGTTGACATAGGCTCAGCAGCACTCCAGTACAAATGAATCATGAAAGATGTCACGCTGGCTGATTTCACAGCAGGCGGCGCAGCAGATCCTGAGTAGTGATCGGTGAAGGCATGGGGTCACCAAAAACAGGATCAGTCCAAGCAAGTCACTGGAGAAAATGTCTTGCATCAAGACTGCTATAGAAACATATAGAAACCATAAATCAATTTGAAAAGTTACCATAAGTTGTTTCATCAAAGAATCCTCCTTGACCAGCTACTGTTCTCATGTCTGTACCCTGAAAGGAATGCCTGCATCTTGTAAGACGGTGCTTTCCTATTCCAACCAAGTATGCGAAGGCTTCACGGCACACAGGATGTCCTGCCATCAGAAATGAGAGTGACCCTAGGGATAGCCAACTTTGATCAACTAACCTGTCACAATAAGAAAGATCTTTTATGAAGCCATCACTTTGATCAACTTACCAAGCATACAGTAAGTAAACAGACTTGGGGAAACCATCGATCCTTGGAGGGACCATCGAAGTTTGCGCTTGCCACTTTCATGCTGCAGTGCCCAGATCAGACGGTCTTGATCCGTCTTCAGAAGGTTCCAGAAAGCAATGCAGAGACGAAGTAAACACTTGAAAGGTATCTTGCAAGCACATCTACAAATTGGATTGTTCAAGACTCTCCTCACCCTCTTGGCCGAACCACCGGTTTTCGCATATGTTGAAGCTTTCTTGACAGTCTTACATTGCAGGGACACTACCCTTTCATAGCACAGGTTCACCTCCCCAAAGCCCTCATGATCATCACCAGAACCACTCTCCGAGTAGCTTGAAGAAGATCCAGCCTCATCACTGCTAGATCCAGACCCTTCTGACACCGGCCTTAGATCAAAGGGGGTAGTCTTGACTAGACCCGTTGAGTACCGCACTGTTTCTGGGACCTGCAGCGGCTGAATTTAGCTGAATGGCTCAGTCTCAGCAGAGCTTGACGATGACAATGATTCATCATAGCGTCCCAAGCCACATCCATTTTCAGAAGGACCATCAGGATCCCATCGGCCAAGTATCGGCATGAATGCCAAAAGAATGACAACATTTTTACAAATTTGGTCTATATAATTCTTTTCGGAACTTGTGGGAATTGAACGGTGTCATTATGCTGATGTTTTGTTCCACTATTTACTGAATTTGCTTAGTGGTGTTCGTCTTACTGAATCTACTATTCTTTGTCTGAAAACTGATTGCATGGGGTACTAACCACTAACTATCAGAAGGCCAGAACCAATACACCCCTGATAAAACATGTCTGGAAAGCAACCTGTGGCGCACATGTGAGTGAACACATGCCTCTTAGGAAACTGATTTTGGGTGTTTCTGCAGCTCAAAGTGAAGTATCATTTTCACTGGACCAGTGCTTCAGGGATGCCATCTAATTTATGTACTTGACATCTAATTACTGTACTTTACATCGCCAACTTCGTAGGCTCACATGCGCTCAGGGCACTGCATATCAACGGTAGAACTGCTCTCATGGCCATCGCGTTCCCTGCTAAGGAATGCAATACCTCAGCTAGACACCCATATTCAAATTTTGGATGGCTTGGTGGCTTTAATTTTGGTAGTTCCAGAACAATGCAGGCCCATAACTTTACCAGGAAACATGCTCACTGGTGGCCGTCAGGTCCAGGCGATTAATGGGAATACCCATGAGGGCAGCCACCTCTTTGCCAATCAGGTAGCGTCCTGCTGTTGTAGAAAGGAATTTTCCATTTGGCCTTAGATCACAGCCAAAGCATTCAAGGAATTGTAGTGGGAAGGAAATAGTCAGTTTTTGATTCCATTTTCATGGGTGTAAGATACTGACGTCAAACACATGAGATCTTCATCATCAGAGTTCAAGTATGGCATCTGGTGGAGCGATTGCGAAGTGTTCACAATGCTCAGCTGCCCCCTCTGGGCCAATAGGAGATCAACTGCCTCCCATCAAGTTTCTGATTCTCACATGTTCCCACTGAATTTTGATTCCAACTGATTCTGTAATGCTTTGATTGGACCCTAGCCTGACGCTCTCGCATGCTCGTGATTTGCATGGCCGCTTCCGGATACTTCTTGGCAAACATTCTCATGGAATTCTTGATGGATACCTCCCAAAATCAAGATGGATTTTTTCTGGTTGGGGTACCAGTGACTGAGTGAAAAATGCGTGTTCCCACCTGGTTATCTTTTGCCCACTTGGTATGGCCTTTAACCCACTTGGCTCTGAAATCCATGGGCCTGGGAAACATGTCATGGGAGAAATTGGGATATGCTGACAAAGATGCTGCTGCTGACACTGACACTATGCCACTATGCAGATAGGAGGCTTGCGGGCCGCCCGCTTGCGAAGAAGGCTGCGCTTCTTCATGTCTTTCTGGATGGCAGAGTGTTGCTTGGGCAAGAGCAAATCGATCCTCAATCTGCTGAGGAATAGACTTGAATCGACTAGGATTGGGGCATTCTATCCTACATTCTAATGGCACATGTCCATCACTGGGTTGGGGTAAAAGATCGGGCAAGGAACCAACGAACTTTCGAGGATTTGAAATGCATAGCCTTCAACTTGGCCTCAATGTAATCACTCAAATCTTGTTGTGCAGCCTCTTCGGTCATAACAGACTCCTGGATCATCAACAAATAGATACGCCGTCGAGAGATAGGTGCGCCATAGGTGCGCCTTACTTGGTTTTACATTCACAGGAATTCTAAATGCTGTGTATGTTCTGAGTGCTGGAACAGCCACAACAAATTCAGAAGAGGGACGGGTCCATAATAACATACAGCATTCTGTACCTCAGTAACACTTCATGAACAAAATGCTGGTAGCAAGTCTCAAACAGATCACCTTAAATTGGGAAGAGTTACCCAGGCATGTTCCGGGAGATGAAATGAGCTACCTTCTCGGCCACTTTCCTGAACCCCATCACGTTCTCAAGGATGCATACCTTGAATTTCAAAATCTGGACTCTGTAGTGGGATGAAGGAAGCATGGATTGAAAAATCTTGTTATTATGATATTTTCAGAAATGAATTTTGCTGCCAAAAATAAAACATAATTCAAGTAACCTTGGGCCGTGTGTGCTTCATGCGCTTGGTGCACGCGAAGAGCTGACGGGCGTTAACATCTGCAAGGCAAAGTCTTCCCCCCAAGCTGCTATATGGTGTACAGGGGAATCCTGCGAGGTAGAGACTCACCTAAGTGTGATCCAACAAATCAAATCAAATTCATATTCACACATAGTGATATTGTAGCAGAACATCTTGCCCAAAGTTAAATACATCCAAGAAGCACAGTCTTCCAGGCCAGAGTTGTCCTGGATCAACACTGATTCGGTCAGCCTCGGCGTTCGGACTGGTTGCGGATCAATTTATATAACCATGTTTTTTTTTGTAACCACTGTGCCCAGCGTATCAGTTCATGAAGGCTAGATACCGTTCACATTTGATGTTCTTCTCCAAGAACTTGCGCTTCTGCGGGTTGATTTCTGACGCTGCCCTTAGATGAGGTGGCTGTTACAAAAAAAACAGATTGCCAATTATACACAAGTAAGTGGAATTGCTACTTTTCAAGCTTAGGGTCAGATGTTTTAAAACTTTGTCTTTCTCCGCAGCCTCGAGCACCATTTTGAGGCCAAAGTAGGGGACATCTGCGCCACTGCCTCACAAACAACGGAGCCATTCCTTTGATTGATTGTGGCGGGTGGTTACAAAAAGGTGCTGCAACTGTGGGGTGCTAATGCGTCTGGGATACAATCCGAGACATAGTGAAACTTCTTTTTTGATGGCCATGAGGCAAACCAACTCTCAAGGCCTTGGCCAGTGTACCCACCAGAATCATTGTTGGAAATTTTACGAAACACAAGAGGCCAGTCATTCAACAACATTGGAGATCATTATGATTTGTTGGATTGCCTCCGGGCAGCCAGATTTCTGGAGGAAGATCTTCCCCACTTCAAGGTAGTCCACAAGATTCTGGGGTAGTGGTGGTTCCTGCGTCTAGATTAATAGGTGATGCCTGCACATCACTGACATAAATCACAGCCCCAATCTATCCCAATCTCCTCCTCATCTTCCGAGCTAGAGCTCGACGAACCGCTGCTGGATGACGAGGTCATGGCTAAGAACTGAGGTACTAAGTATTCCCTTATTGGAATCTGATTATAATCATGGTCGGGAAGTTAGGTTGGATTGGAATCCCACAGTTAGGTTGGAATCTGATTATAAATCATTGTTTGGAGTTTGGACCACCAGTTTCTTGGACAATCCTGGGCCAAAATGGCCACCTCTCATCGAGCGAGCTTTCATGACCACAGACCCACTTCCCTATTGGATAAGACTCACTTGCAATTGGATAAGACTTAATAATAATAATAATATATATATATTTACACACACATATATATAATAAGAACCTGGGGGGGCACATATTTGATTAGCATGTCTATTTTTGGAGATTATCAACGTATCGGTGTAGCCAATTTTGAACTGTACCCATGTATATGTATATAACTGTATATAACATGATGCATATATGTGTGTGTATGTCGACAGATAGACACATGCCAACTGAAGTCCCTGGATTTCGGGAACACATCGTTGCTGGGTTCTTACCATTGACACTGGATATAGTGTACCGCCTATTGTTTGGGCGCCCTATTGCTGGATAATGTGATTGAATCAATCTGACGAATGGTTCCCAAAACAAATGATCACCTTGAAAAAGTATCATACATTTCCTCAGTTCGACCAGGGTCTTTCTGTTCATCCTGTGTTAACCTGACCTCAATTTTGCCATAAGAACAATGACAAAATTCCATAAAATTCCCTCAATCTGTTCATGTTGGATCAACAAACAGCCCCATTGGATCCCCATTTTCCTGTGAGCGATACCTTCCATAAATGTTACATACATCATATCATCATGTTGTACAAACATGGGGTGATCTGCGATGGGATCTTCCCTTAAGGTTTCTTGATTTCCGTGATCCTTCGCCAGGAAAATTGGCGTCCAGACTCAGGGCTGTCACCGGGCCCGTCCGAGAACAGCGTGTCCGTGAAGCCTTTGACATGTGACCTGCTGGGCCTGCAAACCCTGCAGGGAGAGCCCATAGCGAGAAACACGTGACATGTTTGGCAAACATGGCAATGGAGCATTTCATCCATAAATAATAGTTGGTAATTAATTCTACTATTAATAGTTGGTAATGTTTTCTCATAAATGATTTTTTCATAGGACAATCATCCACAGTAGTGGAGTTTCCATTGCCATGATTGTCGGAGAGTATTTCTATCATCCCTTGCCTCTTTCAGAAATGTCTCCTTAGACACTGCAGATCTGCAGTGAAGTATCGGGGAACGGTATTTCATATTAGGATGAGAGGGAAGTTTTATTGACCCCCAGCCATTGCAGTTCAATTCAAACCTCCCCAGCTCAGCTGAGCACCGCAACCAGGTATGATGTTAGCGGCGATGGCTTCTTAGATATGGAAGAGATGAGTGGCATGGCTTTCGGGTTTATTGATGCTGTGAATCGCAGCTAACAACATGGAGCTACCTGAAGATTAGCCATGGTTTGTGGTTTTTGCCGAATGGCTTTCTCATGTTTAAATCAAACGCCGGCCCCAGGGTTTTGTGGATCTTTTTTGAACCATTCACATTTTGCATACGGCTGTTAAAAAATGATAGGAGTTGGCCGCTGAGTCTTGGGACATCCTGGGGCAATCAACATGCAGAAGGTGGCACTCACTCTCAATAGCAATGTGAACCCTATCTACATCCTGGCATTTGAGTTGTCAACTTAGGAGCGGAGAACGGTCTTTTTGCATCATTCCTATTGACATGATTTGAGTATTTCTTCATGTTTCTCAAACCTGCTGGAGCAATTCGTTTGACCGAACATATCCGAACATCTTGCATCGACGGCAAGGTGGATGAGAAGAGTTTTCATGCCTATTTACTGATCATGTTCTTGGAATTGGTAAGCCATGACATCAGTGTCCACTGTGGACCCTTTCTTCACATGTCGCAGGGTCCCCATGGTGAACCATGGATGTCGCCCAGGGAATGCGATGTCCAAGATGTTTCTCTTCAACCAGGCGTGACTGCCATCTTCCCAAGCAAAATGGAGAAAAACAGGACTAAAAACATTGAATATACATCTGGGTCATCTGGTTTGACATGATTCATCCTTGGATATCATTTGAAGCGGATGAAACACGATAAGACCATTGTAAAACCTTCAGAAAATAGGTCGCTTCGCCAGCAAACTCACCCCTGAAACATGGGATGGAGTCCCTGCTTGAAACTGTGAAGTTTGCGGTTCCCAGTGCCTCAGCATTGGTGAGATCATTACTCTGGTAAACTAACATAGCTATGGAAAATGACCATTGATAGTGAATTTACCCGGCTATAAAATGGTGATTTCTATAGTTGTGTTAAATTACCAGAGGGTATTGAGGTCCAAGATTTCGAGTTCTTTCCATGTAAAATTCATCGCAGAAGGCACACAACATGCCCATTGAAAAACTGCTTGGTTTTAGGTCAAGAACCTTTGGCATCAGCTTGACCTACTTCCCGAAGCCACCAAAAAAGGAAGTTCCAAGATGCATTCCAACACTATCCAGTGGTGAGTGAAGGGATCGGAGCCACATTGGAGCCACTATTTGAGTTTCCCAACCATATGATAGCTATCAAAACTATAATTGAACATGGATTAATTATATATATATATATGTGTTGAAGCCAGTTTTGATATGTATGTATGTATGGATTTTAATGGACTTGATATATATATATATATAAAATAATATATAATATATATTTATAATATAATATAACATATATATATATATATCCAGGATACGGCCCAACTGCCCAACAGCACTTTCTTCCCCCCATCTTGTTCAATGCTTGTCCTGATGCTCGCCAGGAGGAGGTGAACAGAATCTGCCACGACTTGGATACCAGCAATGCAGCTTGGGCTATGAGTCAAGAAAATAAGACCTGGGGGACCACAGAGTACCTAGGATTTTTAGGATTCATGCAAATAATTGATGGTAATTGATGGTACCTAGGATTAACCATCCAAATCTTGGGAGATCTATATTTTTTTGGATTAATTTTTCACCATCCAATGATTGGATTGGGGAACCATCCAATAATTGGATTGGGATTATGGGGCTTAAAATATCGGAAAATGATTTGATGTTTTTTTTAGGATTCACCATCAAAAAATCATTTTTCGGTACTGTACCTAGCTTTGACCCATCCCCATCTGGAGATGAAAAACATGGTCATAACATGACTAAATACGGGAACATCATAGGATTCAATGAATTTTCATAGCATATACCCTCTGGCAATCAAACATGGCTGAATGGAGGTTGATGGAAAATCCTCGAGCTAATTGGTGGGTTAATTGACCGCATAGATAGATAGAAATAGAGGAACCATCATCTGAAGTTGGCCCTTTTACTCCAAGATGTTGCTAGGGATTTATGTGTTTAACCATTTGTTTACCCCTGCACATCTTAAAAATGAACCTATATTCTTTAATCGCCATTGTTTACTTTTACATCTATACAATGTTTACAGTTACCTTTTTTTGACCAACTTCCGAAATGTTGACTATTGCGATGCCGCTGTTTTCCGTGTAGCGCAAAAAATTGCGGTGCCCAGGATGGTGTTATCTCTTACAAGGACCCGGGTCCTGATTGTCCAAAGTCTTTGGATACCAAAGTGAGGGTTAGCTGGATGTTTTTTTTAATGAACATCCTATTAAAGTCTGGTTGGTGGTTTGGAACATGGCTGGATAATGACTTTCCATATATTGGGAATTTCATAATCCCAACTGACTTTCATATTTTTCAGAGGGGTAGGTATACCACCAACCAGAAATGGATGATTTCAGGGGTACCCCCATGACTTCGGAAACCTCCAAGTGGGCATGGTTCACCTGGGTTTTCATCATATTTTCGAGGGATCAACCTTAAACACAAGCTGCATTTGGATGTGAAAACCAAGGTACCCAGGGTTTTGACCCACAAATAACTGGGTACCTGTGAACTGTTTCACTACACCTTTGCCAGATTTCACAGGACATGTGGCCCATGTTTATTTTTTCACTAGTTTTTCCTCAATGATTGGGAACGAAGAACCATCGCGAATTTCGCCATGGAAACTGGCGTCTCATGATTGATGCCCTGAACCCCGAAAAAGTCTATATATATCCTTGTGAGTTCACTAGTCTCGAAAGTGATCCGGAAACCATCCAAAACATTCCTTAGAATGATGGTTAATTAGTCTCAGTCAATGATTTTGGCAATTTTAGTTAACTAATTCGCACTTGCCAAAATCATCCAGTGATCGGTTTGAAAAATGATTTTGACAATTTTGGTTAATTGATTCATTCAATTATGTGAGCATTATTGAGAAGCTTCACCAGGTTCCGATGCATTCGATATCAGCTGGATAGCCTTTGAAGATAACTGTGGGCCTGTGGGTCAAGACTGGGCACGAGGAGATTTGTACTCTCTGGTAATTGAAAATAGCTACGGAAAATCATCCTTTGAAAAAGTAAATCAGAGGAGACAGACAGAGAGAGAGAGAGTGAGAGAGAGAGAGAGAAGTAGGTAAATGATCTGCAAAAGGGGCAATTTTTCCCTGATAGGATAGTCGGATAGTATCAGAATCTGCTATCTGAAATTATATCTTGTTTCAGCTATCTGAAATGATCGGATAGTCGGATAGCATCAGAAACAAAAGCCATGCCTCCATTCAGGAGCCATATCGGCACAGTTCCGCACTTCCGAATACTTCCGCGGGTTCCGCAGGAGTTTTCTGGCTGGATGAGACGCGGTACCCATTCCAAGGAAGTCTTGAAAGGCAAAACCATCCTTGCACCGGCTGGGGTTCTCAGTCACGTGCGACCCGACCTGGCAGACTGGGTCTTCGATTCTGTGATTGGCTAAGAAAATAATACTTGTGGATTTAGTTATTACCCATAGGATCCATGTATGCTATATATGGTGACATTTACCATCAATATACCCCAAATGTTAGCATATATACCAGCACCATGGATCCTATGGGTTATAATGAGCTTGTCTTTGACCATGAAGGCGAAATATGACGCACAGCTCAAAACTGAACAACCGTTCAGTGTACCCAAGCCGAGCGCCTTGTGCGGCCAAGCTCTTATTGAAAGCAGCTGTGCTTGTAGCGGTTTCCCATGCGGGGGCCACTTCGGAATGCCGATTGTTTACTCCATTTTCACCCACTTGCCAATTTTGGTTTTCTTATGTTTTCTTCGTTTTGGATCCTTTTGGCCTATCTTGCTGCTGAGTATATAGAATGTGGCTCCTTAGGCTTTAATTTGTTTCCGATTGGCACTGATAAGTTCAAACATGATTTTCAATCCCACCGGCATCATACACAAAGTTCTGCCCGTGTAGGCATACGCGTGCGGTCTCTAAGCAGCCCAGAATGAGTTATGCCAACATGGTTCGTGCATGGTTCATACACACTGACTAGAAGAGAACGATGACTCTGAGCCATTCAGGGAATGTCTCAGACATCTCGCACCTTACAGTTATAGTTATGGCCCAAAATACCAGTTGAGTTTTAGATAGATAGAGATATATATATATAATATTATTATATAGTTAAGTTCTAACCCCGTTGATGAATATTGATGACATGGTAACCCCATGAAAAACCATTAAACAAATGACGGATTTCCAATGATATCAAATGGTTTCAGCCCGGCTTGAACGATTAGTGGATTTACCACTGCCAGCCAACAGGCCAACAAACTGTTTCCTGTGTCTCCTCGCTGCGCTGAGATTGATAGTGATGGATTAGATGCCGTCTTTTATGTCTTTTGTGGTCCTGGCAAGACGGCTGCTGGGCTGTGGGACAGTGCATCTGCTGTCCGATTTGACTTTTGACGGGAAACCGTTTGCACTTAGCGGGAAAGAATCATGGTTTCCTGCGGCTTGTCGCTTAAGCCAATCCAATAAATCAAATGGAATCAAGTGGAACAGGTCACCAATCAAGAGAAATATGGTATAGAATTGAATCAACATGGAATAGAATTGAATCATTAATTTATGCAACTCAACCAGATGAAGCAGGTGACTCATTCAAGTCGGAGTATAGACAGACGCTGGCCGCTGGCCTTGAAAACTCAGGAGATGGAGATGAAAGACTTTGTGAAACTCGTCCAGTGGCGGGGGGCCATCCGCAGTGGCAATTTTTCATGTGAGACACCTGGTTACCCTCTGATCATGTTTGATCATCATCAGCTCCATGACTTGCCGGAGAATTCCTCACAGATGATTTTCAGATTGTGAAATAATAATATAAATAATACCCATTTAGATCCATTTAGCATCACTTAGTTCAGGCTTTTCCCAGCCAACATCAGCTAACCATGCTTGATGACACCCTGAGACGGGCAAGTGCTCAAAATTCCTGAGATGCACATCCAAGCGGCGAAAAAGCGTCACTATACTTGGGAGTGCAGTTCCATTTGGAAGTGGAGATATGAATACTTCATACAACGACATATTAATGCATATTCATGATCCCATATATATATATATAGATTATATGTGCGTGTTCAATATGTATATATGTATAGCTCTTATTTATATATATATATATATCACTGGACATATCATACAGCCAGATTATTCTGCAGTGATTATGGGATCTCCCCAGCGGTGAAACCACCACGGAACCAGGGAACCGCCTGAGGAAGTTCTGCAAGAACTGCCAGATCACCGATTCCACTCTCCCCACAGCTGCGGCGGATGCTGGACATGGCGGGGAGTTTTTACCCTGCCCCCCAACTGATAAGACGAAGCAACACGGAAACAATATAAAACAAGACTAAGCCTAAGCCAGGGGTTCGATTGATGGAAAAAGTTGTTGTTGTTGTTGTTGTTGTTGTTGTTGTTGTTGTTGTTGTTGTTGTTGTAGTAACAAAGGGAAATCCTATTGCCATGTTTTCAACACGGGTTGATTCCATTTCCATTTCATCCAGCACTGCAACCCTGCGTTCTAATCATATTTTGATATATTTTGACGATTTGGAGATGGGTTTGTGGATTTAATATGATTTAATGCGGTTTTACCAGGTTTTCGATACCTCAATCAAGTACACTGATGGTTTGGGTTGGTTTGGATTCCTGGGGATTCCCCCAAGTGATTTGGCGCCTTTATAGTAGGGGAATCTTGAGAAACTGCGTTGCTGATATATCCCAATGACGAAGCTGGGCTGCTGACCATGATAACCATTGATTGCGTTACTGGAATGATGATCAGTAATTTGCGGTCACTATCCGAAATTGGCGCTGAACTGTTCAGATGAGTTTTTTTCCCGGGAATTAGTAGTAGTATCCCCCATGTTTGGACAGGCCGAAAGACAGAATTGATTGGTTGTACTGTTAGTGTTCAACCCTATGTTATTATCCCTATGTTATTGAATGTTATTGGTTAACCTGGGCATTTTTTTTAATTATCCATATCCTATTGATTGGATTTGATTGGCTGGTTAATTGTTAAGTCCCGATGTTGCTGGGTTAAAAAGTCTGTTTTGTCAAACCGTTCAAACCCCACCAGCATATGATCGCAACAAAATCATCAGTATCCAGCGAGTCTTTGGACGAAGCCAAATATTAAGTTACAGATTGTTGAGTTCACTCATATAGATAATAGATATGTGTATATATATATATACATATATATATATATACACCCCGAGAAAGATCCCCAACTCATCCCATCTTCAGATTAGTGTTAAAAATATTTAAAAATCCGATTTCACTGGAATATGTCCATGGATCAAGTGGCTAAACAGTGGAGATGTTTCATCCTATCTATTGATAGAATCCATAAACTGTGGCTAAATATCTCCATGGAACTATTCATATTATAAGTGACATACCTTCCGGTAAACGAACAGTTTGCAAACTGGAAAATCACAATATTTAAGTTCTCTAAATCAACTATTTCTAAATGTGCCATATTTTCAATAGCTATGTTAGACATTACTCCCCCCAATCACCATTTTTATAGGTGGTATGCTTATCATTCTCAGTCATGGGTGGTTTATATATTATTTATATTTATTGTTTACCCACATTATAATTATAAGTTGCCATTTTCAATATGCTAGTCATTACCAGAGGGTATCCCCCATAATCAAAACTTATTATTCGTATGATAAGTGAAATAAGTATTGATAGAATTAACACACCTATTCATATTATCAGTGAAGTTATCATTAACCACCATTAATAACCATCATTAACCATTAACCATTATTAACCATCACTAACCATTAACCATTTTTAACCATTAATCACCATTAATAACCATCATTAACCATTTACCATTCACCATCATTAACCATTAACCATTATTAACCGTTATTACCCACTATTAACCATCATTAACCATTAACCATCATTAACCATAACCATTATTAACCGTTATTAACCATTATTAACTATTTTACCATTATTAACCACCATTAAACATTAATCATTATTAACCATTAATCACCATCATTAACCATTTACCATTCACCACGATTAAATATCATTAGCCATTAACCACTATTAGCCATTATTAACCATCATTAACCATCAACCTTTATTAACCATTATTAACCATCATTATCCATGTTTAACCAATATTAACCATTAACCATTATTAACTCATTTCCCATTAGCCATGATGAACCATTATTAACAATAATTAACAATTATTGACCATCATTAGCCATTAACCATCATTAACCATTAACAATTATTTGCCATTATTAACCATCATTGACCGTTATTAATTATTAACCATCATTAACCATTAACCACCATTAACCATTAACCATCATTAACCACTATTGCTAATCATCATTCCATTGGACTCCGTTCCCCTAGGAGTTGGTCTTCAACGATCACCGGGTGAAAGGTCCCGGACGTCGCACGTTGGCCTTTTGGTCACCAAAAACGCCTTGGGATTCAACGGTGTCACCTAGTTTCAACGGGAAAACATAGGGAAAAACGTGGGGGTTATGTAGAATTTAGATTCATTATGATTAACTGATTAATATTTACAGTTTAGATTTGTTGTGAGTAACTGGTTAATTTTTGATATATTTTTGATATTAACTGGCCTTTGTTGAATTAGTTGTCATATTGATGTTCGATATATGTTCGATCAATTGATCTGAACTTGTTATCTATTTTTTGGTAATGTAGAGTATTTAGGCAAGTTTATCGATTTAATAATTATGTCATGTTCTTTTTATTAGCCCATATTAGCCCACAAAAACAACCAAACATATGTGACACGTGAAACCACGTGAAACTTCGAAACCTCTGGCTGAATGTAATGACTTAAACTGTGATGATTGGTTTTGTTGTGTGTGGTTTTCAAGCGTGAAATGGAGACCGGTTTTTTAATGACTACATTCATGTGACATATGAGCCACGTTCTAAACTCTTGTGTTCATGTTAAGCAAGGGGCCCCTTGTAAGGGTGTGGCGTAAGCAAAACTGTGGTGCGCGTAAGCCAGCGTAAGCTCCGCGTAAGAAAAGATATGCGCGTAAGCAAAACCCGCGCGCGCGTAAGTAAAACGTAAGCAATGGCGTAAGCATTTCCTTATTTGGTGCCAAGATGTAAGACATTTAGAACATGGCTCATATGTTTGATCTCAACTACTAGGCCCAGTCCCAACAAATTGGCAGATGAACATCCCAAAAAGGAGGTCTCTTGACACCATCATTGAGCATTTTGTGGTGATCTTCATTATAAGTTACTTCTTCACTCTTCTTCTTTGATATGCCACTCCCTCCGAAACCTTCCAACATCTCCTTAGGGCCTTAGGTTGGTAAAAAAGGGGAACATATTGCAGCAAAGAACCCATATTTCACAGCAAAAAAACAGGACAAACTGTCGGATTATCCCGGCAACATCTCTCAATTCGAAAACCCTACATGTGGAATTAAAAACTATACGGTTTCCTCTAGATTTTCCCTTAAGCCAATCAGCCAATCCATTCACTTGAGCATGTCCAAGGTTATATCCCTGGCTATAAATGGGATAAGTAGGGTTATTCCACTGATAACTGGGGTGAACTAACCTACTTCCGCAGCATGAAACACCATTTCCCAGCAATCCAAAGAAAACCCAGGACAGGAACTCCCTATATATTTGGCGTTGAAACCATGAAATACACCATATACACTGTTTCCTGCGACTAGCCAATCGTATTTGAGCACGTCCAGGGGCGAAACGGGGCGAAACCTCCCAGGATTTCTTCGAATTTGGCGCAGCCTTGGAGCAGCTGGCAGAAAGGAAGCACATGAAGGCGAAGCAGCGCAATCGCCTGAGGACTTCGCGACACCAGAACGAGAAGACTAATGAAGAAACTTGTAATACTAATGATGATTATATATATATGATGATTATAGTCTATACTAATGAGATGATTATGTGTGATGATTAGACGAAATGATTATAGTCCATACTAATGATGATTTTATTATAACAATATAAAATTGATGATTATAGTAATACTGTATTAATTCGGATCAAAATACGGATATTGAACAATGAGACTATAGTAATAATGATCATCATGATAATGATAATGATATGGTATATAATCATGACAGTTACAATCACGCTTATATACGATTACATATGGTAATCATGGTAATGAAACTGGTAATTGATAATATTCCCTTGCAGATTCAGCGGCTGGATCGTTGGGTTGAATCATCTTGAAGCGGTGCTGGTCCAAGTCACTTCGAATTTTGAAGGGAGACTTCTTGGTTCGAATCCTACCTCCTGGTCACTTTGGACGTTGGATGGCTAACCCCTGCACATTCATATTGAAGACACCCGAGTTGCGCAAGATTTGTTGGTGACTGTTCACTGGTGTCCCCACTGTGGCTGGTCATTTCCGGATTTTTTTAAAAACGCCCGGGAAGCTCTGTAGCCAACATGATCACTTTGAGGATCATGATGTATCATAATGTCCCCATCATAGATGTCCTTTTCCCATTGGTTGGTTGATAAATAGAGGGGTTTGAACAAACCCCTTTAACAACAGGTCAATGATGATAGATGGTATACCCAACCGGCCCAACCCTATTTTTTCCAAAAGGACATTATTGGTCCCATGTGTTTCCAATGTAGAAATATATCAAAATGGAAAAGACATGGGGTACAGTATACCCTAAATTCAATGCGCAAGTGCATCATGTTACCCTCTGGCCCTCTGGTAACCTAGGAAAGATGTGGAAAACCCCATGGGTTTCCCTAGGAAAATGATCTACAAATGATGGGTTTTCGATATCTATGTTAGTTTAGATGATATCTTAGAATAAACATAACATTTATATAGGAGGGATATGTTAGTTTATATGAGATGATATGTTGTTGTTTTCTTATCATCTCCCTCCTGGCTTCGCCATGTCGCCATGGCTTGGCGCCAGGTCAGTGATCTCTATACCTTGGCTCTACTGACAGGTGGTCCTCAAGCCAAGCTCGTGCCCGTGGGGGCATCCTGGAGCCTGGGTTTCTTCCTGGTGAACGCGCCATAACCTGGTTGGTGGTTAAGAACATGGCTGTTATGACTTCCCCAATAGGAACTGGATGATGATCCAATCTGACGAACTCCATCATTTTTTTCTGGGGGGTAGGTTGAAACCACCAATTAGATCAATTCTGGGCTTTGTTGACCCTTGGGCTTCTCTTGGAATGTTCATCTTGTCGTGGAAAACACCAACAACAAACACACATCGCTCGTCTCTTGGAATCCCTGGAACGTGGCGAAACACTGAGAGGTACCCTGCAAAATGCAGCAGTCCAAAGGCTGGAGTTTTTTTCTTTGGGGTGGCGGGGCCTTGATATCCAAGGATTTACTCATAGGGACGGTCCCGGTATAGCTGATCACTTTGAGGTGGCGAATCAACAGATTCTTTGAGTCCGGCTTTGGCTTGAAACCCATCGATGGTTATAGCTATCACCATAGATGTCGGTCAAAATGTGGAGGATGGTCGTTACGGGTTTGGGGGGATGGTCATTAGGAAAAGTTGCATCAAAATGAAGCCGCGATCAGATCCCGGAGATTTGATGAACCATTGGAGGGTGGTTTTCAAAGAAAGCAAACGGAGGTTGGTCCTCCAAATGCCACCCATCCACCCCAAAGTGGTTAAGTACCAAGATCATGGGGTAAAGCACTATTCTGATAAGTACCCTCCGGTACTCAAACATGGCTTGCTGGAGAATCCATTATAATTGCTTTTCCCAGCTCTAAACTTTCATTTGTAGATTATTTTCATTTGGTACATGTGATGACTTGGTGCGGATTCGGATATTTGATATAAATGGCTACATAACCATAATATCATATAATATCCGTTAATATCTCATAATTTTATAGGGGTTCTATCCCAACTCCTGGAGTTTTTTTTTTTTTTTCGGGGGATAATATCGTCCCATCGTTCCCAGCTCCTTGGTGGGTCACGGACCAGGTTCGTCTCGAAGAAGGTCCGTGCTTTCCCAGCGCAAGCGGCGATGCTTGGCCACCATGGATTATACGCTCCGCTCACTTCGTAAATGGGATTTCATGAGGTTAACATGGATTAACCATGATTAACCAGTTAATATGGAATTTCATGGGATATCATGGAATGTATCACGAACAATATATGATATATGGGTGTGTCTGAAAATGGGATGTATGTATATATATATATATATATTATATATACACCGATATACCTTCCAAACGGCAATTCTAACAGGGAAACTGCTTACTAAACAATGGATTTAGGGTTACTATTTTCAGTCAAACACATATGTTTCATCATCGTTAGTTGCGGATGGGAATGTATACATTGCTCACTCGTTTTTTCTTTAAACTCATGGCATTTGTATGCATCTGTCATAATTTTCGCGGACTTTTGGGGTGACTTTCCAGCCATCCCAACTGGGAATTGGCTTAGATTTGAACCAGCCAGATGTGGATTTTTTGTGGCTTAAGTGAATTTACTATATAAGCAAATATAAGATGATATAAGTAGAAGCAAGAAAACGGGACATCTCCGACAATGGGGAAAAGATGAAGCCTGAGCAATTGTGTTCAATTGTGTTCAATTACAAGCGAGAACTTGCACAGTGGAGAAAAGTTAGAGCAATCTTGCCCATGGGCACTTACAAAACTGGTTGGTGGTTTGGAACATGGCTTTTATTTTCCCATATATTGGGAATAATCATCCCATTTGACTTTCATATTTTTCAGAGGGGTAGGTATACCACCAACCAGCAATTCTTTGATGTTTTGCCAGTGGAAATACCCCAATTCACGGACATTTGCTGCAAAAAAAACGCATTGAGGTGCCAAAAAGCTGCAACCTATCCTGCAAGATAAAGATGCATGGAAGCGAGTGCGTGGGCCTAGCCGGAGAGGGCCCGGGCCTAGCCGGAGAACTGCCAAACCCGCGGGCCACCTGTTGAATTATTTGCAAGTCATGGTCAATGGTGTTTAGTGGTGATGAATGGTGATGAAGTCCTCCTGGAATCAGCTCCATGGCTGGTTCGCTGATTTTCCTCGTGAACGAAACCTCCATGGCTAGACCATGGCCACATGGATTTCCCGGCGGCCCCGGCGGCCAGTAGTTTCTGTTCTTCCCAGTGCGCAGGCACTATCATGACCGGATGAACGTGATTAGCCGCCTTCCAATAAGCATAAAGCAGCCATGCAGCCATCAAAAAAGATAGAAAAGTAAAGTTCTTTTAAAATAGTGTTGAATTATCACACCTTGAGATTTTTGTGTGGATGGTGAACTAGTGGTGAACTCAGTCGCTCCAAAAAAGCAACTGAATTCACTGATTCGTTTCTGTACTTTCCTATGTGATTTTCCTGCATTTTCCTACATGTTCCTACATCTCACATGTTTCCTATGTTGCTTCCTATATGATCCTAGATTTTTCCTATATGATCTATATGTTCGTAGATTTTCCACGTTTTCGGCCCTTGAAGCTACACCAAGACCGCTAGATTCTAAGGATGTGGACAACTGCAGGCTATGGAAGATCTTTGGCCCAGCCCCTAAGGATGAGGGGGCCTTCAATCCTTTCCTCTATATGATGGTGCCCTTCTAAGAATCTATCAATGGCCATGCAACAGGAACCGATTGATTAGTGGTACCTACCACAGAAAAAAGCCTATTTTTCAGGGCCATGTAAGGGGATATATCCCCAAAATATTGCTTTACATGGTACAGTGCCTCTATTTTAGGATCCTTGAAATTCGTATTGATTCTATGCCAGATCTACAGCATTTTCTTGTCAAATTCGTCAATTTTTGTCGCCTAAGAAGTTTGGTGCCGGGTTCCCAGTATTATAACTAGATTTGGGTACACTACCTGGGGGGGGCCGGCTTGAAACCTGCTGCCAATACCCGCTGAATTCTGTTTGCTCATACTTCGTCTTGCATGTACGCCCGTATAATGGCTGCTTCCCTCTTAGTAATTACAAATAGCTGATATAAAATCAGTGCATAATGTTTGACTTTGGGTATGCCATGCATTTTTTTTGCATATTATAGCCACGTTGCCAGGGATATCCAAGTACCTGTGCTCACAACATGCCAGTGTGGTGGGATGACCGGGGGGTTTGCCATGGAAAATCATCATTTTCAATAGGTGAACCATCTATTTCGATTAGGGCCATCTATACCATGGCTATGTTGGTCATAACCAGAGGGTCTATGATCCCACTAATTTACTTGTCTTCTTGGTTCAATTTTATATCATTGTATGCTTTGTCTATTTTGATTCATGTGGAAATTCTTGCATGGAATCCGGAATTCAGTTCATGTATTGTGAGGCCCATGGGTTTCGTGTCCTTTCCCACTGGCCAACTGTGCTTGGTTCGATGCTTCCTCCCATAAACAACAACGGTCCCTGTCGGTACCCTCTGGCAATAGGAGAATCATCGAACTGGCAATAAATGGTGTATTTTCCAGCACACCACGGCAATGATGACACCATTTTGGGTAGATGATAATAAAGCAGCTGATCAGGCTGATCAATAGCATTGTGAAATAGATGATAAGAATGTTAAGTTTGATCAATCGATCATTAAAAAAATCGAGTACTACTAATACAATACATGGTAAAAAAGATTGAACGCGCAATGGCGGAAATTATCACCCCAGCCACTCAGCCACTCAGCCACTCTCCCAGAGTGGCTGGACCAGCCACTCAGCCACTCTGCCAGAGTGGCTGGACCAGCCACGCTCACAAAGTGGCTGTGTGGCTGAGTGGCTGGTCCAGCCACTCTGGAGATGCTGAGTGGCTGCGAGGGCGGTCCGACTCTGGGAGAGTGGATGAGTGGCCTGAGTGGCTGGCTCCAGCCAACTGGGCGCGTGGCTGAGTGGATGAGTGGCTGGTTTCTGTGGTGGGTTAGGTTCAGCCGAACAGCCAGCCACTCTGGGAGAGTGGTGAGTGGCTGAGTGGCTGGTCCAGCCACTTTGGGAGAGTGGCTGAGTGGCTGAGTGGCTGGTCCAGCCACTCTGGCAGAGTGGCTGAGTGGCTGGTTCAGCCGCTCTGGCAGAGTGGCTGAGTGGTGAGTGGAAGGAGGGGGGCTGGTGAAGGAGAGACCAACCCATGCCTGCAGAGTGGCAGAGTGGCTGAGTGGCTGGTCCAGCCACTCTGTTAGAGTGGCTGAGTGGCTGAGTGGCCAGGATGGATAATTAACAAACTTCCTTCACTGGTAGCAGATTACTGTAGCTGTATGGAAAAGTTTTTTCGATACATACGTAACTTAAGCCCCGTAAAAAAAATCTCTGCACACATTGCATCTGAATTTATATTCTTTGCTGGCTCGGTTTCGCGATAATGTTAGTTATTTGTATGTAGTGTTTCAACACGCTATGAACCAAACTACATTCGAACTCTACCATTTTCTTGTCAATAGTTTTGGCCAATGCAAATAAATATATCCATACGTATACACGTTGAACACAAAATCATCATAATTGATCTTTCGGTCAATGTGATGCCGACAATGCTTTGCACAAGGAATTCATTTGTTTCATTTGTTGAGAACACCACTACTTTTACTTTTATCCTTTCGTCCGTCATTGCATGCCGGACGCGCTGCTGTCTTCAGCGCTGTGTACGGCAGCACCTGGTGGGAACGGATTAACAATAGTTCCTAAGTCCGTTTTGCAAGCACCAGAAGCTATTTGGCATTGTTTGTGAATTGCTTATGTTCTTGAAATGTGTTCTACACCAACAGTCCGAAACTGCCAAGAACCAGCCTCAACATTGCTACTGTTGTTCAATGGTACTGTATCCCCTAGATCGCAGCTGTTCCATGCATACTGCAGCCGTCAACATTTGATCTTCAAAAAAATCAGTGCAAAACGGCATCTTTGAATTGTTCATCCAAATTCACTAAGGAGATTTGGGGTTGAGCAGGAGATGGCAACAAGGTCGATACGCTTCGAATCTACGCCAAGTTACTAAAGCCAAAATCCATAAAATATGATATGGTAAACCCAACTATAAATCGTTCCCATTGGTTCAAAGATCTATCAGCCTTTTTGCAAAACATATCGCATGTGAATTTATTTGCTAGTAGTTTTCTGGCAAAGTATTAAGTCGAAGGTCAGCCGTCAGATAAACGAAAGTCCCCCAGAAAGAGAGGGAACGATGGAAGCGAAAATACTTTCGATTCTTTTCTTAATTCTAAAGTTGAATGCGTCCCGATTGTTTTTTGATTCAACAATTACCAGCTGAAGAGGTGTGCCCGGTAATGACACTAACCACTAACAATTTGCATCAGATTTGCAACATAGACCCTCACCATTTTGTACACAAATTGTTAAACTAGCTCGACCATGTAATAACAATCCATAGCACACAATGAAGTGACCATAACTGTTCAAAGCGATAGAGAAGTAATAATATATTCATATATGTATATATATGTATATATATATATAAACATGCATATATAAAAAGATTAGAACTATACTCAAATGTATCCTTCCTTTCGCCATAATGATCCGCAGAGACCCACAGAGCGAACCCCTTTAACACAAGTGACTAATAATTTCTTTCTTACAACCCTTTAACACAGATGTTTGCATAAAATTCCATTCAATCCATAAGAATATATGCCCCCGTTCCCTACAAGATAAAGGAAAAAACCCTAAATTAACATAAAACCTCACTCAAAAAACTACCCAGACCTAAGAAAAGTTAGGTCTGGGTAATACTGCTTAGTCTCCATTGGCTAAGCTGCACATGACTTCTTTCTCACAACCCTTTAACACAAATGTTTGCATAAAATTCCATTCAATCCATAAGAATATATGCCCCCGTTCCCTACAAGATAAAGGAAGAAACCCTAAATTAGCTTCAAACCTCACTTAAAAAAAATTAACCAGACCTAAGAAAAATTAGGTCTGGGTAATACTGCTTACACTCTATTGGCTAAGTTGCACATGACTTCTTTCTCACAACCCTTTAACACAAATGTTTGCATAAAATTCCATTCAATCCATAAGAATATATGCCCCCGTTCCCTACAAGATAAAGGAAGAAACCCTAAATTAGCTTCAAAGCTCACTCAAAAAACTACCCAGACCTAAGAAAAATTAGGTCTGGGTAATACTGCTTACACTCTATTGGCTAAGTTGCACATGACTTCTTTCTCACAACCCTTTAACACAAATGTTTGCATAAAATTCCATTGAATCCATAAGAATATATGCCCCCGTTCCCTACAAGAGAAAGGAAGAAACCATAAATATCCATAAATTAGCTTCACACCTCACTTAAAAAATTACCCAGACCTAAGAAAAATTAGGTCTGGGTAATACTGCTTAGTCTCCATTGGCTAAGCTGCACTAGCTATTCACCCACTGAGACATTCTGCCAGAGTGGCTTGGTGCAGCCACTCAGCCGCTCTGCCAGAGTGGCTGGAGCAGCCACTCAGTCACTCAGAGTGGCTGAGTGGCTGAGTGGCTGGTCCAGATATTCAGCCACTCAGCCACTCTGGCAGAGCGGCTGGACCAGCCACACAGCCACTCAGCCACTCAGACGCTCTGGCAGAGTGGCTGAACCAGCCACTGAGCCACTCAGTCACTCAGAGTGGCTGAGTGGCTGAGTGGCTGGTCCAGCCGCTCTGCCAGAGTGGCTGAGTGGCTGAGTGGCTGCTCCAGCCACTCTGCCACAGCCAGCCACTCAGCCACTCAGACGCTCTGGTAAGAGTGGCTGGTCCATCCACTCTGCCAGAGTGGCTGAGTGGCTGAGTGGCTGGTCCAGCCACTCTGGCAGAGTGGCTGAGTGGCTGAGTGGCTGCTCCGATTTCGCGAGCCGTGTTGCACATCCACTCGTTTAAAATCAATCATCAGCAATATAACCCACTGCTTACCACTTTTTTCCCACCACTAACCACTTGCCAATCTAACCAATCCGGTCCTAGGCCTGGACACTTCCGCGGGCCGCCAGCTGCGTCAGATCTACGGCTCAGGGCCATCCGCGGCACACTCGCAGCCAGCGTTGCTGGGCAGCGTGAGAAAGCCATGAAACGAGATGGTAAATGGTGGTGAAATAGTGGTTAATAGTGTGGGTTGATGCTGGGTTAATAGAAGTGAATAGTGGGTTCATAAGTTCATAGCGCAATCACCGTAATTACTGGTGATTAATTGTGATTTTAAGGGTGATTAATCAATAGTGGTGAATGGTTGGTACTGCTTGTAAATTGTTGATCATGGTGATTTCATGGTGATAAATGATCATTAATGGTGATTTATGGTGATGAGTAGAGTTCCCCTCAGGTAACTGGAACATCCCAACAGGCCCCACTGGAGGTTTGGGAAAATCACCATGGCCCTGATATCTAGCCATGGTTTTATCTAGATCAAACCAATGGGGGGGGAACTTCCATGAATTTCCAGGATCCTAAAATGGAGCTACGTTAGTACCATATACCCCCTGGTAAACTGTCACATAACTATGGAAAATCACCATTTTTATATAATGGGAAAACTCACTATAAATGGCAATTTTCAATAGCTATGTTTGTAGGGTAAGACCATATTTTGGGGGTATATCCCCTTACATAGCCCTGAAACATAGGCCTTTTTTCTATGGTAGGTACCTCCAATCAATCGGTTCCTGTTGCATGGCCATTGATCAAAACTTGTAATTCACCAAGCACAGCATCACAATCATGATGTGTTTTGAATGCTTTAGACGATTAACTAGTTCAATATATCACCTATAAATGCCTATAAACCATATTGAAATTGGACTTAACCAACTTAGCTAACGAACTGGGGCACCAGCCTGTAGGAGTTGAATGTTTCGTTGACAGCACAGTGCTTTCATGGGAAGCTCCCATCTCAGGTTTCCGAAGCCACAGATTTGCGTGAGTCGGACTGCCTGGCTCCAGAGTTGGGCACCATTCATTGGTAATATAAATGTTACAATGTGAGGCCCCCAAGATAGCCAAGTCTAAGTTGGTTTATAACTCCAATAACTATGGTTTATGGTACGCAAATAACTATAGTTACTGGGGCTTATAAACCAACTTAACTATCTTGGGGGCCTCACATTGTAGTGGTTTAAAGAATGATCACAGATGATTAATGGTGGTGAAATATTGGTTAATAGTGGTTGATAGTGGTTATAGATGGTGTTTTTTGGTTAGCCATTGGTGTTTTTTGGTTAGCCATTGAAGATGTTAATAGATCACTGTTATAATGTGGTGGTTATAGTAGTGGTCAATAGATGTCAATAGTGGTTACTGGTGATGTTAGTTTTAATGGTGATTAATGAAGTTACCCTCCAGTAATCAAACGTGGCTAGCTGGGACATCCGCGAACTGAATGGAGGTGTTAAAATCGGAAAATCTTCGAGCCAAATGGTGGATTGTCCAGCAAGCCACGTTTGATTACTAAGATGGAAAAACCTGAAAAACTGGATTCTTTCTGAATCATCCGATATCCAGCTGGGTTGATCTGTTGATCGGCAAAAGTGTCGGCGATTTGCCACATGCAATATTAAGAATAGCTGGGAAGCAATTGAACAGTTCGCTATGAACAAACTGCATTTTTGATTATTTGCCCTGGTGATTTTCAGTAGTCAATAGTGAAATGCCAGAGAAAACCAGGTTTGTTTCTAGAGAATGTTCCTGAATATCCAAGCATTTCCTGTGTTTTTTTCATGATTTGTCCACCGTTTTCCCCTTTTTCTCGATATTTTTTCACCGAACATCCCCGGAAAATTTGGCAAGGCATCCCGCCGGTGGCTTGTCATCCAGAGAGGATTCAAGGCGGTTGGAGAAGTCCGGATGTGTTTAGTAGGGATGCAATATGGGATTCAATAGGGGATTAGATGGGATCAAAGGATTTCTGGTTGGTGGTTTGGAACGTGGCTTTTATTTGTCCATGCATTGGGAATAATAATCCCAACTGACTAATATTTTTCAGAGGTGTTGAAAGCACCAACCAGATTTATAATGGTCATTAGAGGATTGTGCTGTTGCCAAAAAATTGGGAGATTGCGAAGCAGATGGATGGTGCCTATTGTTTAAATTTTGCAGTTTTAGATTATTTAATAACACCTCAATTCGCCCGAGGCATTCTGAAAGCATTGTAAAGTTGTGTGTTCTTCATTCCTGAAAAGCTGAGGTAGGGGACCGGGGACCTGTGCGTCATTTCACCTAACACTCTAAAACCTTGGAAACCCCAAAGCCTAAACCCTCAAAAGCCTGGAAAAGTCACGGGAAAATCAGAACATCCCAAAGAATCCCATTACCTAAAGCCCAAAACCCTATCTGTAACTAAACCCTAAACCTTGGAAATGAGGTGTTTGGGCGTTGAAAAAAAACTGGAGGGTAGGTTTTGTTTCTCTCCCCAGTGGTTGCACATTGCTCCGAAGCGCATGTCTTGTCTTGGAGATGTCCTGGTTTCTGGGCTACATGAACACAACCTGATATTCCTACTGAACATGGATGAAACTAGGGTATGAATATACCTATATACATATCATAACATATCATAAAATATCACATCACATCATTATAGATCCAGTAATCCATATCTACAATGATCGCTTCACAAACAATGATGGGATGATAACCTTTGCAGAGCCAGGAGAGGTGAACGCCAATCGCCTGTCACCACAACACGCAGGAGAGATGAGCTGGGATTTGCGGTGGGTACCCTCCGGTGTCATCAAACGTGGCTAGCTGGGCAATCCCCGAACTAGATTGAGCTTTTAAAGGGAAGATCATCAAACTAAGTGGTGAATTTTCCATTGCCACGTTAGATTTGTGGTGTATATATATACACATACACATCACGTATCATCACGTTATATATGGAATTGATGGGTTTATCAAGCAACTTATAGCTGGGGAGGCTGAGGCACCAACTGGTACGTGCCTCCAAAATGACTGAAAGGCAGTCATGGACAAAAGCAGTTTTGTTCAAACGCTTTGCAAGGTGACATCCCAGTATCATCTTAGGCTGCTACCCTTTAGCAGCCTGTAGCTTCATTGTTGTTGGCCACCCCACACTTCAACAACATTACTTCCTCAGAAATGGGTTGATGATCCTCATTGACTTTCATATATGATCAGGGTGATCGTGAATGCAGCTTCACTCCTGACCGATAGATTTTGCGAGGTTGAGACCATCAACCTGATACATGTGGAAAAAAACATGGAGAAACCCGAAATTATGATATATTCATGGTGGCTTTTCCACATCTAAACGTAGGAAGGTAACCAGAAAAGCCACAGTTTCCCATCACTTGCCAGGGATGAATACAAGCATCTCCCTTCCCCTCATCGCGAGCAGACCTCCTGCAGTACCTCGGTCCACTGAGTCCACTCGGTGTTGGGCTGGGCATCTGGGCATTGTGGGAAGTTGGGGAGAGGATTTCGGCAATGATATCTTCACATTTTAAAGCATGTCCATTATATATATATATTATCCATTCATTGTTGTAGCTGGTGAAGACATGTTTTTCCTTAAATAGTTTGTTTGGGGTTTTGGATGATATTTTGTATGGCTTTCTTGGCAATGGTTGACAGTTGATCCTGGTAGAATTGATCATACAGTATCTCCAAGAGTAAGATTTTGAGACATACTGTACATATCATACCTGCATGATATCGCACAATGGTATTGAACAGTTTTTCTGGCCCCAAATCCAGAATTGTTTGACGCTCATAGTTTGGAGATCTTACCCGCTAGGGATTACTATTCTGTTTATCATGTGGGGCCTTATAAGGGGATACAACCGCAAGAGTCACAAAGCACAACCAAAATATATCACCAAAAGAAGGAAAGCAAGCAAAGTCCCCTCTGAGGAAGTATTTAGGGCATGATTTTGGGCTTAAGTTCCTTCACAGGCAGAAAAAACAAGTTGGATCATGATATATTTGGACCTTCGCACTGCATTGCACTGAGGCGGATCATGCTAAAGCACCAGCCTCACATCTGTGAGGAGACTGATGGGACGTGATTTTGCGGAGTCCAAGATGGTGCCGGAGGTCGTGATTTAAGTCGATTTGGAACAGTATGGTTTACTGGGGCATATATATATATACATGTATGTATGCGTGTGTGTGATGATGAATAGGTATGAATGATTCTATATCATGTATACCTATATTTGTTTATATCTTTATTTATGTGTTTTGTTTTTTAATAATGTTTTAAAAGAACAAATAAATATGTGGATTTATATATATATATGTGTGTGCATACTCATACTTGGATGGGTTTATCATGAATAATTATTAACCTGGTTGTGTGGCTTCAGCACCCAAAGCAACTTGGTGACTTGGAGATCATTGCCATCCCCCCATTGGAAATCCATTGGTTTCCAGGAGGCTTTCTGCGCTTGGCAGGGTCTACCGGAAAATTCTTGGGATGGCAATATATCACTTTTTTCAGCTCATGATACGATCATGCAAAACACACCTACTTGGCTTGAAGCTCCTGTGGAATTGACGTGGCTCACTTGTGTCTCTTTTCAGCTAAGCTGTGCTTGCGGCGCGACGCTTAATGATGTTTTGATCGAGTCAGCACGTGAGGACACCAGAATAAACATGGCGTATCGTCGCCACACAACCATTCGCCTGTAGGCCACTGATGGTTTCGCCTTCCTTTAGAGAAGCGTGTCATTTTAAATCGTTTAAACATCAAAAACGTTGGCACCAAGTTGATGCTGCGATTTTTCCAAGTTGTTTTTGTTTGTTCGGGGCTTCGCCTAGACTCCCAAAGTGCTGTGTTTGAAGGGGATAGCCGCCTTGAGGCCCAATGCCATACACCTCCCGCCTGGAGGTTTGAATGGAAACATCTTCTATGAATGGAGGTTTATGGCTTAAATATGAATAAATGCATATATCATCTATGGCGAGAGCTGCCTCCTCAATAAGTAGGACGTACCAAGCGAACTACTCGGTATTCAAGGTCTACGTAAAGCCTCGATTTCAGGCAATCGCCCCTGCATGGTGCCTTTGTTTTAGGCATCTAGGCCAGTGAACAAACTCTGAGTTTAATTCACAAAGGGTGTAACCGTTTCTATGCTCAACGAATTTGTAACTTGTATGTATATTATTGGGTTTTACAACAATTTATCTTGTATCATCTTGTATCTATGCATAGGTTTTTTTTTGGGGAACATCCACCAATTTTTGGAAGGACCCCATAAATTACCAGAGGGTATCCCTGGGATCCTACTCTGGCGCAGACCGCGTTTGACCACTGCATGCTGCAGATCGCAGTTGGAGGATGGATGTAGGTGACGTAGAGATGCTATAGAAAGGTTGGCGATGGTTGGTGGGGTTCCCAAAGAACTAAGTTATTTTATAACTTGTCTAAGGGTTTATGAGGGATGTAACTCTATAGCTATTGGATGTTAATGGGGTCTATAAACCAATTTACAACTAGGGTGTGTAAGCTGTTTTGTAACTTGAATGGCTGCCGGGTTTGTGGTTCATTGGTTTCAAAGCTTCACTATGCGTTTGTTGGCTTCAAAGTCCTTCATGGAATGTTGAACAACACCAAAATGACAGTTGTGTGCACACATATTACTTACATTATGGGTATGAACCTGCTTATGTGTGTGTAGGTGCGTGCATATTTACTGATCTGTTGACTTGGGACGGGTTCAAACTGCTGCATTCAGATGTCTTGAGGGGGTCAGATGACCATCCCACACGGTCTGGAAAAGGAATTTTCTGTAGAATTGGGGACCGCTCCATGTTTTCAGTTTGCTGTTCTCCAACCTCTAGCTGCCCTGCAACAGATTCTTCCCTTGAAAAGGAAAGCATACTGGCTATGGATCAAAATTTGAGATGGAGACGGCAGATGTACTGGCCATGTTTGCCTCTGATTTATGATCCCGTTGTCGTAACAACATTTTGACCCATAGCCAACTTTCAGCGTCGTTTCTGTCGCTTCCAATAGTTTCCCCAAGGTCCTTGCTGGTGTCAGACTTGGGAGTTCAAATCTATCTCAATGAACCGAGGTTAGGGTTGCCGGCTACTTAAGGATGTGCACATTGAATTAGTAACAATAGGGTAGGCCATAAACAACTAGGTGTGTTTCATACTATATATATATACATATTATATGTATATATATATACACCGCATATTAAAGAAAAATAAGGAACCCTTGCGCGGATTAGCGGGAACTGATGATTTTACATGATTTTACGGAGACGCTTTGAGATATTCAAGCAGGACGAACCTGCTTGGTTGTGTTTGTCTCGAAAGTGGGATTCAAATCCGTACTGGACAAGTGTTGAATGATAAGGCAATGGGTGCGATCTTTATCTTCATGAAAGAATTGGAAGTGCCTTCGTTACAAAGAATAGATTCCTTTTGGAGGGTACCTGAGGGTAGGAATGCTTTTTGGATGGTAAGCCCTACAAGAATCGAAGAACCGCCGGCAGGAGGCTCTCGCATGTTGCCTGTGATTTCAACATGCTCAACCAACCAGGAAGTGACCCTGAAAAAGCCACTGGGTCTTGTTTTCTTCTTATTGGTGGATTTGGGGTCTCATGGGTTTGGGGCTCCCTGAAAAATGACAATAAGAATGAAGCCAGGCCATTTGCTCCCAAGTGGATGCCAAGAGTTCTTTGGGCTAGTGCACGCCAGCAGGAGGAGGTTGGGTTATGAACGTGTTTTTTCTGATCTTTTCTGGTTAAACTGTGGTGAATGACTGGTTCATAGGTGATTTTTTGTTGCCATGAGGAACTATAACATCCTGCCATCAGAAAATGCCAACATAGTTTGGCACAATTGAGTGGAAGAAAGGACATTTTCACCACCCCAACGTCCAGCCTTTTTTGCCACGGCCATGGTAGATGTGTCAATGCACCAGCTGGCAGGGCAAAGGAAAAGATGGGACCAGCAGCTAGGGCAGCCAACAGGGAAATGCTGAAATAGAATTCTCAACTGGGTCAAGTGGTTCAAAAAAAGTATCAGAATGTGTTCAAATATTCACGGCCCATATTTTCGGCCAACATTTTCAATCATGGTCAAAACCATGGTCAAAACCAAGTGGTTTTTGGTCGGTTAGCAGGTGACTGCTGAGTAGGGTGACCTCCCCAAGATGAGCTGGTGAGTTCAAATGATCTACTGATCAGTAGAAACACCCAGCGGGAGTTCTTGAGCATGAGGAAATTCATTGTTATGACTATTATTATCTATTATTACGCTTATTATCATTTTATTATCATTACTAGTTGTATTTTAACAAAAACATTGTTATCATCATCATTATTGTTGTTACTATTATATAGTCGTATTTTTGTGATTATATATATATGCATTTATCATTCATTACTTTTCATTTGTTGAATGATATGTTGGGACATGTTTGAAGCTTGGGTGCGCTGGTGGTTGATTCATGTGTCCGGACCAAACATATAAACAGCGGAAACAGCAACAAGAGTCCAGACCATGATGTTAAATAAGAAACAATTTTGTTGGAGGGTTGATTGTGGGTGACAAAGACTGGGCTTCAACATATGCGTGAAACGATCGAGCAAAAGAAAGTGGAGTTCCGCCGCCTGGAACCTTGCAAAGCAGCAAACATGCAGTAATTCCCATACTAACCGACATTAATGTTGATGTTTGTGTGTTGTTTGTCCCATGTTGGACTTCTGGAAGGCACCGCGGCACCGCGCATTCTGACTGCACTGGCTCTAGATTACTCACTCAAGACAGGAATCATTCGACGTTGTCTGCCAGATGTGGCTCAGCAACAGTGCACAATCAATTCCAGTTGCAAACTTGCAGCCCAGGCTCAACTGCAATGGCCTTTGCTTTGGTACAGTCACGAAAACTGCACGTGTAGAGGCCTCAAATTTTAGCATGGTAAATCTCGAATATAGAGAATTACCAACAGGTCATTATTAATATTAATGACACTTGAACTTGTATTATTAATGACATTGATGAATATTGATTAATACTGTTCACTAAAAACAAATGGTTACACAGAGAATCAGTTTCCCCAATCCAGGTTCCGATATTTTCGGAGCTGTCAGTGCCATGTCATAGTTTCAGCTTCCGTCATGTTGCATCCCTTGTGCCATTGCCCATGGAACAGCCAGACGGCGATGCACCTTGGAAAAGATTAGCAGAAGGTTGTAATTTCATACAATGTGGGGCCCTAAACGATAGCTAAGTTGGTGCAAAATAACTCCAATGACTATAACTATGTTGTTTCTTTGGTTTATAGAGTTCATATAAACCAACTTATAACTGTAGTATACATATATATATATACATACTAGTAGTAGATTGCACTGGGAGGTTATATGATCAGTTATATGAGTATCCCCAAAATATGGGTTTTCCCATGACGTGATGATGGATTTCCCACCACACAGGTTGACCCCTCATGACCCGGCGCATTCCATGGCACCGCGGGGCCCAAAACGCCAAGGTCCAGGAAAAAACCATGGTGCGGGGGCCGAGATTCCTATAATTCTTGTGGAGATTTCTACAGGAAACGAACCAATCCATTGAAAAAAACGGACTTTGAATCTCTTAGAAAGCCCGCAGCGGCCTGTCATTCTAGCTTTGGAAGCTTGTTGGTGACTTCCCTTGGATTCCATGGTTCTCGACAATCGACCGTAGTGTCAAATACCTTCTTTACCTCCGAAAGGAATCCAATCTTCGGGATCGACGATCTACTGGATATACAGCTCTGGACCACCAAAGTCTACTTGTCCTGCATACCTGCTATAGTGTAACTGGATTTCCTGGCAGATCTGACAGGGGTTCCTAGCCTCAAGCTTTACAACTGCTTTCGGAAGATGATTCGTGACCTCATGATATTCACGGGTTCGAGATAGGATTCAGGCTTATATATATATAGATAATTATATATAAACCCAAGAAAACCCAATCTATGGCGATATTTTGTGGGTCATTCTCAATCAAGTCCACTCACAACCATTTTTTGGACTTCCAGCTTAGATTTTAGGGTGTTCAACCCATTTTTTTCTTGGCAAAGAAAAACATAAAGTGTCCTCTGTGTCCTTCCATGCGCCCATCAGAGGAACCCCATTTCTCTTGTGAGACCTGAGGTCTTCCAATTGGCGCCTCCGGAAGACCTTGCCTTGGACCACTGTCATGGCTGGATGAAGTTGAGATCCACACGTGTTGAATAGGCCTAGGATGCTCAAAAGACAAACGTCCTGCCATGTTTTTTTTTTCCGTACTAGACACCCATGAATTCAACTTGATCCTTTAAGATCACCCCTGCATTTCACAAGTGATGTGGGATTGAAACTGCTGCGGGATGCTATGACTGGGAGAAAAGGGACGATTGGGACAATCAAGACTGGTACAAGTGTTTTTTTGTTCTGCGCGCTTCAAGAACCACATGTAATCTCATTGCTTTTCGTGGATATATATATATATAAGTTTACCCATTCCCCATACCCAACTTTTGGCCGGGGACCAGCAAGCCAACCATATTTTACTTCCACCTAGTAATGAAGCCCCAGAATGTAATGGGTCTAACTCAGATTGATCATTTAGAAGCACTACTTCCAACCCTGGTTTAACAAACCCCCGTTGATTAAGTGGGGGCGCCCTCCAAAATGGTCATGATTTGCTGCCCAAAATTTCCCGCCCTGAAATTAAGCAGCCTAGGGGTAAATAAAAATCCGTGGTTGACATAATTACAGATCCAGCATCATCCACAAATTCGCAGAGGATACTGTACCCCACCACATAATCATACGGCACCACACTGTCCCCGTGAGTGTTCCACAAGGCACCAACTTGGCGGCTCATGGCAAATCTAACCCAGCTATATCACACTAGTCTAACTGGGTTGGTTCTTATGTAGTGTTATTACTCACTTAGCCTCCGGTAACATAGCTATGGGAAATCACCATGTTTAACAGGTAAGTCACCGATCTAAATGGCGCAATTTTGCATAGCAAAGTCTTGAATTACCAAAGGGTAATTCCCATCAACATTACCATTTGCTTGGTTAAATCATTGTCAAATCCATATGAATCACAGTAGGACCCCATCAAACCTCATAAAACTCATAAAATCCCATATAAATCGCCATAAATTCCCATAAAATCCCAGTAAATCCCATTAAAATCACCATGTTTCATCACCAGAAGGAGCTCACTGCGTTCACCTCTGCGAAGCTTCCCATGATGCCCTTGGAGCCTGGGCGGATGCTCCTCGATTTCCACTGGAAGGGTGGCCATTGGTGCCCCAAAAAGAGATAGAACAGCCATTTCCCAGAGGAATCAATATATTTGGAAGATAAGAAAGTGATCCCAGTCATGGCTTGATCCCCAAAAAAGATAGGAACATGTGTCCACGACGTTACAGATGAATGGAAGATAATGGCTGGTTGGTGGTTTGGAACATGGCTTTTATTTTCCATTCAGTTGGGAATGTCATCATCCCAACTGACGAACTCATATTTTTCAGAGGGGTAGTATACCACCAACCAGCAATATATTTGGAAGGGTGGGACATCCTATAGAATAGTGGAACATCCCCCAATGGAAGGGTGTATAGTGTTCCAATTTCCCTACAATGTTGAATAGTGGAACAATGCTTGTCTTTCAATTTTGGGGGTTGCTATCAAGATATGTACATGTCGACATCATTATGGGGGCATCTTATTTCTGATTTGGAAGAGGCATGAGGATAGAACTGACCAAGTCGATATGAATTCATGTGTGTGTGTGTCTGAAAATGGAGTGCATGGAGATATACATAGATATACCCCAATTGGCAAGTTTAACCGGCATGAATGTGAGAGAGAAAGAGAATGAAAGAGATGATACAGCATGTGATTTTGAGGGTCTCCTCCTCACAGGCTAACCCCCAGGTGGCAAGCCCAAGAATACTGATAGTCATGTTGAGAGCTTCATACTGATTTGTTTGGCATTTTTTCCAGACAATAAACACGGGAATCACCAGTCGATTTGAGGTGTGATGCTGGCTACTGTCCACAGGAAGATGTTGAATCGCTGCTCGGATGTTGCAGCGCGTCATTGACTTCACCCTTTGAGGTCCTCAGATGAATTGATGGTGACAATCAATTCATAGTAATGCTAGTAAAGCAATAGGATCCACCATCCCCAATTTTACCCTTTTTATGGGTGGTATGAAATATCAAATATGGGTGGTTGATTGTTGTTTGATTAACATCACTGTCATTACCCACTGTGTCATGAGACTTCGTCAAATTTCACTGGGGACATCCCATGAACCACTAGGGATCAATTGCAGCCACATGCTGGGGATCATCTCTTCACGGAGCCAGAAAATTAGCATGTTCCGCCAGAAAAATGCACAGCGTCTTTCTGATGATAATGTAAATATATACCAGTATGTGTGCTGCATTTTTATGTTGGGTAGATTTTTCGGAACATGAATGTAACCTTTTATCTTCAGTCTTTCCCGGCTTTTAACAATGATCCGTATTGGGATGGCCGGATCTGGTTGAAACAGTGTGTGTTGCATCCCTGGCCTATAGTTCCAACTGATGCCCAGCGAAGCGTTCCAATGCCCTTCAAGAATTGTGCCTTTTTGGGCCATTTTGCAACCCAAAAATGACTCGGTAATGACTCGGCAATTCTGTTCATTTGACTCTGCAGTACATGAAGGAAGACACTCCAATGCCTGCCGGACAAACTCTTATAGGCTGTGGCGTGAGAAGTCACGCTTAGATGAGCTGTTTGATGCCAAGCAGGATCAGGTGCGGGGCTCTTGGTGCAGGACTGAGCTGATTTTTTCGGGTACAAATTATAGCTATGGGATTTAAGCGTCCTTGAGTTGGGATATGGGGCCCCTATGGTTATTCTCACGGTCCACTTAAAATATCCAACCCTTAGCATGAATTCATCCAATGTTTTACTGGTCCAACATCTTGAGCCATACCACTTGATGGGCCGTGGGGCTGACTTTGCGAAACTTGCCGGCTCACCCTTGGCCTGGCTCCCTTGAACCAAACTAGGGGTTTTATTTAGCTCCATTTCATGTGTTTCTGTTCCCCTTGGTGCTCCTTGGCACAAGGCTTACTGGAAGGCACGTGATGAAATCTATCCGCAGGTCGGGTTGGGAGGCAGTTGGGAACGTGGCTCGTTGCTTGGGACATTTGCTGATTTTCTCAAAGCTGTTCATGGGGAGGTCAACCATCACTTGCAGTGATTGAAGGGTGAACCATATGGACCAAACCTAAGCAGACAAAAAAAAATAAAATGGCCCGCGCCGGGCAAACTGAACAATTAAGCACTTTTGGAGTTCTGGATTCGTTCCTTCGCCAGAAAAATGAATCCAACTAGAAAATGAATCGCACATTGTCAGCCTGGTGTGTGTTTGGGGTTACATGGGGCTACCATATTCATGGTCCACAGTCCAAAAATCCACGTCCTTGGGATGTTCCGGCGAGGCTGGTGATCGAGGTGGACCTTTGGGCAATCGTGCAGGTGACAAGTTGCAGGACCTTAGTTGAACTCATGCGTAACGAGAGGGAGATGCTGGTGTTTGCTTATGATCCCCTATCAAAATATATCAAATACCCCCTATCGAAACCATGAAACCGTGATTTAGTACTTTAGTACTGGATCTATTGTTCTTAGGGGCCCAGTCATGGAAGTACTGGGGATTCTACTGAGACATCCATGCTCAGCTGAATAAAATGCCGAAACTGTCAATGATGGTTTCCTAAAAAAATATGGATCCGTGTGGATCCCAAAATCATCCAAAAGTTTTTTAATAGATTGTTTTAGGGAAACCAATGATTTTTGGGCTATACAGGCTATACATAATTAACATAGATATTGTTCATTTGTCAAATGGCCCCACCCATTGTTTTCTTTCATTTTTTTTAAACATGTTTTCTTCAAAATTTGTTTCAGATTTTCCTCTGTAGGGTTTTCCCATTAGTTTCCGACATAGATGTCGATCATTTGCCAAGCTTCATCCCAAGGCCCCAATGGTCGTTCCATGCACTCGCTCCGTGCCATACCAGGAGATTGCAAATGCTGTGGGCGGCCTTAAGGTGCCCAAACAAATGTGCTAGATGGTGTCATCCAGACCTGATGTTGTACACTTCACTGCTTGATGAGATTTAAATGGATTCCCATGGGATCTTATAGGGTTCTAATGACGTTTTATATGGGGTGTTTCTTGGATGTTAATGGACTTTAATTGGAGTTGAATGAATTTCAATGAATGTCAACCTTGGAATCGGGATGATGGTACCCAATGACCGATATTTCTTCAGATGAGTTGAAACCACCAATCAGTTTATTTTGGATCAAATGGAGGGCACCCTTTGAACAACTTGCTGAGCCTCACTGATAGAATCTCCAACTGGACTTTGGTGAACGCCCCCCCTGCTTTGGAAATCTTTGGAACATGAGGCATTTCCTGAATGGTAGCTATATTCCAATGTTTCTTGTTCAAATTCTTTGTGTTGGTTGTTGCACACCATTGATCAGGGGTATGCCTCGCCTTTGTCCACTGAATAAGCTGGATTGTTTTTTGGGTTGAACACATTTGAACCTCAAATTCCATGGTTAAAGTCAGCAATTTGGTTGTCAGATCTCTGTTGTGATTGACTCATCATTGTCCCAGAATCACTCTTGGGAAAATGTAGATGGATTTGTCCCTTTACCCTCTTGTTATTTAACATAGCCATGGAAAATGGCCCATATAGAAATAGATTATTTTCCCAGCTATAAAGCTCCATTTATTTTGGGGATTTCCATGGCTATGTTAGTCATAACAAGAGGGTAAACCCAACCATTCTTGATGACTGATGACCTCGCAGGGACGTCAAAATACCATGTGGTAAACTGTGGTAAACCCAACAAAATAAAGCCATAAACCCATATAAACCCGCCATTTGGGGATGGTTGAAACCATCCCCATTTATAGTGATTATAGTGATATGCTTGGGGGCTGGTAACAAATTGCATTGGGTTTACTCACTTGGGAGGTCGATCGATTGGAGAACCAGGACTTTGTGGTGGGTCGTTACTAACTTGGGCAATAGAAACATGACCCATATGCTCCATGTATAGCAGATTTAACTATAAAACTGGGTGACTTGGGGTAAATGTTGGTACATGTGATATGGAGATGGGATTGGCTTCGGCGGAATTTCATGGACGTCCTGTAGCTATCGAGATGAAATGAGCCGTCAACTTTCAGAAGGCGGACTTCCAAATTGCAGAGATAAGGTCGAGATTCAGCCTGAACTGATACAGTACGTCGGAGATAAATCAGAGTTTAAGGAACCGTGGGCCAGCGACTTTGAGTCGCTGTTGAAATTCAATGACTTCTATTGTATTAGCCGTCCGATTTTGGGCTACCTTCTTTTGACACATATCCAGATGATCCAAGATGGTTTCGTTTGCGTTCCTGATTCCATGACCTTAAAGCTTAGATATACCACCCCAGAAGCCGTTGTGTGCCCATGGAATGTTCATGAGAATTCCACTTCTTGTTTCGAAAACGATTGGCCTCAAAAAGTAACCCAAAAAGAAAGAAAAGTTATATTGTTCTATAATTAACTACTATTTTAGTGAGGTTTGGATTTTCCTAGCTTTTGGGCATACCAGAATCACAGCACATCACCATCCTGGCCTTTTTTTTTCCAGGAGGAAGTGGTTTTCGTCGATGTGTGCGGAGCACCAGGTGCTTGGTCCAAGTATCTCTTCCGCATGGGTCAGCGCCCCAGGGGGCACCGCAGGGCACCGCAAATCTCTGGGGGTTCTCTAGGTGATGTTTACTCCGGTAATTTAACATAGCTATTGAACATGGCCATTTATAGTGGATTTTTACCCATTTGAAAATGGTGATTTTCCATAGTTATGTTAGTTTACCAGAGGGTAAAATGACAAGAAACCTTGGATCTGCATTGTAATCCTGAGATATTGGATATCAATTAGGTGTAGAGGTACCATACGAAATACATAAATAATATATATATATATGTATATATATATAGTGTATATAAACATGAAATGTATAACTATATTTTAAACCGTACTGTATGTATCTATGATGTAATATATATTTATATAATCCCTTCACACACACATACCTACGTATGTATATATGTATATATATATATATATGGGCGGTATGTGTATATATGTATATCGAAAATCATGGGACCCTGCAGCCTGAAGTCCTGTCAGCCAGGTGCCCACAATGTTTCAATATTAGCGGCTTTATGTTTGTTCAACATTTGTGACCTAAAATGGGGTTTACTCCTGGTCATTTTATTACGGAACATGATGATAAACGATGGGATTTTGATGGATTTTGGGGGTGCCCTATTTTCAGACACACCCATGTGTGCTTCAGGTTCAAAGTAACAAGTTTGTGATGATCTTCCCTGATATGTTCTAACGAATGCACTTGGATGTGATATGGCTGTTTCACTCTGTGAATTGGCGGATTTCATGACAAACCAACGATTTCATTCTTTTCGATGCTCTTTGTTTCCTCAACAGTTTTGGATATTGGTCCCAATATAGTTTAATGATGTTTAATGGAAGAAGATGGTATAATGATGTGGTAATGATCTGGTTGGGACTTAAGCAAGCTGTTCACCATCTGTACACACATATTTACACACACACACACGCATATATATATATACACGCACATACGCATATATATATATATATATACATATTTACGTATGCATATCCGCTTATCCGCTGAATCCAATCCATGGATGCCAGAGGTGAAGAGAAACGTTGTTCTATGAAGGGCTATGGTTTCAGCTTGAGTCGGGGCACCAACGAGAAGAGCTGCACCTGGTTCAAGCAGGAGACGGAGAGAATTGGGTTGACCTTGCCTGGATACCTTTTGGCTATTTAATGATAGGGATTATATAATAGGATTTATGCTCTTTTAATAGTGGGATATACATTAATAATATAATAATGGGATATACATGGGAATAATAGGATCTAGTGGATGATTTCAGGGAAAATTCGGGGATTTAACCATGAATCATGGGGTTTTAGCTATGGAAGATGTCCGGTAAACATAGGTAAATCCTCAGACATTATCTATCAGTGGGCCAGTATCCATGGCTATGCTAAATTACCATAGGCTACCCTTCGGTCATTACAAGGTGGAGCCCCCTAAACAGCCAAGTTTACGTAAACAACTTGGTTAAATGTTGGGTTTATGGGGGATATAACTATAGTTATTTTAGTATATCAACCAACTTATAGGTGGGAGGCCTCACCGTGTACTACAATATGGCTAGGAATTTCCCAGAATACTTGGAGGTTTTTAAGCATAAACTACCATATTTGACTAATGTTGCAGAGGGTAGTTGGGTACTTTACCTCGGCCTCTCTCTTTCGCAATTCCTCTCCTATATTCTGTTTGTGGCACATGATGGTCACGAATCTTTGCAGCACTTGCTGAGGCTCCAATCTTTTGCTTTAGATGGGAAAGGCATAATCATTTGCAGCAGGGTAGTTATCTAAGATGGGCAATGATGACATGTAGATAGATGGGACGTATAGATTTTTGAAATTTGGCGATTCAACCAGCAAAGAAAAGAATCCCAATGGGCATACAGTTATACATGAATATAGCAAATTTAAGACTATACAAACAACAAACAGTTTCAGGTTGTTTGGGGAAAGCCCAAGCATGGAACATGAGTGGCTATGACAAAATTACACATCCTTCGAGTTTGTTTTGATCATGATTGTTTCAGCCTTGTTTCAAAACCTCCATGGTTTTTGAGGCTTTGAAACACATTTTTCACTTCTCATGTGATTTGCCGTTGTCATGCAGCTGACTTTCCCATGGCGCCGACGTGTGCTCCTCGCCTCACTGGCTGCCCTGCTTCTCACGCTGTGGCGCCGGCTGCGAAAGAGACAGAGCCCGGACGTGGCTGGAGGTTCAGAAGTGCAGCAAGTTCCTTGCCAAGTTTGGTGCCAAAAATGGGGATTCATTTGGCCAGAGGTGGCGTGGAGGTATGTAATATATTGTGTGTGTGTGTGCAGATATATGTGTACATATACATGTGTGCAGGAGCGTGTGTGTGTGTAAGAGTGTGTTTGCACAGACATGCGCATCACATGTATATACATTTACATACATACATAAGTGTAGCTACATACATACGCCTATATATATATGCACATGCATCTACATTCATTTACATACATTTACATCCATTTACATACATTTACATACATTTTACATTTACATGTATATTTTACCTTTACCTTTACATTTACATACATACCTACCTACCTAGCATACATACATACATGCATGCATACATACATACACACACGCACATACATACATACATACATACATGCATGCATGCATGCATGCATGCATCCATACATACATACATCCATGCATGCATACATACATACATACCAGCACCCCCTAATGGCTGTCAATTGGACAGCCGTTTTGTCAGGTCACCAATGGGAAGCCGTTTTTTTTTTGGTTTTACTGATCTAGATTTTGATGGTTCACCTCAATAATCACCCAAATGTCCCAAAGGCCGTGGACAGATGCTGCCCGTGCCACCGCAGCCTGCAGCGGCTGGGTTGGGGTTTTATCCGGCAGCTTAGAGGCATACTACCAAGTCAATAAGTTAAATCATTATCTGATGGAATTTACTGTGGGGATAATGATGTAATAGGTTCTAACTCATCAAAACCAATGATAATACTATATCTCAAGGCCACTGAATGGTCCAAATGTTACCACGGGTACTTCTGCGACCTCGCCCGTTGTTACACACCTTTGGTGCCATGCCGGTCCGGGGCATGCGTCCAGAGACCAAGTTACTTGGATCAATTCTCATCCCAAGTTGTTACAACCAATCATTTTGATGCATACTCTATCCTATTACTTTCCATTAAACCCAATTGGATCCCAGGGTCTTGCTTGGTGAGATGATGAAGAAACTACCGAATGACAAGACCATCAAGGAGGACTTGGTTCCGGGTGGAGATTTGAGGTCCAAAGGGAACGGGTGGCTGCGATCAGCCTTCAAATCTAGTGGTATGAAAAAGGTTCCCCGAGAAGGTCAAATGCGATTAGCTGTCAAGAAGCTGATTGGCAAAAAAAAATGGAGAATCCCGACGAAAACTAGCAATTTGTGTATTTATGCCCCATTAAGATACTGGTTTTATTAATGTTATCATATGTTATACATCCCCAAAAAAATCACTCATCTAAGGAAAGGTGCTCGCCCGTGATGTTCGTGCAGAATGGGTGCAGCAACAGGTACCACGGTTAAATGGGTTGTCGCATTCCAACATATAATTTTTTGTCCATTGTGTGTTGTTTTTGACTCCTCTCTGAATCGTAGCCTGAGGCCTTCAAATGCCATGATATTCTCTTGAAGCACTCCAGGGCTGGACGTAGGGGCTTCCACTACAGGTCACCAACTGGTAGCCAATCGAAAGGGTATCTCGTGCAGATTTAGACCAAGTTTCTGAGAGTCTCCAACCCATTAGAATTGGGTTTAAAAAACAACATGAATAATATTCATTGGAAAGGGTGCCCGGCTAGCTGCTTAGGTCATCTATGGATCAACTGGAGACACAGCCGATAGACCAGGATGAGATTCCAAATCTTGATGAGAATGACATGCCTCCTGGCATAACATGTTGCTTCGTAGTGTTTCGTCCTTTTTTGTAGGTGTCTAATTTGGATTATAGTGTCAGAAAATTTCTGTGAAGATACATGGGTCAACATTGTGGTCTGGAACCTTTGCCAGGAAAAAATGTGGCTCCAATCCGAACCCCTCTGACTCTGCTGTTAGCAACACGGATGTCGATGAAGCTTCTGAGTCAGAATCCGGCACTGATGATGAGGTGCAGTACCAATGTCCATTTTGTTATGAATAATCTATCCAATATGTTTCAAATTTGAAATACAATGTATTCATGGTTCCAGCAGATACAATCTAAGGGTTGCTCATTTGTGGGCTCTCTCCAGGAAGCTGAGGAAGAGGCAGAGGAAGCTGGTCCAGAAAGAAAAAAACAAAAGAAGGTTGGGTGGGAATGGGGAGGTTCATGATTCAGGTTATTATCAAGAACTGAAAGGTGGAAATTTCACTTTCTCATCCCTTGGCCCTACTGTTCTATCACCTGGGGCCGATTGTGATGAGGACAGTTCAGAAGATGAGATGAAGATGTGAAAGTCGATGCCCCAAAGGCGAAAGGTGAATGCAACCCATGGACACAAAAGACCCCACCAGTGATGAGTTCTTCAAGTGAGGAAGAGGTTGAACAGCGCACTGACAAGAAACGAGGACTAGAAGACACTGAAGAGCAGGATGGAAGTAGTCAAGATGAGGCTTTCCCCGCTGTCCCCAAGCGTATGAAACAACACCCAATGTACAAGGAAGCAGTCGCAATCTTTAAAGAGGATTCAGATGGAGATGAAGATAGTGATACTTCAAGTGCAGAGAGCGAAGAAGTGAAGAAGACAGGTGCAGTGCAAGACAAAGATGAAGTTCAAGCGACGCAAGATGATCACGAAACAAGTGATGAGGCGGAGGACAGAGATGAAGGCAAAGAAGATCAGTCAGAACATGATGATCAACATGAGGAAAAGGAGCAACCAGAACCAGAGAAGGTACAGACAGAGAAGACACAGGAAAGCGATGATGAAGACAGTGAAGACCAGGAGAGCGATGCATGTGAGGGGACAGAGACAGGCCAGAAGGATGTGGAGGAGATTGGGAAAGACAAGACGAACTCTGACATGAGCGAGGACGAGAGCGAAGACTCAGGACAGCAGGAAGAAGAAGAAGACAATGAAGATGACAAAGGTTGTGAAGGAGAAGTGGCCAAGAATGAAGATGCGCAGAAGGAGATGGATGAAGAGGACAATGGTGAAGAACAGGAATGTGAAGACACTCAGAAAAGCGATGCAGAGGAGAGTGAGGATGTGGAAGGTGAGAAGGGTGCAGAAGATGATAAAGAAAGCGACAGTGAGGATGAGGGATCGCAAGGTGAGGTGGGTGGTGAAGATAGCACCAAAATTGAGGAAGGAGCGACACAGGAGGAGGATGAACCGGCCAAGGTGGAAGAAGAATCTGATGATTCACAGAGCGGAATGGGTGAGGTGAAGGCAGGAGGAGAGAGTGAAGATGAGCAGTCAGATGACAGCGAGACAGCTAAGAGAGAGGATGCAGAGAGTGAGAGATGTCAGGATGATGAGGAGATCAAGGAGGAGAAAGAGCAACAGGATGAAAGTTCAGAAGGTGAGGAGCAGGTCGGTAAAGAAGACAAGGTTGAAGAGGACACGGCAGAAGATAAGAACAAAGGTGGGGATGAGGAAAGGGAATCATCTTCGAGTTCTTCATTGGACAGCTCTGACTCCGATTCAAGTTCCAGTTCGACAAGCTCTCAAGACTGCAAAGAGAAGGAAGAGGTCTTAGAGAAGACAGCTGAGGAAGAAAATAAGCTGGAGATGGATGCTCGCAAGGCAGGTGTGTTAGCTGAGCTGGATGCCTTACACATGATACGTTACTGGGAGTTCTGCCAAGGATGGCATCCAGACTTTACCATTCAAGAAGCTTTATGTGCTGATGTGGCCCCTACACAAAAGGGGGAGGGACCACAAACCCACCCGGAAAAAATGAGGGATTCTATCCTCACCAGCTTCCTGCAGAAGAAGACACAGCCAAACACGAAGAAAGTGGAAAAGACAAAGCGAGTTAAGACTGAGGAGAAGGTGGAGGAGCCCACAAACAGGCATCCCTGTGAGGTTCCCAACAAACGTCTCCGGAAAAAAACTTCCAGTGCCTTATCTATGTTATAAAGCCTTGGTTTCGATGAGTGGCCCCATGCTAACTTTGTGGTAGGTATTGGTAGCTGATCTAGATACTTATCCCCAAAATCAACCCTCCCTGAAAATAGATATAGTAGATATGGGTGTTGAATCTCGCTTGAGCTGGTTGATGTTCTTTTTTTGGGGAGTGTCCCTGTGTAATTCAAGTCCCTGTGCATCTTAGGTGTGGCAATCCTGGATGCTCCACCCGAGCCGTCTGCAGCCTCTGCCAACGATCTTGGGAATGCGGAGGAGGCCTGCACAGAGTTGTGCTCAAAAAAAATGGTAGGGGTAGGGGCCGGGTTGCTGGTGCTAATCTTAATGAAAGCACATTACCACAATTTTGTATTATATCATATCAATAAATCACAATGCCATTTATTTGACCATCAGTCTCCCCCAACTATCCCTCAACCCCAAATTCTCCAACACAGATGTGCTGCTCAGGATGCCAAAGATAAGAAGGCTACGAAGTCCCTGGTTCATCGTGAGAAGTTCAAGGACTTCAGCCAGAACGCCTACACCCTCGTCATTAGTCGATGTCAGCAATTAGCTTTAAGTAAGGCTGGGAATAAGCTACCAACCCCTGCTGAGCAACTTGAACTTATTAACAAGCGGCGGGAAAAGAAGAAGGCAAGAGTTGCTAGTGCGAACCTTTGATGAGAATCTGGAATGAATGTTGTGGTTATCCCCTCCTTATTTTTAAGTTTGCAACCCAAAGGTAGGAGTAGATATGGTATGTACCTTTCATCATATCTGATCTCATGATTGTCAAAATCTTCATGGGGTAACTAAGGAAGTTCGATCTTCTGTGCCGGGCGGATGATCTGCAGGACGGCTGGGTCTGCGAAATCCGGCGACGTCTTGAAGGAAAAGCCAAAGGCCAACTCTATAAGGTATGGACTACACCAAACGGAGTTCAATGCTGGACAAAGTGCCTTGGCATACTATCATGTCAGTGGGAACTTAAACCAAACAAAATTGCATTATCTCTAACTTTGTTGACTGATGTTAAATATTGATTATGCAGTTATATGAAATATCATATGTTCTTTCACGGACATAAATGTTGCGAATCTAAGGGGTGCTGCTTCGTCATATGGGTTCAAAGAAGAATCCTTCGCCAAGCTGGCTGAGTTGCAAAAGAAACTGCCTAAGACTAAGGGGCCTGGAACAGGGGAGGTGTCCAAAAACAAGACACCCAAGAAGACGAAGAAGAATGTGCCAAAGGCATCAAAAACAAAACAAAAGAAGTAGAAGTGATTTTTCAGGGGCAATGATCACATTGATTGTCCCCACATGGACTTACGGTGAATGTGTCTATCTATGACTGGCCATGTGAAATGAAACCAATCTCAATCATTTGCGTCCATGTCTGGGGGGACAGTTCGATGCTTGAGATTCACCTCCAACAGTGGGGCTTCAGTGATCCAGGCCTTTCACAGAAATGGCATATGGGTTTATCTTTTAAAAAACTATTTTTTTCAAACTAGTGTTCACAGTTCTCCCAACATTTTCACTATTGTTCAGTGGTGAAGTTATGGTTTGGATCATTCACAACACCGTTTCTTATGCGAACGGATTCGAGCTGCGCCTGGTCACGCTGAAACTGCACTCAGGCTGAATGTAGGGACCTGCATGAGCAACTGGTAGGGATGGGTTGCGTCACAGGGTTTACATTGCAGTGGACCCAGGTGCTTGTTGTGCTATGGATGTAATTTTCTCAGCCATTTCAACCCAAAAAAATCTGTGTAGTGAACTATGGATGAATATTGTCCCATCATCAACATCATCAACATCATCATCATCATCATATTCATTATCAGAAAAGAATGCATGCTAGATAATGATAATGATTATGCTAAATTTTGTTCTCTAGAAGGGTGACCCGTAGACTCGTTGCTGCAAAACACCTTTAAAGGAGGTGTGATGAATTCCAAGCTGTTCATCACCATTCTTGCCCTACTTGTTCAAGTACCGCTGCCGTCACAACAAGAGGCGAATGACTTTGTCCCTTGGTATTGAATCAAACATTGGGTTGCCAAAATGCCATGTGGAACTCCTATCCCATATAAATCCATAGTTTGATAATTGTGATGAACACATGAAATACCAGGTAATACCAAACACATGATGTGTGGTGTTGGATTTTATATTCAGTTTTTGCCCCATGTTTCTGGCTGCAATGCCCTAGGTCGAAGTCTGCAGTGGAGAAGGACAACTCAGCCGTGCATTGTGGTCGTGTAAATTCCAGGGGAAAGCTTTTGATGCTACTTGGATTCAACGTATGATTGATCAAGGTACTTCAAAGATGAACACATTTTACCTGCACCTACTTTGGTAATATGTTCCCCAAAATCTCCATCTCAGGTGTTGTACTCCAAGAACCACAACTTCTTGAGGACGGTGGGATTCATGGCAGTGCTGTCAGCTGCACCTTGGAATTACTGGGTATTGTGTGCTTTGGGTTGGGTAACATGCGTGTTTGAGTTTGTGGGGTTCACACACTCCACAAGGTACGCAACACGCGGAGAGGTGGTTTGCTGTTCTTTGCGCCACCATGCAGTACTTGGGTGTTTTTGACCCTTTGATGCAAAAAAAATGGGTGGAAGAATTGATGTCTGCATTGGCACTATATATCAGCATAGATATCCCCAATTTGCTTTTAAGATCTCAGGTCGTCCCCATCGACAGGGCGCAGCTGGCTAACACCGGAAGGTTTCGGTACCAGGTGTGTGGTATTGGCCAACATCTTTGTAATGAGAATGTTGTATATGTTTCTTGGCTTTGCAAGTGTGTGTGTGTGTATGCGTGCATGCTTAAGATGTTTCCAAACCCGACAGTGTTCCCAGTGATCTGTGTTTGGATGATGTTTCAACCAATTCCAACCTGGACAATGTTCCTCCAAGTGTACGGGTTTGGATGGTGTTCCTCATCTTGAAGTCTCCATGAACTAAGTTTGTTCTATGCCTGGCGACGGGGCGTCTATGTAGCTATTGAGCAGCCCATCAGTTCAGTATCTTGGTCATTGAAAGAAGATGGTGTAGCGTAATTAATGGCATTGACCTGAAATGCTTAGAAGCCCCGATCAGTGGTGTCCAAGGTACTCTTCGATTGGCCACCTGTGAAAAGACTGTTGTCGTTTATTGGTGCGAGGACTCTTCTGGTGTTTGTGGATTTGTTGGCATCGGTTTGTGACTTTATCAGTGCTGGTGATCTTGCAGGAAAATAACATTTCCCATGGGGAGTTATGGAAGTCCAACATTGAAATATACAACGATTCTTCGAAGCATTTGAGGTGTCTCAAACTGATATGTGTATGTTCCTTTCTGGGACATGTTGAACATTTACATTTGAAATAACTGGTCGATACCCAACAATTCTGGAAAGTGGTTTTGCAATATCATTCTTGGTTGGTATATGTTAGTCTCCTTTCCTTCCGGCTGGGACGCTCAGGATTTGGTCCACTTTACCTGGGATTTCGAGCCTTCGTCGCCCTCTGGATGTGAAACAGTTGCGTCTGAGCCTAGCGAGGACAGTGGTGGGCACACTTGGTTGGCCAAAAAAGGAAAGGGATGAAAATGGTTGAGGCTAATGGGGAAACATACCCAAGTTTAAATGAAATCTAATTGTAGCTGAACACATTGTTTGATTTAAGGCTTTGAAGAGATAAAAACTCATTAAGTATGGTTTCTCCACTCAGTGAAATGGTGTTTATTTCCACTTTCGCACGAAATGGTTCACCTCATAGTCGATCCACGCTCAAGCTTGAGCTTCGAACATGTGTTCTTCACCTTGTCTTCCCTGGTGTCTGTGTCACTCATAGCAATGTGCCACTTCTTTCAGTTTTGCTTTGCAGCACACTGCATCCAGTAAGATCTGGAAGAAAGTGCTGCAACTGAACCAGCAGCCTAATGTCTACGAAAGCCTTGTGCATCTCCAATCAAGTCTAAACTTCTGTAGTTGTTTGGCCTTTTCCACCCTGAACTTTAGCATCCCCTAGCCTTGAAGGAACTCTGTGAATCTTGTGAAGAAGACGGTGGACAAGAAGGGTCGCCGCAGAGTGGCAACTTGTATAATCAGTGCTTACGTGGGTGATTTTTAGACATGCACTAGTGGTGTATGAAATGCCTAGTTGAATGTGTCTACTGAACTTGAACTCTTACTCAATGAAATTGAATCTCACTGAATATTATATATAACTTTATATTGTTGCATCTGAGGCGGGTATCAAGCGTGAGCTGGCTCTATCGGCCAACTACCCCAGGGAGTTCGGGCTGGCATTGGCGGCCCTTTTGCCTCGTCCCGGGGTTCGGCCAACTGATGATGCTGTTGATTTGACATATCCCAATGGGTCAGACCACCTTGGGTCCTTGGATGATCTTACAAAGGGGCCAACAAAAGCTTGGTGGCGAAAGCATACTCGGTCGGGGCTGATGGGTGGTAAGCTGATGAAATCTTAAAAACCCAAATATTAAACAAAAACAAAACCCCAAGTAACATATGGTGTTGGGTAACACTGATGTATTAAACTGCCCATAGCCCTCGCTTATTCTTTAGAAGTGATGGCCTATGCCTCGGGGTGTCGTACGGAAAAAAACAAAACAGTCTTGCTGAGTAACCACCGAGTGGCCTGCAGTGTTACTTCATGTGAAACATCTGGTATGGTCATATATAAGTTTTGCTAGCATTGGAACTGTCCCAAGCTAATTCCCTATCTATGATTCATAGTTGTGGCCCTCAGTTCCGATTTCGGTATTAGACCAAAAATGCCTGGTATCGCTGACCATCCTGCTATCCTTGAACTCTATGCTCTACGCCATGAGCGTTTATGCTTGAGCTGCTGGCTCACCCAAATTGAAGACTGGTTAGATGAGAATCTTGGTGCTGTTAAATTGGGTTTGGGGTGAGGTTAGGCTAGGGCTTGCCACCACATGCTGGGAATATTCCACAAATAGAAAAACAAGAGTCATCATAATTAATTACGTTCATTACCTCCCAAATCCTCCTCAACTCCCCACGTAACATTGGCCATACATTATTATATACGGGGGACCAACCAGGTTGGATTCTTGAAACCAATGTCGTTGAATGTCATTGATATGTGATGATAACCGTATTTCCTATTTGGGGCTAACCTTATCGGCTCCTCAGGATGGATGTGAGGAACCTACGTTGCATTAGCAACGATTGCAACTGTGAGTGGGAAGCTCTAGCCGCAGAAAAACGGGAACGTAAACGGTTGTCCAGAAAGGCCAAGGAATCTGAGGGCCAGTAATTTAGTTATATTGGGGGCTGGGTAATATGGATCCTGGGATTTTGGATGACTAAATTGTCGTATGTGGCTATCATTGGCTTTCAATTCTAAAAGAATACCCCCAAAAATCCAATTGCCATTTCCAAACCATGAGTCTCTGAAAATTTCCAGGAATCTCCACCCAGCACAGATCCCAAGCCTGGGATTGCACACGCCAGCCACAGAGCTGCGACAGGAACCTCCGGGGTAATGTGAAAAAAAAAGAAGTGAAATTTGGGATTTAGATGCGTGTCATTGCGTGTCATTTGCGTGTCATTTGTATCAACTATGGCTGTCTAATGGACGGCCGTTTTCAAAATGGCTTTCCAATGGACGGCCGTTGTGTGCGTGCCACGGGAAATCATGTAGGAAACTGCGTGTCATTTGCGTGTCATTCCAAAATACATTCTTCCCATGTTCTTCCCATCCTGATAAATATTTTGGCTCCAAGGTATCTTTTTGGGAAACTTTTTGGGGTTCCAGGGACCAGGCTCCATGACCCCGGAACAAGCTGCCCGAATAAGGGCAAAAAAGGCAGCTACGCTTCCAGACCCAAACCTGGAGGCCTTTGAGAAGAAGAGGCTTGCCCTGCAAAAGGTTGTGGAGGAGGATCAGAAACGAGCTGAGAAACGAACCAAGGAGGCAGAAGAAAAAAAGCGTCTTGAAGAGAGGAAAACAAAAGGTAAACATAGTAGTCAGGCAAAGGGTGTGCCAGCCAAAGAAAAGGTTGAAAAGCAGGCAGAGAGCTGTGAGCCAAGAAGTGGTGAACTTGACAAGGTAAAGACAAAGAAGGGCAAGAAAGAGGTTGAAACGGAGAAGGTTGAAGCAAGCAAGGCATCACAGGCAAGCACAGCACCAGCCACTGCAGCACCAGCACCCACAGCCAAAGAGAAGAAGGAAGTGAATGAGAAGAAACGGGATTCAGCAAAATCTGGCGATGCAGATGGAACTAGAAAGGATGCAAAACCTGTTGATGTGAAGACGAAGAAGGAAAAGAAGGAGAAGAAAGAGGTTGAAACGGAGAAGGTTGAAGCAAGCAAGGCATCACAGGCAAGCACAGCAATGGCCACTGCAGCACCAGCACCCACAACCAAGGAGAAAAAAGGAGAGAAGAAGGTTTCGAATGATGCTAAGACGAAGGTCTCCAAGGCCTCTGGTGATGCAGGTGAACCTGATGCAAAGCAAGATGATGTGACTGGCAAGAAGCAGAAGAAGGAAAAGAAGGAGAAGAAAGAGGTTGAAACGGAGAAGGTTGAAGCAAGCAAGGCGTCACAGGCAAGCACAGCATCAGGCAGTCGAGCACCAGCACCAGCACCAACAGCCAAAGAGAAGACAGAAGAGAAGAAGGATTCGAATGATTCCACTGACAAGCCCATGGAATCCAAGAAGCCTTCTGAAGCACATGTGAAGACAAAGAAGGAGAAGAAAGAAAAGAAGGAGAAGAAAGAAGCTGAGCCCGAGAAGGTTGAAGCAAGCAAGGCATCACAGGCAAGCACAGCAATGGCCACTGCAGCCCCGGCACCCACAACCAAGGAGGAAAAAGGAGAGAAGAAGGTTTCGAATGATGCTAAGACGAAGGTCTCCAAGGCCTCTGGTGATGCAGGTGAACCTGATGCAAAGCAAGATGATGTGACTGGCAAGAAGCAGAAGAAGGAAAAGAAGGAGAAGAAAGAGGTTGAAACGGAGAAGGTTGAAGCAAGCAAGGCGTCACAGGCAAGCACAGCATCAGGCAGTCGAGCACCAGCACCAGCACCAACAGCCAAAGAGAAGACAGAAGAGAAGAAGGATTCGAATGATTCCACTGACAAGCCCATGGAATCCAACAAGCCTTCTGAAGCACATGTGAAGACAAAGAAGGAGAAGAAAGAAGCTGAGCCCGAGAAGGTTGAAGCAAGCAAGGCATCACAGGCAAGCACAGCAATGGCCACTGCAGCACCAGCACCCACAACCAAGGAGAAAAAAGGAGAGAAGAAGGTTTCGAATGATGCTAAGACGAAGGTCTCCAAGGCCTCTGGTGATGCAGGTGAACCTGATGCAAAGCAAGATGATGTGACTGGCAAGAAGCAGAAGAAGGAAAAGAAGGAGAAGAAAGAGGTTGAAACGGAGAAGGTTGAAGCAAGCAAGGCGTCACAGGCAAGCACAGCATCAGGCAGTCGAGCACCAGCACCAGCACCAACAGCCAAAGAGAAGACAGAAGAGAAGAAGGATTCGAATGATTCCACTGACAAGCCCATGGAATCCAACAAGCCTTCTGAAGCACATGTGAAGACAAAGAAGGAGAAGAAAGAAAAGAAGGAGAAGAAAGAAGCTGAGCCCGAGAAGGTTGAAGCAAGCAAGGCATCACAGGCAAGCACAGCAATGGCCACTGCAGCCCCGGCACCCACAACCAAGGAGGAAAAAGGAGAGAAGAAGGTTTCGAATGATGCTAAGACGAAGGTCTCCAAGGCCTCTGGTGATGCAGGTGAACCTGATGCAAAGCAAGATGATGTGACTGGCAAGAAGCAGAAGAAGGAAAAGAAGGAGAAGAAAGAGGTTGAAACGGAGAAGGTTGAAGCAAGCAAGGCGTCACAGGCAAGCACAGCATCAGGCAGTCGAGCACCAGCACCCACAGCCACAGAGACGCAGGAAAAGGAAAAGGATAACGTGTCAAAGAGATCTGGTGAACCAGCTGCATCTGGACAGGGTGCTGATGCGAAGAACAAGAAGCAGAAGAAGGAAAAGAAGGAGAAGAAAGAGGTTGAAGATGAGAATGCAGGAAAAGATGAACCATGTACAGCTCTGTGCATCCTTGGGCAAGCCCGTCCACTGGTGAACACAAGCTTGGCGTCAACGGAGGGAACAAAGAGAAAGCAGGTTCAGGTGACAGGAGAAGAGGAGCCACAGAAGAAAAGAAAAGGTGATGAAGAGAAGGTGAATGATAAGAAAAGACCGGCCTCAGCATCGCCTTCCACGAAACCAGCTCCCAAACGGCAAGAGATTGCAAAATCAGGAAGCCAGGACTGCCTCTTTTCATGGCCTGGCTCTGGGTTACTAACCACTGAATTCAAAATACAAGTAAAAGAAACCTTGTGATAGCATCGGATTATCCCAACTAAGACCATAACCCCTCTTTGGTTCAGCTATGGGATCATCCTTGTACTTATCCCTCGTTTGGTTCAGCTTCCATTAGCCCAGGAGATGCTCAAGGAACGAACATTGACACTGGCTAGCATTGACTTGGGAGTCTCAGAGTCCAATTTCTCCAGCCCGCGCCGAATGTTGGATTTTGAAGAGGCCCCTTGGTTGAAAATCCCTTCCCATTGGGGGGATAATGTGCTTAAGGCTCCAGTAAACTTATCTCAAATAGCCAGCACCTATGATATTGGGTACCCTGACATGGATCACCCCTTCGAAATTGGAAGATATCCAAAATATGATGGTGATATGTAATGTAATATATTGAGCTTAACATTTAAGGCTTAAGGGTTTTCTTAAGTAACCAGCATGTCTCCGGCAAACCGTGCTCTAAGGATCCTACACCAGGAAGCAGTGAAAGGAAGGAGCGTCGTAAAAATCTCACTGAGGAGGAGAAGGAAAAGATAATGTCAATGCAAAAACCCAGTGAGATGCCATACGATGATACTCGCCTCTTTGGAAAAAAATGAAACCACATAGATTTCCAAGTTTGTACATTTGTTTGAGAAAACTGCTCCTAGAACCCCTAATCAGCTCCAGTTCAGGAAAGAAAGAGGCAATACGCAGCAATGAGGCGAGCGATCTACAAGGAAGCGAAGCCGGAGTTGGTTGCCAAGTTTAGCTTGGCCTCTGACAAAGAGCGGCTACCTAGTTGCAACCCCAATCAATCGTTTTTTTCTAAATCAAACTGTTTGATTTGGAATTGTATAGATCTTATGTAATTCCCCCTCATTCTGGTATCCCAGGTTCCAAATGTTGAAGACCTGGATCCAGAACCAGGACATCGCAGAGATTGAGATCGAAGAAAAATATGTTTCGTTTGTTTCCACGTTGCGGACGGACCGCTACACAACGGTTAGGGCCCCATCTCAAATAGTTTGATGGTATCCTGGTATTTTCCCAAGACATATGTCCATATGTTTTTTGTGGGTCTTGAAAGGGTATAGTCTATAGTATGGTATAGTTGTGACTCCTGGTCAGCTAAGGTCACGATGTTTCAGCTTGAGAAGATTTATGGAAAGAGTACAGAGGCCAAAGCCTTCATCCAAGAGCTTACCAAGGGAAACTTGGCTCTTAGACTCAGACTACTTAAGGTATCCTCAGACTTCAGATTCACAAATTGTATAATGTATTATCTTTGATCAGTGCATATTGCATAATAATAACGATGGAAAACATGTTTTGGAAAAATATTGGAGTCATAATTCACAAGCATAACTTTGTCGGGGATAAACCTACAGTCCCCCTGACTGGCCCATCTCCGCTTCAGGACAGGCTGGAACTCCTCACCCACAGGCCTGGCTGGGATACCTTTCCTTTGTATGCTCGTCCCACTTCAGCTCTGGATTCTGTGACCTCGGCAGGCGCCATCGTCGCGCAAAGCTAGGATGTATAAGATTTTGAAAGAGGTGATGGAAGACCACCAAACGGGATCAACAGCCACAACCTCTGCAACATGGTTTAAAAATATGTGTTGATGTACTGCATTTAGCAATATCAAATACATACATTATTGGATATCTAAGGCAAGCTTGTCTGGACGTGTCCGAGACGGAGCTGCCAAGCAACTGCTTGCAAAGCAGTTGCAAGGGTTACATGGAAACCTCCCGGAATTCATGAACCTTACCACTGGGCAGATTCGGTCCAAGAAAGCGAAGAAAGAAAAAACACCTGCCCAGGAAGCAATGGCTGAAATGAAGAAAATGCACAAAAAGTTCCTTTGAGAATTGTTGATAAACAGTGTTCGTTTCATTGGGTTCTAGTGGGTCAACATTAGTTTCACAATTTTTCCTGTGGGATGTCTTGTCCAGCCCAGGTTGAAGCAGATCGTCAATGAGCTTCCCAAATGCATACAGGACATCGAGGACTATGGGGTCAGAAACTGCAGTGAACTGGTGTCTTTGCCAAATTAATTTTGACTTGGGGTATCTATACTACGCATCTTAAAACAAACACACTTGTATGGGGTAACACGCTTATGGGGTTTCAAGTCGAATGTGTCTTATTTCGGTAGTGGTGATGTGTGATACCAACCATCTGCAGGTGGCTGCTTTGGATGGTCACCGTGAACCAGCCCTTGAAGAGTTCGGAGTGGTGAACACTCTTATCAACACACCACTGTCGGATGTGGACCCTCAGGACTTCAATGTGAAACTTGAGGCATCGAAAACCAAAGCCGCGGTGATTTTGGGTGACTTAAATGATGGGAAACGCAGGGTCAATGCTGCTAAGGGACCCAAGAAAAAGAAACAGGTCCAGTCCCGTGCTGAGGAGTCCAGCATAGCAGAGGATTCCGACTGATAGATTAAAGATATCCACCCCCAAAGACTTACCACTGTGGAATAACAGTATTGGTTCTAGGTGGGTGCACTGATTGCTTGGAACGGACCCTGGAAAAAAACTGGACAATTCAAACCATCATTGCACACAGCAGGATTTAGGGTTTAAGTTTAAATTAATTTGTTGAAGATGTCATATCATAATCATAAACTCAAGCTAGCATTAACATCTTGATCAATCAATGTATTCCTTAGTATGTTTGTTTTGGGTGAATCCTGCTGTGTGATATGTTGCCCAAATTCATATATATCCAGCGGCCTGCCCGGGGATTTGATTCCATATGCCAGGGATGATTTTGTAACTATGTGTTTTTAATTTCTATGGTAATATGTCTTTATCTTGCAACTGGTCATTGGTAACTATATACATTGTATGTTTCCTGTTTTTCATTCAAATCATTCCCTGATGTATGACATCCAATGTGTTCGATCTTGGGTTGCCGTGCTGACTTTGGCAAAATGCCAGTAGTCTTTCTTCGTGGCCTGTCGTGGCCGGTGATTCGATGGCATCAATAGCCATGCTGGAACATAGGCATTCTGGGGTTGATGCCTGTGGACGAAAATTAGGCATTTCATGGCATCTTGTTGATCAATGAGTGGACACATTATCCAGTCTTGAAGTAGTGCAGTTGGAACTTCATAAACCATACATTTTTGAACTGGCACTGCAGGTATTCATGGATCAGTCGTGGGATGTTGTGGAAAACTTTACACCTTTGGGGTTACAACACGTTCAGCAAATACACGGATGTTACACTGATTTATGTATAGATGTTGGGGGCCCAGCATTACTTGCACATGCTTAAGCTCACTGGCATGTGCTATGACTCATGGACCTGGTGGAGGAATTTTTGGAGTTAGGAAGATATGCTACTTTGCTGCATTTTTTGGGATGTACACACTTCTGCCCCAACATCAAATTGGGTCCCCTATTTCACTTTCCTCACTCAGGTCAGTGTCCAAACATTGCTTGATTTCCTGGGTGTGCTTCGCCGACGTATCCCTGGAAAATACCTCCCGTAACTTTGTATGCAACAAAGAGGATGGGTTCAATTTCATTTTGTGACTGGAATATCTTAACTGCCACAAGATATAAATTACAATATGCGAAAACACACTGTGTTATCCCAGGGCCAACTTGAGAGATTTGGTGAAGATCGATGAGACGGATACCAAACATGCTGGTCGCCGCTTCTGGGCCTGGTTGCACAGACAACCCTGGAGACAAATGCTTCCCAAACCCAAAGAGTATCTTGTCTATTCTTCTGGAGGGTTGACCTTATAACCAGTGTTACCCCAGTGTATATCCATTATGTCCCATTTGTTGACACTGATTCCCAGGATACAAGTTGTGTTGATGGATCAAAGCCGCCCCGTTCCTACATATCTGGATCGATGGCATCTCTTCTTGCCAAGTGAGGTGTCCCTAGCTTGCACTATACATGTTCTTCTGTTTCACGTTGTTTTTCCAAAAAGACTACTGTTGCAAAAAATGTGTTTGGTACGCAAGCCTGCTTTTGTTCAAGAATTTGGTTTTGTACGTGTTCATCCTGCAATGTTTGGATGGTTCAGGATCCATTCAATGTACTGCTATGATGTGAACTTATTTCGTGACCGTTGGCTTGGGCCACCTGGTGTGCCTAGGCTTTTTTTTTTATGCGAGTAATTTGCACTAATTAGGCATACGGTATATATATATATATACACACCTCATGCAGCTCTGCTGGTTTAGGCGTTGGAAGCTTTTTGGAATGCGCAAAGATCCAACCCTTGGTTTCAAAACCATCCCATTCTGTCGGACCCAGAAGCTTGTTTGCATTTGAGTGCGCTATCCATTTCCCATTTGCAATCTGCGTTTATTTTCTGAACATATGCGTTTTTTTAACCATGTTTACCCAAGGATATCGATCTGAGCACAGTGTTTCCAGTTCTGTGTCATGGGGATGATGCTGATTCGCACCGCAGAAGGAGTTTCACGGTGTTGACCATAGGTAGCCCACTTACTCGAGGAAGATCTTCCTGGGATGAACGCTTTCTCATATATGTCATGGATGTCAATCGAAGTGTGCCTGAAACCTATGATTGTCTCGATGCCTGGGTGGTTTACTCACTTACAGAATTGCAAGAGGGCAGGTTCATGAATGTGGATGCATATGGGCAGCCATATGAACGTTCGTTGTCTGGACCTATCTGTGGTCCATATCGAGGGGTCCTTTTTGCGTTGAAAGGAGATCAGAAATATCTGCAACGTGCCCTAAAGCTGACAACTTCGTGGGTTAGTGATAAATGCTGCATGTACTGTGATGCGAGAACGAGTGGGCCCAACATATACACCTTTTTTGGTGAACATGCACCTCATAGAGCGACCTTGAAAACAACAAATGACTTCATTGTGAATGGCAGCCGCCCAAATCATTGGGTAAGATGCCCTGGCTTTGACATTTCCATGGTGTTTACAGACTGGCTTCACTTGGTTGACCTAGCACTTACTCCAGAAATTGCTGCAAGTGTCAGCTGTCTTTGGTTGAGTCTCTTGTGTTTCGTTGGTTTCTGTAGTTTCCCCGTTTTTTTTGATTTTACCATGTTTTACCTATTATACTTAGAGCTTGTCGTGGTTTGTCCTGCATTCCCATCTCAGGCCATCGTGGAGCTCATCAAGAATGATGACGTCTGGCAGGGCGATACTCAGGAAGAACGACTTCGGCAGGCACATGTGGACTTTGCGCGTGAGTGCAAAAGACACCGGATCAGAGACTTTTCTTCGTATTTGGACAGTTGGACACATCTTAAATCACCGTCTTAGCTAGTTCCTATGACCAGTGTAAACGTGCGTTAATTTCAAAGAGTTGAAATGCTCAGGAAACCGGGGTGTGTTTCCAGCCTTGTGCCTGGGCTTTGGGTTAGGTGGCTTGTGCATTTGTGATATCAGCTGATGTTATCTCATCGGTTTCTTGAGGAAACAACTGTACCCTCTGGGTATGAACAATTATCCGACTTTAGTGCAGAAATATTTCAATGGGAGTGAGCCTTGGCCTGTGATTGCATAGTATGTTGTTGCAAGATGTGGGAATGATATTGTAAGTTGTATTTTGAGAGTGGGTCTAGCATACAATACCTATCTAAGGAAGCAGCTGTTCTGGCAAAGTGGCTCAAGGGAGTGACCCTGGCAGTTGCACAGGCAAATCCACAGGATGAACACGCTGCGCCCCTGGGCATAGAGAACTCTGTGATTTTCCTATCTTTGAGAAGTGTTAAGTTAAATCTTGGGGTGTGTGATGCTATCTTAGGTTGCGGGCATCTCTGTTTGTGAATCTAGTGGCTATGCGATCATCTATGTCGAGGGATCGGAATGCTGGTCCGGTGCTGGATGTGGAGAACCGATCAGTCCTCACACGTTCAAATTTTTTGCTGCATAGTGCCCACAATTGCCTTCTAGCAGCATGAGTGGACCAAAAAAAATAATTACACCAATGATCATCTGTTTGGTTTGGTTTGAATCATGTTGAATCGGAATCTAAGGTTTGGCACGTGAGGCCATTGAGAATGAGATCATGTTATACAAGATCAGGCCAAAATTCCACCAGTTGCTGGGATACTACACATTTGTTTAAGTTCTCAAATTGTCCATTTGTATGTGTGCCTTTGTGGGCCCCTAAGCATGACATCTAAGGCTTGACCATTTGGTCATAGACCAATCCCGCTTTTGCAATCCGCTGCTGGCATCGACGTATGATGATGAGGATTTTGTTGGTAAAGTCAAAAGGTTAGCACAACGATGCACACCTTTGACTTTGGGTTTTCAGTGCCTTGAAAGGTATGCTGCCTTTGTTTGCTGCAGATGGCTACGCCAGCTGACAGAATAGATGGTTTATATTTGTGCTAGTCCACCCAAAAAATGTTTGATCCATCAACTCAACTGGTCAGCTCGTGTCCCAACCGGGCCTGAGTGCCCTCCTCCGCTCTTGTTGGCAGAAAGGCTGCTCTGGCGTGGGTGGATGTATAAGCTTATGATGATGTCTTTAGGGATATGATTGAACCCCCTGGAAATAGCAATAAAATGATAGATTGGGGTAAGATTCATCGATTTGTTATGTTGTTATTTTAAGTATCATAATGGCTCGTCAATGGACGGCCGTTGGGGAACTCAATTTCCAGTAGCCAATGGGAAGCCGTTTGGTGGCTCTGGTACATACATACATACATACATACATGTATATATGATTATATATACACCTGATTTTACCTGCTTAATTCCCTTCGAGCTTAAGCTACTGAAAGGGAGGCCTTGTGATCCCTACAGGTCCTTTCTCATATTTTATAGGCAGTGCTTCTGAGTTTTATTCTATGACGGACGCATGTTAATCATATTAATAATAGTAGGCCATCATAAAAAACGCATTGGCCTTTTGTAGCAAAATATGATGAATTTGACAAAGCATCTATTAAAATCCAACAGGAATTGTGTAGCAAAAAACAGGGTCAAAACAATATTGGTGTCAGCCCATCAGTCGGGCATGGAAGCACCGGATTTGAGCCAGAACCTGGGAGCCATGATGCTTAGCCAAAACAGATGACATAATCAATGCATATCAATGGCTGGTGTGTGGTTTGTTATGGTTTCTTTGTTTTGGAACCTCTGATTTTGCACCAATTGTAGACATTGTTTTGCCCTTGCATTCCAGGCGTGACGTTGTTTGACCAGTGGTCGCTTCACCCAACAGGCCACCTGTAGGAGGGCAGCCTGGAAAGCAGCACGCAAACCGCAAACCGCATGTCATCGCGTTGGGTACGGATCCTACTGTTTCCCCCTTCCAAAAAGTGGATTGAGAGAGAGATCCTCAAAAACTGACGCGGCCATTATTTATGGAGTCCACACCTCGATTTTGAATGAATTGACCCAGGGCCTACTGTGCCCAGATGTGGGGTGGTTGAAAATAGTTAAATCTCACTTTGGTTAACTGGTGAGCCCCGATATCGCTCGCAGCAAACGAACCCGTGATGCGTTATTTCGTCCGATCCGCAGATCCACCCCGTTGTTTCTCAGGATGTTGTGACAGATTCCAGAAAAGCTTCGGCAAGACTGCGCTGGTGGCAGGAGTTGAATCAGGTGCAGAAATAATCAGAATACGTGGAGATTACACCGAGATTACACCAAAAAAATCCAAGAAACATGGCTGGTGGATTGACAGAAACTTGACTCTGAAAAATGATGCGGGTCCAAGTTGATGACTTTGTTTCTCCCGTATGACTCCGTATGACCATCATTCACCGGCTGAAACGCAGGTGAAACCTGATTTGGTGCTGCCTGATCACCTGCGGAACTCAGAAGGCGGGTTGAATTGAATCATGGGTAGAGAATGCTACAATCTGCCGCTACCTGTAGTAACTTCCTGGTTGGTGGTTTGGAACATTTTTGTTATTTTCCCCAATAGTTGGGATGATGATCCAATCTGACTAATATTAATTTTTCAGGGGGGTCGAAACCACCAATTAGCTTCACAATAAAGGCATCAGTTCACCACCAAAAGCCGCTCATGAAATGCAGTGAACTTAGAGAATACCAAAGTCACAATTTGGAATTCGTAGACCCACGGTACATAAATCCCCATTTCCCAGGATTGGATGGGAACATTGAAACCGGAAAACCCATGTAATTTGCTGGTTAAAACCCATGGTTTTCGATCAATATTCCCTTTCAACCCACCCACAGTTTACCAATATGTACAGGCATGTGGGTAATGACATGTTACCCGCATGTTTCCCGACATGTTTCAATAAATTGTCCAACCAATTATCATCCAATTTGTTCCCAACATGTTCCCATATGTTCCCACATCTTTTCCTTCATTTTTCCTAATTACATGTTTACCAGATTTTACCCACAGTTTTACCAGATGTTCCAAAAATTCCTCAGGTTTGTCCCACTTTTTCCAACGTTTTTCCCATTTTTTCCGGCGTTTTCACCCACCAAATGGCATTGCCATAGCCTCCAGGTCTGGAGGTGGCCGCCCATCGCGCCGTAGAGGCCATTGCCTTCGAACGCTTGAAACATGGTCACTTTGGAGAAAGGTGGGGAAAGTTGGGGAAAATGATGGGAAAATGATAGGGAAAATGATGGGGAAATGATGGGGAAAATGATGGGGAAATGATGGGGAAAATGATAGGGAAATGATGGGAATGATGGGGAAACACAGTTACTAGATGTTAATAGATGGGACAATAGGGATTTTGACTGTTTTGAACTATCAACCGAGATGTGGAAAAATGTTGGAAAACGGTGGTATTTTTTTCCACGGGAAATTCAGAAAGTGAAAATCCATGGGATCCAGAAAATCATGACGCGGTAAATGACCAATCATGATTGTGTATATATAACGGTATATAGTGAGGAAACCAATGTGTTTATGTCTATACTATAAAGGTTAGTTAAACTCAGAGAACATGATCGATAGCGGTTAATGGTTAAACATAGTTAAACTAAATAAAATATCAGAGGAAGTGGTTCCCTTCCTGGATAAGTAAGTTGGTTTATAAAAAAAGTTACAGTAAGTTTTTTTTTAAAAGGAACTAAGCAACTTCTATGGTTTCTGGTAGATATATGGGGGGTTCCTAAAATACAGAACCCCACATGTTTCCAACATTAGACCATTTTAGTATTGATACCGATGATTCTGATAGCATCATTTTCGGAAGCCTCCATATGTTTACTTCATAGATAAGTTGCTTTATGACATGTTTTGAAGTTTTAGAACTAAGCAAGTTGAATCACTTATGATAGATACAGGAATGTATGTTTACTTCACTTTCAAAGAACATCAGCAAGCTCTATGGCTTATGGTATCTTGTGGAAAGTGCTTCATGGTTTGTAAAATGACGTAAATGGCTTTACTTCTAACAAACCACTTTCACCAAATCTTCTTGTTTTTTTTTACAACATGGCTTTACTTTTATGCTTTGTAAAGTCAACATCGCTGGGGCCCCTCGCAGGAAATCGATGCCGAGGCCGCGATTGGTTGGTCCGAGACTCGGACTACGGAGCCGGAGAGCGGCCACCGACCCATGCAGCCATCAAGGACAAGGCAGGAGGTTCGGAGGTTCCGGTGGACGGTCGGTGAAGTTTAGATCATTATTATACACACTCTTTATAATTATATATGTATATATGTGACATGTGTGTGTGAGTTTATAATATAATATAAACATGTTATATACGATATACAGAATTATATATATATATAATCTCTTTGAACTACCGGGGCTGACATGGATAGGTTAAGCAAGCCACAGAACTGGACAAGGTGAATCCAGCCTTCGCACGTCTGACGCTGGAGATCTGCGCCTTGGCGCTTAAGAAGGGAGTTCGCCGCGTCGGGTTTGACGGTGCTGATCCCGGTCACAAATGGAGGTTCTCCTGGAATGGTACCTACCATATATAAGGCCTATTTTTCAGGGCTATTTTTCAGGGGATACATCCTGAAAATCTAGCTTTTTTGTTTGGTTTCCATAAATGGAGATACCCCAAAATGGATGGTTTCTAAGGGACAACCCGTCTAAAATGGATGATGACTGGGGGTACCCCTATACCCAAATATCATATATTGCAAATTGTGATATTGTATGATATTGTATGATGTTGTAATGGATATTTTACTGTAATTGATTTTTCATTGATTGTATGATATTGTACGGTACTAGATTGTGATCAGAGACCAGGGATACAGCACATGCCGCCCATGGATTCCCTCATTTTTTGAGATCCAGGTGGGCATACCTGATGCCAGGACAGACCGATAATATGTATTAAGATATCAATGTATGTGGCCAGAAGGTCATCAACTTCACCCTCCACCCTAGCCAAATCTCGTTTTCATTTTGTTATTTCTAGTGATTTGGATGGAAAACTCAGATGTACCCCTCTGGTAAACTTACATAGCTATGGAAAATCACCGTCTTTAAGTTTGGTAAATCAACGATTTCTAAGTGGGTCATTTTCAATAGCAACTTTTAGTCATTACAAATCGCCATGTTTCATAGGTAAATTAGGTCAATCAACGATTTCGACTGGGCCATTTTCCATAGCGTAGCAGAGGATACATTCAAAATGACCCCATTGATGTTGAGTAAACAATCCTCAGATGTGGGATCCACCTGCTAGGTTTACCATCACATAACCCTCCCCGACTGGTAGCTTTATGTAGGTTTATTAGCATTTATATTGTGATGATTGGGTTTATGATTGATTTGCCCATTGCAACCTCAATTTATAGTCTATTTTCCAGCCAGGTAGACAGAATCCACGCGCCGCCTTTCTCCTCCTTGAGGTGCCGGTGATATCATGGGATGCCTTGCAAACTCGAAGAATATTCTGCTGGTTTTAGCAGCGTGGCCGCGGAAGAAAGCTGAAATGTTTATTTCAAGGAACAATTAAATAGTATCGTGGGGATATACCCTCTGGTAAACTAACATAACTATGGAAAACCACAATTTTTAATGGGTAAATCAACTATTTCAGGTTAGTGAAATATGACATGCAAACCAACTCACGTATCTAGGGGAGGCCCGTTCTGGCAGTTGATTTTGATGTTGTTCCATTTTCTATGAAGATGATCATGAGAATGGCCCTTGCTATAGTGCTATAGCCTGATGTTCATTGATGCACCCCATTTAACTTTGATTAACTTTGTTTATCGCTCTCAATATTGTTTGCTGGTTCTACCCTCACAGGGCAGGTACCCATCTATAGATGATGTTCCCAGTTAAATCTTCATTTTAGGGATTTGCCCAGCCTGCCATGGTTGACTGCCGGAACATGCCTCGAAACAGACTCCAACTGCATTTCTTGCCCCAGCATGAGAGGAACTTGGTGGTTTCATGCTCTTTCCCACACGGTGCAAAGGTATTTCCATAAATACTGCCTGTGCATATGTAGTTACTGTTACATATTAGCAGTGTATATATATATATATATTATGTACAACTAGATACATGTACACATATATATATATGTGTGTGTTTTTGATTGTTTTTGTTTATTCAATGTTGGGTTCACTAGTGTTACACATATATCATATATATATATATATATATATCTCTCTCTCTTTCTCTCTCTCGCCGCCAGATTTTGAACCAGGACACCCCGATGTATGGAACCCTTCGGGAGCTGGTGAAAATTGCGCCAGAGCTTCGCTTTTGCCAGCAGGTGGTGTCTGAGCTGAAGTGGTTTCTACTTGGTAAATGCAACGATAGTTTTGGATAAGAACCATGGATATAATGGGGATATCACGGGTATCATGACCTTAAGTGGTTAAGAACCTTTCTTTGGAATTAATTATATATATATTTACATATGGCATAAGCCACGAATCGGGAGCTCATGTGGGTTACAAAGACACAGCAGTAACCTTAGTGGGATGATAGCAAGCGGATTGGCTTGCTCACCTCCATGATCCAGACGTATGGAGAGCGTCCTTTTTTGGGCACTCTCCATGGCAAAGTTGGCTTATAATATTTAATAAACATTCCAAAATAACTGTGGGATTTATGACATATTGACATTGAATTGCAGTCTTTTTAAATTCGGGGTTATAAGCCAGAAACATAAATGGGAGCACTATCTTGTAGGACTGGTGGTGGTACTACAAGGGGGTGGTAAATCTTACCTTTTGAGGATTCCAGCATTAAGTTGAGATAGGCTGCACACATAATCCTTTCTGTGATGTCCACTGATTTTAAAACCGCATTTTGACCTCGAGGAAGATGGTAGTTTTCAAGTATATATCTGGTATAATTTGTTATAAGCATTTTGAACAAATATGATTATACAATATTTTGCAGATGTATATATATATATATATGTATTTATAATATATATATATATAGATGCATATATATATATATATTCATTTGGTGTTGGTGCTATACCACTATTTTGAATATTTCCTGGAAACCTCCCAGCTTTCTGCGTTTTTTTGTTTGTCCAACTCATCGAGGTGATGCCCCAGGCAGATTTGCACCACTACTTCGTTGCTTCACCAGTGAGTCGTCGTCCGGGTTGTGACAACTTCTCCCAAACATCACCGGAAAATGTCAGCAGAACATGGTACCCGGCCTGGTACACTGTCACATAACGAACTGGAAAATCACCTTTTTTCATGGGAAAACTCACTATGTCTATGGCAATGTTCAATAGCTATGTTAGTTTACCAGAGGGTAAAATTCGCATTTGGTGATGTGTGTAAAATGTGAAAATTTGGAGGTTGGTGTTTTTGCTGGTTCTGTTTTGCTGTGATTGATACCTAGAAAAGTATGATATGCGTGGTATTTTTTCATACGCATAGGGGATATGCTGCCTAGATTTGCTGATTGTAAGATGACGAGTTGATGTGTACTTTGGCCTAGCATAGCTTTCAGCGATTGTACGTAGGATGATCAGGTGGATCAGATGTTTGGTTTGCTGTGATTTCATCTACTTACCATGTTAAACTAACATAACTACGGAAAAACACAATGTTCAATGGGAAAACTTACTATTTCTATGGCCATTTTCAATGGCGTTTTGTATGTTTACCAGGTACTTACCATATCATTTGCAACAACGTGGCTCAATGCCAGTGATGAAGCCAGGGGGATCGTGGGATCAGCGTTGTGATTTCATGTAGTGAGTTGAACCGCTCTTTCTTTTTATATACACATAAAGTCACACATGCACATATAAATTTATACATATGATTAATTACATATTATATATATATTATGTACAATATATATATTTGTATATATTTTGTATATATATATATATATGCACGTTCATGATATACATTGTCAACTTTGGACCTTTAGCCTGCGACAAGACAAAGCACAACTCAAGATTCACGTCACATGACGCTTGGATGCATTGAGGAGATGGTCCGCAATTCCGAGTTTTATCCGGGTGTGCGCTCCCAACGATCCTTGGCACGGGCCATGCTTTGCCAGTACCCACTGTTTACTTACTGGTGCTTAGTAGGGAATGGATGGGAATGGGGGAATGGGATTATTATTGATAGTTATTGTGGATCATTCCCTCATTCCCTACTAAGCACAAGTAACTTTAACTGGTAACTCTTTTAAATTGCAGAAATTCGAAGCCCACTTCTCATTTGGAATCACTGTAGTGATGACCAGGAGCATGGCTAAATACATTGCACCCTTGTCTCCAACGACACCTGGTGAAACCTCGGAAGGCTAGTCTTTTTTCCATCAACAAATGGGATTGTTTACTCATTTTTACTCTGAGCCAGCTTGAATCTTAAGTCCTTTATTTGCAGGGTATCGAAACCTATCTCAGATTCACGATGACAACCAGAAACCTCTTGGATCCTATTGGATTTTTCTCTTGTGGGTTCAGTTGGGGTTATCGATGGGCATAGCGGCATAGCTATGGTAAGAACTTCCATAAGTTGGGATATGGAGGCCCAACAACTATGGTGAAATATATGCTGCATCGTCAAACACGTGACATTTGTTTGTTTTTCGGGAAAACACTTTTTTGGGGTAGTTCCACTTTTTTTGACTTCGAGCGCTTTTTGGATGTTCTTTTTTTTGACCTTCTAGATGGTTTTTTTTGGCCTTCTACCATGTGTCATGGTCCTGCACGCTGTTATGTGGATTCGTTTTCAGACAACATTCTCTTGAATTACTCTTAGAACCAAATGGTCATCAAATGAAAGCGAAGAAGGTGATACACTCTTGAGTTAAGTACAACATGCCAAACAGGTCAATCGCAAGGTCATCTCAGGGAAGCTCATTTGGCACAGGGGTTCTGTTGCAGCATCCTTCTCGATCATAATCATATCTAACTCGCAGCAGTTGAGCAGGTGGCAATTTGGACTTAGAAGGGTGTTTGTGAAGCAATGAAATTCTGAATCTGTCACATTGAGCGGCCTATCCTTATACAATTTTTACAACGGCACGAAAAAACGTAATTTGCCAGCAAAAAGGCGTATTATTTTTTTGAGCAGATTGGTGTGTGTTTTGTTGTTGTTGAAAGGTATTGATCCTGAAGCTCAAATGCCTGACAGATTAGATGGACAGGGCAAATGCCAATGAAGCGACAAAAGAATCTGCCAGGATTTGCTTTTGTGTTCAATCTAAGCGATGGAGAAGCCAAGTCTCTGCAACGTTCTAGGGATGCATAATTTTTCTTTCACTTAGAGGCTCCTTTGAGTTTAAGAGGCTTCTTCCAAAGTGTCCAAGGTAATCAGTCATTGGTTTCTGTTGTGGTTTTTTACTTGATCTCTTTGGGGTTATTGAAGGCTGCGAGGTAGCCAACCAAATTTCATGATAAAATAGGGAAGAACATGAAAGAGCAAACATGAAAAAACAACGTTTTTTTGGGCGAAACGCAAAAAGAAACACAGCAATTTCAATTTCGAGTTTTTTTTTTGCACATCCGGAGGTTGTAGCTATATATATATATATATTATCTATTTATCTATTAATACACACCTATATATATATATAAGTATAACCTTATTAGGGGAACTACACCCCCAAAATGTCGGCTCAGGCTTAGATCACTGGCTTTGTGCCAACTCCTCCGTTGGTTTCCGTTGTCTCAGCGCCTTCTTCGACTACGAGTGCCGTTTGATCGGGGCGCGCAGCGCGCGGCTCTGCCCCGCCGCCGACGTCATGCGCTACTTCCGCTTCGGCTATCCGGCCAAGCCTCGAGCCGTGCTGTGGCAATGGCCATGATGGGGGGGATCTTATGGTGTCTTTTTGGGTGAACCTAGACCTAGACCTTGCAAATACCCCAACAAAAATGGTAAAAAGATGTAAAAAGTACTGGAACTCTGGGGTGAACAACTATTTTTATTGGGCACTTGGGGGGTCTAGGAAAGTTGACAGATTTTGGATCTGGGAATTCTTAGAGGCTGGGGGGTAGAGCCTTAATAAATGCAATAAATCATGATTAAAACCCAATAAATCATAATTGCTAATTGCTAGTTACCAAACTCTAGAAAATCACCATTCAGTCTCAATAAATCATCATTCAATCCCATTAAATAAATCATCATTAAATCATCATTCAATCCCAGTAAATCACCATGAAATCACCATCAAATTCCACTAAATCACCATTAAATCCCCAGCCAAAATCACCATCAAATTCCACTAAATCACCATTAAATCCCCAGCCAAAATCACCATCAAATTCCACTAAATCAGCATGAAATCCTGGTTGGTGGTTCGGAACATTTGTTATTTTTCCATTCAGTTGGGAATGGCATAAACCCCAACTGACGGACTCCATCATTTTTCAGAGGGGTAGGTCAACCACCAACCAGAATCACTTGGTTTAACGTTATAAGTTGGTTTATAAACCCCATATCAGCTATAGTTATATCATGTTACACTAACTATGGTCTATGGAGGATATAAATCACCATGAAATCACAATGCTAAAGATCCACAGCTTGTACCCTCTGGTAAACTAACATAACTATAGAAAATCACCATTTTCAATGGGAAAATCCACTATAAATGGTCATTTTCAATAGCTATGTTAAATTACCAGAGGGTAACCTGAGGTCTTCGCCCTCACCGTGGGCTTAGAGGACCCTGCGCCCACCTGTGACGCCGTGGACGCCTTCGTCCGGCACGAGGCCCAGTTGAACGGCTACCGTGCGGTGCCTCGGCTTCCCGAAGCCATCAGAAAATCATTAGATATTTATAGGGGAATACCCTTTGGTAATTTAACATAGCTATGGAAAATCACCATTTTTCATGGGAAAATCCACTATAAATGGTGATTTTCGATAGCTATGTTGTTTTACCAGAGGGTATCCTATATAAAAAAATGGTGTATAAACCCCATCAAGTATGGTTATAAGTATCATAGACCATAGTCATTGAAGTTATAAACCAACAAAAAAATACTGTAGCTATAATATGGGCTGTTTATCTATTGGGAAATCATCTATAAATGGATAAATGGGGTGCATATCTATTTACATCATTAGATTTTTTTTTATTTAGATGTTTACATTCATTATATTTTGGGTGACTCCCATTTATAGATTATTTTCCCATGAGTTTCCCATTTTTTGGGTTCGATTGTCCTCATAGTGGTGTTCATCTATTTATAACGGGAATATCCTATTGGCAACGGATTATTTGTTCATTATATGTTCACATATTTTCCCATGATATTTTTCCCAATATACTATAAATGGCAATGGTTGTGTAGTTCATTGCTTAGAAAGTGAGATAACTTACCCACGAACTATGCCCCATTATCATCTGGGTAAATTATAATATATTATATATAATGACTTTCATAGATGTCCTTTTCCCATTGATTGGTTCTTAGAGGGGTTTCTTCAGAAACCCCTTTAACAACAGGTAAATGATGATAGATGGTATACCAAACCGGCCCAAACCTATTTTTACCAAAAGGACATTATTGTATCAATCCCTATTAATCACTATTAATCACCTATTAATCACTTCACTATAGTTATCCCAATAAACCACGGTTGACTTCACTGTGACCTCACTGGAATCAGAAAGGGGAATCATCCCCACGCCCCCAGGGATTCCCTTGAAATATCTAATAGGCAAAAGTTCCCATCATTAAATAGAAGCGTTGGGATATCTATATGTAAACCAAACTCTGTAATGGATATGTTCCTCTTCCTTTCATGCGATCTCTTGGGAATTTCACACCTTTTTTCTGGGATGATATTCCGATTGACAGCCAAGCAACCTATAGGATCTTGTAAGATCAACGGGATGATCCTTCAAGTAGTGACTTCTGTTGAAAACTAGGGAAAAGGAACATAGGAACATGTGATCCGATCAGATATGTTGTTGTGAAACATGTTTTTGTTTGAAACATGTATCATATTTTGTGCTGGCATTCTTGGGTACATATGGAAACATATTGGAAATAGTCGGTCTTTGAAGGAAAATTGGAGTTTATAAGTTTAATTATTTGTTGTGCTTTCCTTAGAAGAAACAGCCACTGGTACTTTCCTTATCCTTGGGGAAAAACGGGAGTTTACGTACCAAGAGGACGGTGGTTTCAAACAAGTTGGAGTTGAACAAAAAATGGCAAGACTGAGGACAAACTCAACCAAGAAGATACATTTAAGCAGCAAATGATGAGTATGTTGGATCTATTTGGGTCATTAAGAGTTTGAATTGTGTTAGTTTATGCACAAAAGATCATGTTTGCTTGGTAAAGGAGGAAGTAAAGATTCGTCCACATGAAGTGCCAACTTAGCATCGACTAACCACTTTCATGGGATATCCAAGCTGCAATGCATCGAGTTGGGGGTTCAACTTGATACCATCTTGGGCATCATGATCTCCACTTGGCATCACTTGACTTCCAGTTTTGCAGATCAAGTCAACCACCTGCATCCAAGGAAATGAAAGAAGTCTGGAAGTATCGCATGGCCACCTTCCTCTACGTCATTCACTCGGACTCCACCTGAGTGTGAGTGCTCCGGCGTCACCAAGAGCGGTACAGGAAGTGTATCAAAGTTCGAGCTGACCCAAAGCGGTCAGTGAGTTAAGGTGCCTGGGATGCACAGCAACTGGGTCCATGGAAAATATTGAAATTGGTGAACCAATGAAACGCTGCTGTGAATTCTATACGAATCTACATGGTTAAACCGAGAAATATCCGATACACATTTTTTGGATGCAGTTGTGCTTTCAAAACCATTCAAAACCCCAAACATCTCAAACAGAAGGGACACTGGGGCTGGTTTGTGGTTGGATTTATGTACTGTCGGTGGCAAGTGCCCAACATGTTTTAAATTCACGATCAATCGATGGACTTAAAAAGAAACAAATATCCATGGAAAATGGCCCGTTTACAGATGATTTGTGATGATTTGCCTACTAGCAAAGCGTTAAATAACGAGAGGGTTTACCGAAATCCAATTGATGCTTAAACCCTTTAGATTCCCATGAAATATTCTACTCATATCCATATCCCATTATTCCCATTCAAAATCCCAAAATAACCCTATAAATCCCATGAAATTCCCATAAATCCCCATTATTCCCACGATATTCTCCATATTCTCCATTATTCCCAATATAAATCCTCGACTTCGAGTTGAGACTCCAACCCCTTGGATGCCAGGACTTGTTGAGCCGTAAGGGTGGCCCAGCGGGCACCTGGAGGATTTTCGACATGTGAAATGACCAGCCTAGAGAGTAACGCACAATTGTGCGGTTGACATCAGGGAACCCACTATGGGAACCATGCACTCTGGCCCACAAGACATATACTGGTTGGTGGTTTGGAACATTTTTTATTTTCCATAATATATGGGAATAATCATCCCCATTGAAACCACCAACCAGATATATCATAGTGGCATGTATTGGCACTGGCTCATGTAAAATGAAGAGAAACTCAGAGAGCACAATACCTTCAGAATCGGAGAGTTGGGTTCCTGCGCTGCAGGGGCAAGCCGCATCACTTACCAAGCTCAAGCTTGCCGGGCCAAGTCCTCTTAATCCCTAGGATTTGGTGGATAGCAATGACTATGGTATGGCTGGTTAATGCTGGTTTTGTGAATTTGAGAAAACTAATTCCTGCGACGAAAATTCTACGGGGCATCTTTGGCCATTCTTTGCCAAAACGACAGCAGCCAGGTCCGAACTTCACTGAGTTGACTGGGGCAGATGGGACCGGAGACGTGCCCAGCTGCTGTCAGTCACCTGATTCAATGAATGTGTGGTACCTGGTACCTGAAAATTTACGGGAATCGCATGGAACACCTCTAAATCCACTGGCAAATCATCATGATACTGTACTGGTTGAATTGCCATGAATGGGTGGCATACCCCCTTTTCAGACACACCCAACTGCTCTTAAGTTGTTTGTTTACTTGGGGATTGGATGGCATGCAAGCGTATGTCTTTTAAATTCGTTTAATCTATGGGTTCGGTTTCCCTCCCATTCTTATTTTGTTGTAACTGCGGTGGCGGCATGTGGTGACTGTCTTGCATTCTCAAGCGATTCAATTGTCTATCTTCAACCACACTTGCCAGTATTGCTGGCTTACAAACTCCCAGGTCTCCTGGATTCCAAACCAGCCCGGAAGACGTGCCGCAGGTATGTTCGTCCGAAAACATCGAGCATGCTGCAGCCATTGTGGGGCGGACTGCGGACATTGTTGGGTGCCCCATCCTCTGATGATTCAGAGCGGCAGGTCAGTCACTTTGACAATATAAAGATGTTTCAATCTATTGAAGCCACTTTGGTGATGCATTGTTTATATTTTTTGACACAACTATTAAGTGTTACCCAGTAGTGAATGGAAGGAGCGGTTTCAAAAATTCCGATAAAATGGGAGCCTGTTGGAGCTACGACTTGAGTTTCCCTAGCACTTCATAGATGATAGATAAACGTTTGAACATGCTGATAAAGATCTGGAATTTGAGGTGGCTCCTTCTTGGCCCCTTCTTGGGCAAAGCTATCCCCTCCCCAGGTTGTGGCTGATGGTGGCTTTGGAGTGGACAGAGGCTGTCTGTACCTTTTTTTGGGGCTGCAGCACTGCAAGGCTCAAAGGATGGTAAAAGATGTGCCCCCTCCGGCTGTACCCCCAATAGTTGTACTGAATGGGCATGGAAGTCGGTGCTTGTACCTTTTGTTTTTTTCACATGTTTGCCCCCAAAAAAAGCACCTGCAGAATTGGGTAAAAGAGGCATCTCCTAGGGTCAAATGATTCAAATGACACATTTCAATTGATACCTGGATGATCTGAGCATGCCACGAAGCATCAGATCACTTCCACTGGCGCCGGGCTCTGCCGGAGGCCCCAAAGGCGAACATATGGAGAACTATCAGGATCCAGCGCTATTCCAGATGGGCAGATGATGGCAGATGTTCATTTTCCCTCCTCCATCCAAGGACTTCGTTGGAAATGGCAAACAATCATGGCAATGAGGGGGGAAATCAGCAATCATCCACTCATTTTATCTATCATTCTGAATTCTATCATTATATTTAGATCATTCCGGAATAGATATGAACTCCTTAATATCCTTAAATGTTCTTGCTTAGATGTGCTGCTTTTCTTGGGAGATGGCCTATATGCACGGTGTAGTTTTTCTTTTGTTGGGAAGTGGAGGAGAAGATATACTCATGGCGGATCTATAAAAAAAAAGTCCAAACAGCAGACCCGGCAGACCCCGCTGCAGTTCAAATAGCTACTACCTCAGCCACCCACTGAGCCATCTTGAACTCCAAAGGGTGGACAGGGGCAAGACTGTCCAACACTGATCATATGTAGGTATATAGTACATATAATAACAGGTGTACATACATAATTAGATATATAATACATATTTGTATATGTACAATACTATATAGATATATATATATATATGTGTATGTATACATACGTATACATATGAAAGAAAAAGGTAGCTGGAAAAATGAATAGACGGACCGATGGATGGACAATGAACAGATGGCATATAGAAGGATGGATCTATGGACAGATGGATTGATGGATAGGTAGATGGATGGATGGATGGATAGATGGATGAATAGATGGATGGATGGATACAGTAGATGGAATGATGGACACATGGATACATGGATGGATGGATAGATTGATAGATGTTTAGATAGATGAATAGAACAATAGATGGATAGATTGATAGATACATACATATCGTTGCTTTTGGCGTTGAACATTTGTGGTGAGAATCTTTTGTCCCGCGGCCAGTGGTGACATTTGTGATCCTATACCCGACACGCCAGTGGCGGCCAGCGCCCTATGAAAATCAGCACAGGAAATCGTGGCTGGCAGCATTTTGAGTGCAGAGGTGGGTGGAAAATCAGTGGGTTTTTTCCGGTGGCTCATCCCTGGGCAACGGGATACGAGAAGAAGTGGCTTAACCATAGCCATCCAAGCAGGAATTTTCACATGTAAGCAACCCATTGGTGATGTTTAATGGTCGACACTGGTTATGTTTGGTTTTCATAGTGTTTGAGTGGAATAGTGATGGATACTGGATATACTGGATACCCCATGGGTTACCATGGTTAATGGCGTATATGTTACCTTTGGTCAATGGGAATTCCAGGATCCTAAAATGGAGGTACTGTACCATAAAAGGCCATATTTTGGGGGTATATCAGATCCCCTTACATAGGCCTTACATAGGCCTTATATATGGTAGGTACATGTAGGTACCTCCACTTTGGGGTTCCTGAAATGGCCATTGATTTGGTGTCCTCAAACATGGCGGACTCAGAAATCCCGGATCGAAACAATGGGCATTTCAACGGCAAAATCGTCATGGGTACCATGGCAAAAAATTGACGAACGTGAAGCACATAAACACATCAAAACTTAGTGTGACTTGGGTGCTTTCCAAGCATGGTAGAGGGACACCCACAACAACAGCCACAACAGCAACAACCACAACTGGTTGGTGGTTTCAAACATTTGGATTATGTTCCATTTCATATATGGGTTGTCATCCTTCCCATTGACTCATATTTTTCAAGATGGGTAGGTCAACCACCAACCAGACAACAATGGGGAACCATGTTGATGAAGAATATGGATCCGTTGGTTCCCACAATGAAACCGCTGCCAAATGGATCAAGGTTTTTGCCAAGACCCCCACAGACCATCCGCAGCCGCTCCCTTCAACAAAATGGCAGTCACACGTGCCTTTGCTCCAACATGTCTCATAACACATGGGTGTCCAACATGAATGGGTGGGACGGTTTTTCAGATTAATTTACAGCAACTGGTTTTAAAACATTCAGTTGGTGGGTCAATAGCATTGATTAGCCATTCAGTGGAGAAACCTAGTATTTTACATTATTTTACCATTTTTTTCCTTGCAGGGCGTCTTAAGATAAGCCATGTCAAAACAAAGGTTACTGACCAGCTGCAAGCCAGCCACCAAGCATATTGCATTTAGATTCTATCCTCAGCAGGCGGCTTTCATTCAAGGTTAAGCAGCATCCCTATGAAAAGTGAAACAGTATGCATCATGCTAGTTTGCGTTTTCTGATGTTTTCTGTTTGACACTTCAGACTGGACCCGTTCTGACACATTCTGGTGTTTTTTATGTGACGCTTCATTTTTGTCCCTCTCGGTACTTCCACAGCCACGACTGTGATGATGATGATGATGATGATGAGCAGCTGAGTTCACTGTCAATGATCATCCTCAACGGCCAATTTAGGATGCTTGCTTTTGGCCGGCATGGCTTTTGCCGTCGCAACTTGGCTGGCGTTCGAAAACTACTTTTGCATTCGCAAGATGAGACAGGAAGATAGGAATTCTATCATTGCCACTTGTTGATTTCTTTTGAACTTCCAGGGTGTCAATTTTATGTATTCTACCTCTTTGGTATTTCCACATTCTCACCAGTATTGCCCATAGTTTGGTTGTTATTCGATCAGTTTTCCAGTGACTCTGCCAGTGACTGAAGTTCCGTTCTGTTGGTTATAATGTAGGTTAATTTCATCCCGAGTTTGCAACAAAAGTCGTGGAAATTTGTGCCTTGAACCTGGCTTTGCAAGATAGGTCTTCGCTGTTGGAGTTTTTGTTTTTTGGATCCAGTTATCATTTTTTCAGGTGGTATCCATCATTTGTGGATGAAAGTGGCATCCCCAGGTTTGTTTAGGGCTAGGGGAACTTTCCACTGTGTGGGTGGTTGTAGTGATGCCATCATCACTCTTGCCACGTCCATGTTCGTCCCCGAGTACTTTGCCAAGCCTGATAAACGGCGAGGCGTATCTTAGTTGAACGAAGTGCTTATCGTTATCGTTAAAAATCAATGTCCCAAGTCATGTGCCAAATCCATCTTCCAAAGTATGATTTTGGGGGTTTCCTCAAATGGGTACCCTCAAATCCAAGTTAGACCATCTTAGTATTGAAACTCTGGCGGTGAATTTGGAGATCCCCAAGAAGTGAGTCCCCATCAATGGGAATTTCATGGAATTTCAGGATAGAATGGGGGCACTGTACAATATAAGACCATATTTTCGGGATATATCCCCTTACATAGCCCTTACATAGGCCTTTTTTCTATGGTAGGTACCACTAATTAATCAATCAGTTCCTGAAATGGCCATTGAATTGATTCCCGTGCTCCAGGTCGGCAGCTGCTTCATGTTGCCATTGGGCGGCCGTCACACCACTCGCACCTCGTTGAGGGCACGGGGGGGCGAAGAAGTCGACGTCAAGGCCGCTGGGGGGTTGACGACCTGGACCTTTGGTACCCAGAAAATAGCAGATCAAACATTGGTTGGTGGTTTGGAACATGGCTGGATTATGACTTTCCATATATTGGAAATGTCATCATCCCAACTGACGAACTCATACTATTTTTCAGAGGGGTTGAAACCACCAACCAGAACAGCGTGTGGTACCCTCTGGTTATTTAACATATTATTGAACATGTATATGGCCTATATGGCCCATACAAATAGATGATAAACATTGATAAACATATAAATATCATGATTTACCTATTAAATATAGAAAGTTGTTGTTTTTTTCCATAGCAAACAGCTAAATTATCAAAACAAATAAACCATCCCATTAACCAATCATGTTGGGGCCTTTTTGCATCATCCCAAACAGGAGCATACCGGATAATAAACCAATTAAAGCTCACTTGGGGATGGTGGTTTACATCAGGGGGAATCATCCCCAAATGGTCGTATAACAACAGAATCACGTGTAGATCTTGGATTCTGCAACGAGGTTTGGAAAAATCGCGCCAAACTGTAAAGTGTTTGATGTTCCTTTTATTATCACCCTGGGAGGCCCCAACATCACTGGCCGGAGGTTTCTCATGACTTTTCAATTGACCAATGTTTCTGAAACGCTTTCCATGTCTTTACATGGCGACGACAGGACAAACCACTCGTTTTATGGAACAAAAAGCATTTCAGCCCTGGTAACTTTACTGGTTGGTGGTTTGGAACATTTTTTTTCGTTTTCCATATATTGGGAAATTCATCATCCCAACTGACGAACTCATATTTTGCAGGGGGGTAGGTCAACCACCAACCAGTTCAGGATGATCCCCAAGTGACCTTTTGGTATGGATTGAAACCCCTCAACGAGAATCACTTGAAAGGTTTGGACAGCAGCTACAGCACCACAGAGTGAACCCCCGACTCGAGCTGCGCTGCTGTGTCAGGTCGGTAAAACTGTTCAATTGACCAAGGAACCACCAAAACAGGGTTGCCAGGCAGCAGTAACTTCGGCTGGCCAGGTTTTCAAGAAAGCGGAAAAGCTGTCCACCATTGTCCACCTTTTTGCTGGGGGATATAGGATTTTATATACCATCAGGGGCTAATTGTATGGACCATATCTAGACCTTGGTTTGGCTGATTTGATTAGAAATTGTAGGAAATGGGTGCGAATGGAGGAAATGGGCAGCGCTTGATGTCCCTTGATGTCCCATGTGCAAAGGGGTCGTGGGGATTGCTGGATTCCGTATGCCATAGCCCAAACAAACTTTCAAATGGGGACCAGCCCCAGTATGATGGCTCAAACTTGAAATGCCCCTTACAGTATATAACAGGGCTTTCTGAAGGGTCTTTATTTCTGGGGGATCAACCTTTATCAAACAGTCATTTATCCTCATCACAAGGTGGTGCCCCCTTGTTATAAATGGGATATAATCCCATGAAAACTATAGATATATCACCTATAAACTATAGTTATTGGACTTATTTCAACTTAGCAATTCCGAACTGGGGCACCACCCTGCATGTACTTTTCACAAACAACTAGCATTGTGTTGCTTCAGCCGTCCTGGTTGTGCTGCTGAAATCCAGCTATGTTGCTGGTGATATCACAATGATATTTCCGATGGTTAAACTGGTGAACTCCAGTTTGTTCTTGATTACAGCAACTCCAAAAAAAAAGAACTTCTCCAGATTCTCTAGCTATTTTTGCTGATGATTATCCAATGGCAATATCTTTTTTATGACGTGACCTCATGTCGTAGCCTCACTGGCATCATTGGAATGGGGGAATCATTGCCATGGCTGATCGCAAGTTTCAGGTGAGTGAAATATTAGAATTTGCCAGATAAATGGTGGATTTTTCAGTAACCTGAAATAATAGGGATCACAGCCTTAAACCAAACATATCCGATGTCATGGGGATCTAGTTCAATCGATTTCAATCAAACTATGGGATCAACAAGTTCAATTCAGAAGTCTAATGGAATAGAAAATCCACTATGTCCATTATTTCCATTTACCATGGATGATTATTTCGTCACTTTTTTTTTTTCGGTAAAGGGCGGCCATTGGTGCCTTGACAGCAGCTTCTTGGGTCGTCTCTTCGCTCAGGTGTCAACCTCCTCGGTCTGGTCATTGGTGGCGTTGTAGGACGACCGACAGTGGGGTCTGACCACCGGGTGCTGAAAAAAGTCATCTCCGGTGGTCAGACGTGAGCCATGAAGAAAATACCATAGGAGAGATAGGTGATGATTTTTTTGATTTTTTTCTGATTGAATGGGGATTTTAATTCATAGACCATAATTGCGGGATAGCTATTAACCAACCAGTATAAGGGGATAGGGATAGGGGTATTTTTCATGGCTCAAGTGGTGAAGATTATAAGATTTGCATAGCCATGATCTCCATGTATAGTATATTTACTGTATATTTACCATCTTGTTAATTTTACATAGCTATGGACTATGGAATAGCTATGGAACATGACCATTCCTGGTAGATCATCTGTAAATAACCACCGGGTACCGTCATTTACGGGGCAAATGTTGGTTTAAATATTCCAGCACCATGGAGCATTTGGGATGTTTACGATGTATTGGTCAATTCAAAGATATTTAGCGGTAGCGCTATTTAGCAACGGTTTGAGATGGATAGCCTTCGTACACATGACCGGTCATTTCCTTGATTGTTAAAGGATTTTCTGCCCCCGTTGCTTCGACCCATACCCAGGTGGATTATACTGAATTATACTGAATGTTCTGCCCAAAGTTTTGGATGTCTATATACCTTGCCAACAAGAAGCAAAGATATGGATTCGCCAAAAAGTGCTGGATACCGAACAGTGGTCATTCAGGAATGAACTTAGAAAGTGAGGATTTCAACGATATGTTTTTTGCTGCTTCCCAATCTCTAGACTACTGTTTCTCGTCCTTCTAGAGGATCTGCCGGCATGATGATGGTCATAGTCGAGCTAATTGTCACTCCAGTCCGCATTTGTGTTGCTCTTCCCTTATTGTCTCCATCATGTCACTTTCCCATCGTTTTCCCTGCATTTTCCCAAGATTTCCCATGATTAGTGCATTGCTCCCTTCCCTTGCACTCCGGTAATTTATGGTAATTTAACATAGCTACAGAACATTACCATTTAGTTCGCTGATTTACCATGACTTGCCGAACTTGAAAAAAAAATGGTGGTTTTCCATATGGTAAATGGTTAAATTAACGGAGTGTGTAAAACCCCATTATTCATGCTTTAATCCTATAAAATCCTATGAAATCTTCCACTGACATCATCCTCATACGACATTCCAGTATAAATCCCAGGACTTGTGGTGGCTGCCGGAACTGCCCTGCAGGGCATCCTCAAGGAGGTGCCGTTGAAAAGTTCACCCATTGATGGTTCATTTTGGGCATTGGGATGTACCACTCTTTTTCATTAATGGTGGTGGACCACGATGGATTTTATTTATGGGACATGTGACATGTGTAAAGTCCGAACAATGGCATGCCGGCTGGAAGTGTAATTACTTGCCCTAGCGAGCGAAGCACTCCAAAATATCAAAATGGGTTTGAGAAAACCCACAAGAAAGAGGAAAGGGAGAGGTGTTAAACCACCTTATGGATGATGTACTCCTTTCTTCTCCCTAAGATTGAGTCCCCGCAATGAGTGGCCCAAACTGACTAGATCTTCTTACCCTCAATCAATGTGCTTTCGCGGATGTAACATATGAATGCATATTAAGGGACAGGGAACAGAACCCCAGATAATGATTTGTGTTACCTGGTGGCCGCGGTGTATAACAAAAAGGTTGTGTTTTCTTTTGAAAACATCTAGCCTAGCAACATGTGGGAACTAACCCCAGCTCGAAAGATGACGGTGATGATGATGATGATGATGATGATGGTGGTGATGGTCATCATGATCGTCATGATCATGATGATCATGACGGTCATGATGATGATACCAATGTTCCGAAGGGCATGTATCGATTGTCCCACCCCCCATCTTCCTCCGGTTGCTTGGAGGCACCCAAGCCATGGCACCCGTCGCAGGACAGGGGGAACCAGTCCAGCGTTTGTTTTTTTTGTTTCGCATAACTCTGAGTGCAGGTTTTTTAATTTCAATTTTTCTTGTGTGTTCCAAGTTCCTGTTCTTTTTCCTTTCTTCCACTTGGGATAGCGAAAACATGAATTTGAAAGAGGTTTAGATAGTTTACTCTTCTTTTTTCGTGGAATTGGTTGAAGGCTATGTCCCACGTTATATTCTCGTACAACCTAGGACTTGTTCAGGACAAATAGCCCCCAAAATCGCCGCTGGTCAAACTTTGGCCTCCGGTGATGAGTTTCGTTCAGCAACGAATCCATTGAATCTTGCTGCATTGGCACATTGATACCCTCTGGTAAACTAACGTAACTCTGGAAAATCACCATTTTTTATGGGAAAAACTCACTTACTTTAAAGGCATTTTTTATATAATAGCTATGTTAGTTTACCAGAGGGCTGTTCCTTTAACCATCTTTCATCTGGCCAAAGCCATGGACTCGCCAGGAGCCAGGGAATTTGCAGCCGGTGGGTTTCTTCGACCCCCTGAACTTTGTGAAGGAAGATGAAGCTTAATGCTGATTGGTGAAACGTTGCGCCAAAGTTTACATAGACTGGATCATTATCATGTATAATAAAAAACATATGTTGTGTAAACTTATGCAAAATCAAATCATGTTGGCTTGAATCCGATTTAATCCTCAGTTTCGCTTGTTGTACTCTGATTGTTATCGGATAAGATCAGCCCTGGCTGCCTCGCAACTGTTCACCATTTCAAGGATCAAAGACCTCAAAATATTGGGGAAAATGTAAGTAGGGTTCGTTCAATGAGAATTTCAGGATCCTTAAATGGAGGTACCTGCCATATATAAGGCCTATATAAGGCCTATGTAAGTGAATATCACCACAACATATGGCCTTAAAAATGGTACTAACGTACCTCCATTTTAGGATCCTGAAATTCCCATTGATTCGCTGATTGTGACTGTTATGTGCGTGTGCGTACGTAAGATGTGCATGTGCGACTTATACAGTATAGTGAAGCCCGTTTGTACCACCAAATTTTATCATTGGGGTTTACCATCAATTAAAGAAAATGCGCGGACGCAACTCTATGCATAAAGTTGGCGCTTCGTAGAGTTTTTAAACCCCAGGGGGAAAAACATAGAAGTTGATGATAGATCCGGGTGGGGTCTGTCCCACAACATCGTGGGTTTGGAGATGGGATTTTTTTCCCTCGCAGAGTGAGAACCAAGGAGAAGAATTTCCGCAAGTTCCGCACTGCTGAGATCAAGCACGGACGCAGCTGGGCATTGGATTTTAATGGTTTAGACCGTGGTAGATGGATTGATAGATTGATAGATACTTGGACATCCCTCTTGGTAAGCAGTTTGTTCGGCCAGAACAACAGATTGATACACAGTATCCATAATATTTGACGGCTCAAAAAATGCAGGATTTTGTATACTGCGCGCGTAACAGCAGTCCAGGTATAGTTAAAGCATGTGCTGGCATTTGCCAAAAAAATGCGATCCCCAAGTTGCCATAGAAGGCAAGACAAACTCATTTTTGTTTCCCCCTTAAGGTTGCTAAAAAATCATGATTTGCTAAATCAAGAGTGTAAAACAACCAGGAAAGGGGTTCCATAGGGATGAAAATTGTTTCACTACACACCGAAGAAAAGAATCTGTGGCCAATGATCGGATCAAGCTTTTAACAAAGCTACATCGTCAGAGCATACCGAGGGTGGACGGAAACTATCTAAGATGTACAGTTTTTTCCAATGACTACAATGATGAATAATTGATTAGATAGATACTGCGCACATCTGCACACATATGTATATGCATTTTAATTCTACGATAATTATATATAATACATATATATAATACATATATATATACAATATGGTAGATATGATATGTATATAAACACACTAAATAATACATAAATCTAAATGAGTATATTATGAATAGTACTATATAAAATAAACAAAAACATACATATAATACTTGTAATAGTATTACCCTCTGTTAAAGTAACATAGCTATTGAAAATGGCCATTTATAGTGAGTTTTCCATTTAATAATGGTGATGTTCCATAGTTATGTTAGTTTACCAGAGGGTATCAACGCATTTGAAATTCCACTGAGTTTCTTTCCACGTCAGGTGTGGCCATGATGGCCGCTGCAGGCGCCGTGGTGCAGCACTACGCTTCCTGGCAGCCAATGGGTGAGGTATATCCGGGAGATTTTAACGGGAAAATGTGGGGCTGTCCTGAAGGGATACCCCCAGTCACCATCCATGGAGAGGGCGATGGAGAGAGTCATCATCCATTTGATGGGATTTTCCCATGGAAATCAACCATCCAGGGATAAAGGGGTAACCCCATTTAATTTGGGAAACCATTTCGAAAACATGTAGACATATAACATATATGGAAAAAATGCTGCAGTAGCAAATGCACATTCCACACTGTATTCACCTGGTATTAGCTACGGAATGTAACTAAGAGATATTTGAAGAAAAACAAGGACAACCATGGCGGGTATATCCTGCATGACAAGTGACATTTCATGACACGGGAATTGGTGGCGCCCCCATCTTCAGACAAACCCGCAGACCAATTATTGACAGATTTTCTGGGTCCACTTGTTTTTCCCCCTGTTTCGCGTGACTACCACCTTGTCATGGATCATGCTGAAATCGTTTGGACACATGGCACCTCTTGATACTTAGTGTAGTTCGTTGGAATATGTTATCACACACGAACAAGTATCACGAATTGTGCCGTTGCTATAAACATGTCGTATCAGCCACGGACGAAGCTCGCCCTGTTTTATTGAAACCGGTGGTTCTCTTCAGCAATGTGCACCAAGTCACATCATCGTTTACACCCATATTTACAGTTTATTCACATCAATATGTACCCTCTGGTAAACTATATAACATGCTGGTTGGTGGTTTGGAACATTTTTTCATATATTGGGAATATCATCATCCCAACTGACGAACTCATATTTTTCAGAGGGGTAGGTCTACCACCAACCAGCATGGCTATTGTATAGGTGACCCATTCATGTTTGATTTACCGAACGGACCGAACTTAAAGATCGTGATTTTCCATAGCTTAATTTACCAGAGAGGTACATCAATTTATCACTATTTGCCATTTATTCACATCATGTTTTCGATATTTATATCACATGTTTATATATATATTTAACAGTTTATCATGTTCGCAACAATAATATGTACATCAACGTGCACATCAATACTTACAATCATATGTACAGTATGTTATTTACATCAAATGTTGCATCGATATTAGTTTTTGTCCCCAAAAATATTTACAATTACCATGGAAAATCACAATCTTTAAGTTTGGTAAATCAACCATAAATGGGTCATCTATGCCATAGCTATGTTAGTTTACCAGAGGGTACATCAATTTGTCATGCTTTCTTGGGGAAAAAAACATTCAGCCCCTGGCCTGAGGTAAGGTTGCCAGGCTTGCAAGATGTTCCTTCCGGCCTCGCCGCGCTGCAATCTACCCCAGGAGCGCTGCCGTACAAGCCGAGGGCAATATATCCGATAGATATCCGATAATCATGGGAATAATGGGGATTTATAGGGATTTCATGGGATTTATAATATAGGGTTATGTTGGGATTTGGAATGGGAATAATGGGATATGAGTAGAATATTTCATGGGAATTTATAGGATTTAAGCATCTTTAACTCTCTGGTTAGTGAACGGTTTGCAAACTGGACAATCAATATTCTTAATAGGTAAGGATCAACATTAACAGGTAAAGAATCATGTGTATCATAGATTAAATAGTAAAGTAATGTTTATCATCTATTTCTATAGGCCATGTTCCATAGCAAATTGTTAGATAACCGGAGGGGATGGAAGGAGCATGGAAATTGTTCAGATAATGTATAATGTATCAGTTTTCCTTGCCCCATTGATAGTTGCTTTTTTTGAGGGGATTAATAGCACGTTCGTTTGGGGGGATAACCCAAAATGGGGGCCACCGAGACTTCCATTGGAGAATCTGTGAACCAGCAAACTTGGCAGAGAAACTCGATATTTTTCTTGTGAGAATTTGGTTTGGAAGATTATGTTCCTTCTGGAAGTTTCCATTCTTGTGTTCAATTTGAGTTGTCAGGGTTGTTGCACCCCATGCACAAGAGGTATACAATACAATTTCATAGACTAATAATTCAGACATATGTGTATAATTGTGTATATATATATATATATATGTATATGTATATGTTTGTGTAAATACAGTTAAAGATATATCACACGTTTATGTTTAATAATTACTGTACGGTATGGCACTTCTAATCCTTTTTCCCCCCAAAAAACGAATCCCCCATAAACCATGCTTTCGCACGCGATTTACATCGAATTACATATTTAAGGTGAACCATGAAGCGGGGGTGTTAAATATGTGTAGCTCACAAACACCATAAAGACACACGGGCTCACAGCGCTCCTTTCTGTAAATATTATGGGGATTAGATTTTACCACCATTTTCTCTATATTCTGTATTTTTCCTATAGTTAGTCTCATTAACTGTAGATCATGTAATATAATTATCCCCATTGTATCCGCATTTTCCCTAGTTATTCTCATTCTATTCCCATTCTACCACCATTGTCCCTACAGTTATGGCCGCTTACTATTTATAACTGGTTACAAATGGGATTATACATTCCTTTAAATGGGGTTAAGAACTTATAACTGCTAAAGGGCCATAACTGTAGAACTTCCGGTGGCCTTGGTCCAGGCCAAATTGGCGCCACCGTCCTTTTTGCTGCCTGCGGTGTCATGGAGCTCTATGTCTGGAAGCAGGTTGGAGCTTTCTGCGCTCAGTGAATAGCTTGGTCCCAGAACAAAATGATCACGAAAGGTAGCCTGCTACCTTGAGTTTTGCTTTGCGAAGCAAAGGGGCGGGTTGGACCCCTTATCCTTGAACGACCAGGAGAAAGGGACCCCCCCCCCATCCCCCCCCCAAAGGGAACTCTCGCCATATGCCTGGTGAGTCTCTTCACGCAGCAGCCCCTTCGCAGTGTCTCGTCATCATCACCATTATCATCATCAACATCATCGTCATCATCATCATCCTCCTCATCACCATCATCATTCGACTTGAAAATTCGGATTTTTCGACATCCATTTTCCAAGTACCCAACGGTGCGATGAAAGTGACAGGTTCGAGCATCCATAGGTACCGCAAAAAGACGCATTGGAGTTTGTACTAACACTCACCGTGTTTTATTTCCCCGCACGATGCGTGTGTCTGACAATGTGTACCTCCAAATGGCTATTTAAAAATGGACTAAGTGATGAGCAACCATGGACATCGTGGGGTGCTCTCTTTTCGGATCCAGATATCTCCGCTCTGCTCTGAATGTCCAGTTCCATGCCCCTCCCCCCAAGTGAACTCTCGTCACATGCCTTGTGCGTCTCTTCACGCAGCAGCCCCTTCGCAGTGTCTCATCATCAGCATCATCGTCATCATCCTCATCATCATCATCATCCTCATCATCATCATTCGACTTGCAATTCGGATTTTTCGACATCCATTTGCCCCGTACCCAACGGTGCGATGAAAGTGACAGGTTCGAGCATCCATAGGTACCGCAAAAAAAACACATTGGAGTTTGCTAACACTGACCGTGTTTTTTTTCCCCCGCACGATGCGTGTGTCTGACAATGTATACCCCCAAATGGCTATTTAAAAATGGACTAAGTGATGAGCAACCATGGACATCGTGCGGTGCTCTCTTTTCGGATCCAGATATCTCCGCTCTGCTCTGAATGTCCAGTTCCATGCCCCTCCCCCCAAGTGAACTCTCGTCACATGCCTTGTGCGTCTCTTCACGCAGCAGCCCCTTCGCAGTGTCTCATCATCAGCATCACCGTCATCATCCTCATCATCATCATCACCATCATAATCATCATCATCATCCTCATCATCATCATTCGACTTGCAATGCGGATTTTTCGACATCCATTTGCCCCGTACCCAACGGTGCGATGAAAGTGACAGGTTCGAGCATCCATAGGTACCGCAAAAAGACAGTGGAGTTTGTGCTAACACTGACCGTGTTTTTTTTCCCCCGCACGATGCGTGTGTCTGACAATGTATACCCCCAAATGGCTATTTAAAAATGGACTAAGTGATGAGCAACCATGGACATCGTGGGGTGCTCTCTTTTCGGATCCAGATATCTCCGCTCTGCTCTGAATGTCCAGTTCCATGCCCCTCCCCCCAAGTGAACTCTCGTCACATGCCTTGCGCGTCTCTTCACGCAGCAGCCCCTTCGCAGTGTCTCATCATCAGCATCACCGTCATCATCCTCATCATCATCATCACCATCATAATCATCATCATCCTCATCATCATCATTCGACTTGCAATGCGGATTTTTCGACATCCATTTGCCCCGTACCCAACGGTGCGATGAAAGTGACAGGTTCGAGCATCCATAGGTACCGCAAAAAGACACAGTGGAGTTTGTGCTAACACTGACCGTATTTTTTTTTTCCCCGCACGATGTGTGTGTCAGACACTGTATACCTCCAAATGGCTATTTAAAAATGGACTAAGTGATGAGCAACCATGGACATCGTGGGGTGCTCTCTTTTCGGATCCAGATATCTCCGCTCTGCTCTGAGTGTCCAGTTCCATGCCCCCCCCCCTTGTCCTCCGCTCGGCTTTCGCACTGAGTGATCCCCCGCGTCCCCTGTGACACAACTACCTTTCGTGTCACCCCTTCTCAAGTGATGGTAATGATACCCGCTGAGCTCAATGTCCGGCTGGAGCTGAGTTCAACAATAGCAGTTTAATATACACTATGATACACCCAGCCGGTCGCTCAACCATGGGTATTCATGAAGATACAATGGATGATGGGATTGATATATTTTGTTTTTAGATAGGCAATGATAGGCAGCATTCAATCCCCAAAATCCGAGGGATGATGATTCAACCAGAAAGAATGAGAGTTTAAGGAAGAAAATGGGGATAGAATGGCATGATATCTGGATAAATTATGATAAATTCTGTTGCGACCTCATTGCGACGTCATTGGATTGATGGTTAGTAACCGAAACTATCCTAGAATCGCCGCATATCAGGTTCGTGATGTGTTTCTAAGCAACTTATTCAGATGTGTGTTCTTTAAAAAAAACTGTTGTTGGGATGTTAAGATCAATTTGCTGCAGATTAAAATCCACCTTTTTGGTGTTTGCAGACATTCATGGTCCAATTCTAGCATGTCACAAGCATGATTTTGTGGATTGATCTCCACTTCCTTGCGCGGTTTCCACTGGGGCCCAGGATGACAAGAAGGAGCCAGGCAACTTTGGAGACCCAGCCAAGTGGAGCCAGACCGGTCTTGGCGGAGGCGACAACTTTTCGTTGGAGTAGAGTCATCCCCGAGTAGATGGGAAACATTGGGACACTAAATCATTTCCCATCAAGATATGAGAGATATGTATACTGTATCTATAGTTACTTTAGTTACTATGCTTTGTGCAACTTCAAAAACTGCGGGGTCGCCAAAAGGTTGAGCCGTGATTCGATGGGACTGGCCATACGCTGAGATCTTTCTCTTGTGGATCGAATGTGTAAGCATTATATTATGTATATTTATGCCCACAAAGTCACATGAAAAAATCCTAAAAAGGCGTTCATATGTTCACTGGTTGGTGGTTTCAACCATGTCTTTTGATCATAGATCATAGAAATGCGACACACACAGATATATATATATATATATGTGATAAAATGATGCCACTGAAAGGGATATTTCATGCAAGGTGGTGCCGCTCCAGTTTAAAGTTGGCTTATAAACCATAGCGACTAGTTCGATATTACGAAAGCCAGCCGCAGGCTAGGCGAAGTTTTTTGCGAACAAAATGAGTTAAGGGGGGTTGGGGGCAGAGCGTGCCAAAGAGGCCCACGGTCTCAGTTGCAGTGGAGCCGTGTTTTTTGAGCATTTTTTTGAGGGTCATGTGCCAGGTGGCAATTGGGTGACGGTGGGGTATCGATTCCCCCCTGGTCCGTCCCTCGAGGTGCGTTTTGGGAGGCGATATAGACACCAGAATAGAAATATAGAGAGCAGAATAGAATGACAGCAGATCGCTGAGTGCAGCACGTAGCTCAAGATCCAGAATCAGGATATTACTTCACACCATTTTATGCTGACTCTTCTACCCCTCGGGCTTTGATATGGGACCGTTATTGGCGCAAGGTGTGGACATTTTCCTGGCCCGTTCCCTGGAGGGAATGTCGGTCCGTGCCCTCGGGAGAAAATGTCGCCGGCATTGATAGAGGGTGGGCGGGGAGGGGATTGATAGGTTTGCCGAACATCGAGGCATTGGGAAAGAGGAATGGGCTTGGAAAAAGGAAAGCAAGGACACGGGGAAGTGTAAGGAAGTCAATGTCAATGGCTGGTTTGCGTACTAGAGTGTTGAGCACAGTACATAGCTCTAGCTCCACAACTGCCTAAAGCACAAGGGAAAGGATGGTGAACAGGATGAGGGCAAAGGCGTTGCTTGGAAAGGAGGGAACTCAATGGCTACTTTTCTTTATGTATCTCCTTACCAGACGGTGACTTTATTACTCTTCTACCCCTATCTGTCGGGCTCCGATGTGGGACCATTATGGGTGCAACGATTGCATAAGGGCGTGTGAACATGGTTGTCTAGAAAAGATTTCTCTTGGCCCGCTCGTCGTCGTAGACTTGTTCGTGTTCCCCTTGCACCTCCTCTCCCATATCTACTCTATCTTCCTCTATCCTCACTCCTCCTCTCATACCTCTTCCGCACTCCCCTGGCTTTCGTTCCTCCCTTCTCAGGTATCTGCCACAAACCATAGTGAAACAAGTCATGTGCGTCAACTTAGCCAGTTGTCCTTTTCGGGCATTTCGCATATTCTCCGAGAATTTGACATTGCTACTATTTGCTACTTGTATGTTTTGGAATTGGCCCAATTTGCTCATGAATAATTGATTTACTTGTTGAAATGGTGATTTTCCAGGCAGCTACTCGGTGGAAATGCGCGACCGTGAGTTGGTCAACGGCCGTTTTGCCATGTCACCTGGCAGTGGCAGTTGCGAAGAGTGGCTGGGTGTTAGTAGAGGTTGACTCATGGCTAAGTAATGGGTACTAAATTACTGGTTCTTTAAGGGTGATTAATGGTTATTTGATGGTTGATTGATGGTTTATTTATTCCTGGTTAACTACTGCAGTCACCTTCCTGTAGTCAAACGTGGCAATGGGAATCCACCTGCAATTGGAGTGGAAATCATCTATGCTATACACGGGGAATTTTCCAGGAAACTATGTTTTATTATCGGGGGGTATACCTCAAAATGGTAAATTTAGGGAAAACGATTGCAAACCAGGCGTGTGGAAATGTCTCTGACACTTAAGAACTGCAATGTTTTGGAGAGTATAATCTCTTATAGTTTCTTGATTGGTTCAGTTGTGCGGGGCTTTGATCATCTACTGGTGGACTGTTACTGGTGCAATTTGGAAGCCCATCAAAAAAAATGCGAACGGAAACATGTGCTTGACTTGGGTCCTACTAGTAAGTAAAAAGGTACAGTTTTCCAGTCTTGACTTGGCGGAGCGCAGTCAGGCCAACTCCAGCTATGAGGACTTTTTGCTAGAATTACAGTTTCAAGAACCTTGAGAAATCTTGAGGTAGAATAAGGATCATGTTTGATGCCGTTTCTTTTGGGGGGTTGGTTTGCAAAGGGCGCCATATCCAAACGTACCTGGGATGATGATCCCGATGGACTCTGTCTGACGACAGCTTTAGGTGCGTTAATATGAACCTCTAGCATCCTGTGGCTACAAGTGGGAATATATACATACCTTAAAACATAGTATAATTATATATATATATATATGCATTATATATATAAATAACATGTATTAATATATAAATAGACATTTTTTTTTCGTTAGTATATATGTATATATAGATTAACACTCTCATTACAGGGTATCCAAAATTGCCTATGATTCCAGTCTTTCACCACAAGAAACCGGCAACTCAGGCTCTCCATCATGGGCATCTTCGCTGCCGAGTACGCGACCGGAAAGGCAGCGCTCATGGATGTTGATCATTGTCACGGATATTATATTTCATAATCTATATACCATGTATATATATATATACATGTGTATAATTATATATATATATATATATGATCCCGTGTCCCGTGTTCCCACCCCCCCCCATGGGATGGGGGGGGGTATGATGCCCCTGTGGTGGTGTATATACATACATACATACATACATACATACATACATACATACATACATACCTACATACCTACCTACCTACCTACCTACATACCTACGTACATACATATACCTACATACCTACCTACCTACCTACCTACCTACCTACCTACATACCTACGTACATACATACATACATACCATTACATTACCTTACATTACCTTACCTTACATTACCTTACCTTACATTCCATACATACATACCATTACATTACCTTACATTACCTTACCTTACATTACCTTACCTTACATTCCATACATACATACATACATACATACATACATTACATACATTACATACATACATACCATACATTACATACATACATTACATACATTACATACATTACATACATTACATACATTACATACATTACATACATTACATACATTACATACATTACATACATTACATACATTACATACATTACATACATTACATACATTACATACATACATACATACATACATACATACATACATACATACATACATACATACATACATACATACATACATACATACATACATACATACATACATACATACATACATACATACATACATACATACCAACATACCAACATACCAACATACCCAACATACCACCACCACAGGCCACAGGGGGAGGGGGACCAGAAGAACCATACCACCACCACAGGCCACAGGGCGGGGGGGGGACCAGAAGAACCATACCACCACCACAGGCCACAGGGGGGGGCCAGAAGAACCAGACGATACTGTCCACCCATACCCATTGGTGGGGGGGGGGAGGGGGGGTGGCCAACGCTGCACCATATATACATATATTCACACCATATATTTATAAATATAAACACACACACACATATATATATATATATCAACATATATATATATATATAACTTTTTTTAAATAAGTGATATTTAATATAAGTATCTAATATAATATATAACATAACTTATTATAACATAACATAATATAACATAATATAATATAATATAATATGATATATCATATAAAACAATATAATAAAATATAACTTAATATAATATAATGTAATATAATATAATATAATTTAATATAATATAATATAATATATAACATGATATATAATATAATATAATATAATCTGTAAAATATAATATAAAGTAAGATGTATAATATACATATATAATATACCTGCCTCTCAAAGTGGGCGTAATTTCTGCCTTTTGCCCAAAAAAATCGTTTTGCACAAGAACGACCGTTTTGGGCAAACCAGAGTTTCTTCTGATAGATTGCTGCCAAGCCCGTTTTTCAGCGGCGAAAATGCCCGACCAAACGGCAAATATACCCGACCAAACGGCGAAAATACCCGATCACGTGGGCTGACAATTTCTCACAACGGCATTTATTTATATTTATTTTCAGGAAGGGTGCTTTTCCGCAAGAACGGCAACATGTCTAGTGAGCAACGGGAGAAATACCATATGGAAGATCCAGGTATTGGCGTGCTAAATCGCACTAAATCTACCAAAATTTTGTGATGCTGGAATTTGTACAATTTTACAGAATTAGTTGGTGTGGATTGTATTGCTTCGCTGACGCCGTATCTCACCTTCTTTTAATTCCCGAATGCGTAGCTCAGGGTTCTCATTTTACTTGGGGTCTGGGGGTGGGGACGTGTTCGCTCGACGCCGCTTCTGCGACCGCAACCGTCCGCAACCGTCCGCAACCGTCCGCAACCGTTGCCAATGAGGTCGCTATGGCCGTGCCTATATATGGCAAGTTCTGCAAAAGTGGTCACTTTTGGAGGTTTCAAACGTCGCGTAGCCTCGTTTCACGTGGCAGGCGTGGCACTTTGTGACATTCCAACATGTTTCATAACGTGTCGAAAGTGGTTTTGTGTGGCAGGCGCAATACTTTTGCGTCGTTTTCAGAAGATGTGATGAGTTGCATTTTTTGTAGCAGGCGCAGCACATTGGAGAACTCCATCGTCATTTTGCGTGGCAGGCGCAGCACTTCAGATGTGTCGCTTTGCGTGTTTTTTGCGAATACCAATGTCAGGGCTGCGTCAGGTGGTGACAATGTGCAAAATCCGTCGCAGGCATGGCATGCACTCCACACTCTACTCTCTACACTCCACACTTTACACTTTACATTCTACACTGTGCACCCCACACACTACATACACTCCACACTCCACACTCCACACTTTACACTCCACATTTTACACCTTACCCTCCACACTTTACACTTGACACTTTATACTCCACACTCTACACTCCACACTCTACGCACGAGACTCTGCACTTTACACTTTGCAATCCATACTTTACACTCCGCACTTTACAGTTCACACTCTACACTCTACACTCCACACTGCACACTTTACGCTTTACACTTCACAATTTACACTCTACACTCCACACACTCCACACACTACACTCCACAGTCCACACACCACACTCCGCACTCTACACTCCACACCCCACACTCCACACTCAACACTTGACACTTTACACTCCACACTTTACATTCCACACTTTACACTCTACACTTTACACTCCACACTCTACACTCCACACTCCACACTTCACACTCCACACTCCACGCACTACACTTTACACTCCACACTCCACACTTGACACTTGACACTTTACACTCCCCAATCCACACTTTATACTCCACACTCCACACTCCACACTTTACACTCCGCACTTTCCACTTCACTCTCTACACTTTACACTCCACACTTTACACTCCACACTCTGCACTCCACACTCTGCACTCCACACTCCACACTCTACACTCCACACTTTACTCTTTACACTACACTTTACACTCCACACTTTACACTCTACACTACACTTTACACTCCGCACTTTACACTCCACACTTTACACTTTACACTCCACACTTTACACTCTACACTCCACACTTTACACTCCACACTCTACACTCCACACTCTGCACTTTGCACTCCACACTTTACACTTTACAGGCCACGCTTTACACCTTACACTCCGCACTCTAAACTCTCTACACCCCACTTTACACTCCACACCCTTCACTCTACACCACACTCCACACTTTTAACTCCACACCTTTTACTCCACACTTTTTACTCCACACACTACACTTTACACGCCGCACTCCACACTCCACACTTCACACCACACGACACTCCACACTCCACACTTTACACTCCACACTTTACACTTCACACTCCACACTTTACACTCCACACTTTACACTCCACACTCCACACTTTACACTCCACACCAAAAGAAAAACCAAAAGAAAAACCAAAAGAAAAACTCCAAGAGTCCGCTCCGGGACTTTTGTCCTCGCCAGCCGTTGATCCATGCATGTGCGCCCGCGAGGGGCTTCAGCGCCGGCCTAAACTTTACACTTTGCAATCCATACTTTACACTCCGCAATTTACAGTTCACACTCCACACTTTACACTCCACACTCCACACTTTACACTTCACTTTGCACCTACACTCCACACTCTACACTCCACACTTTGCACTCCACACTTTACACTTTACACTCCATACTTCGCACTACACTTAACACCTACACTCTACACTTTACACTCCACACTATTTACTCCACGCTCTACACTTTACACTCCACACTCCACACTTTACACTTTACACTCCACACACTACACTTCACACTTTCCACCCCACACTTTTCACTTTACACTCCACACTCCACAATCCCCACTTCACACATCTTCACACTCTACACACTGTATTCCACACTCAACACTCCACCTTCTTTACATTCCTCACTTTGCCCTCCACTCCCTTCCACATTCCACGGTCTACAGTGCACTGGTACGGTAACAGGGGCAAAATGGAACAATTTACAAGATTGTTCAACAACTTGTTCCACAAAAGTGTCTTATGTGACTGCATTCGGGTTCGTTGGTTTCTATTGTTTTGGTCCTATAGGATACTGCATTTTCTCTGAGTTTGATTGGTGGAAAACATGTTTCGGAGCAAAACCTCGGCGATAGCCAGTTCCCTCTCCTTTTGATGGAAGGACTCAGCGAAGTGTTTTTTGTTGGCTTGGTGAACCAAACATGGATTGACGGATCCACCACTAATTAGTTGTGGTGGAAAGAAAGCCATTCAGCTTCAAGGTCAACGAGCAATCCAGGAACTCCAAATGAAGCTACCGTGCCCAATAAGAGGCCAAATTCATGAGGCTATATTGTGTGGGAAGTTTCTCTTTCACAAGAACTTTACCAAAAGCTTTACAATATACATAAGGATGCGTATGGTAGGTATCTCCAATTTCTGCAATGTCGGCCCTGGGTTTGAACATTGGCTGATCAACCATGCAACCCTAAGCTTAGCCTCTGGCAATCAAAAATTGCAGGGGAAGAATCATCCATGTACAAATGGTTTCCCTGGGTTTCCATTTTTTTTGCAAACACACATGTGGAAAACACAGGAAAATTGGCAACAAAATCAATTTCGACTTGCTCCTGGATGTTTCCAACCTGAACCCAATCTGGGCATACATTACCACAGTACAACCACCATGATATATATATATAATAATAACTATAGTAAAATTTAACATTGTCAAAAATCATCATTACACCGTTTTTGATTATGATGATAAACAATCATAGCCTACTATAGTATACCAATAGATATTCCCATGTCATCTGTCAAACAAATGGAAAATACCTGCCCGTTAGGTCGGCGCATAACTCCCATGTCATGTGAATTAAGAAAAAACATAACAAAATTGGTACATAAATCCCACGTCATGTGCCAAAAAACATCGGCTAAATCGGCCGCAAAGTCCGGTGTCATCTGCGCATAAACAATTGACATACAAACTAAGATGATACAACTGATCATAGCCGCGGTAATATCAGCTAGGAATTATCGCAGTAACAAATCATGATTCACACCATTGACTAATCCCTTCCCCCTAATATAAACATCCCCCAGAAACCATGACTTAGTGGAGGGTTTGGATATGTTTGGCACCATAGCATGGGGTTGTTTAATATTCGGGGAATATAGATTCGTCGTCCCAAAAAACCCGACTGATGAAAAATTGGTTGAAAATAAAATCTGAATCAGAACCCCTATGTCATGGGGAAAACCAGGGAAGACCCGGTGAAGATGTTCCTTGAAATTGCAGGATGCCATCCAGCAACTGACCTTCAAAGCCGCCACGGCCGCCCCAGCAGTGGCCGCTACGGCTGCCGCGGCGGTGGACACTACGGCCACCGCGGTGACCGCAGTGGCGGAGACCATGTGAGGCGGGGATGTTGTGGTACAGTGCCTGAAGTGGGTACAGTAGCTACTATAAATAGGTAAACAGAACTCCAGTAACTCTAGTCTTCATGGTAGATATATTATGATAAATTCACAATCAATAGGGAAACCATTGTGGCATAGTTGGAATTTGCCCAAAAATGCCACCTTTGGTACTTCTAAAACCTTTGGGTAAACGTGATGAAAATCAACCTCTGGTACTGGTGCCATATGTGATATCATATCTAAGTATATAATCATATATAGTTGCTGCCCAGTAAAAAAAATGTTAGGGTATCTACGGTTGGCAATGTTGAAAGGAGTGTGAATAGTTGCCCGGTTTGATGCAAATTTGGTGTCAAACCGAGTCCAACAACCCTTTATGAGGCCTTTTCTTGGGTGCCATCGGAGTAACATTTGGGGGTGCCACCACCAAAACAGGAGGGTGCAACCATCCAACATCAGCAAACTCGATTTTACATGTTTTTACCATATCGTCTCATATCGTTATTAAGTTATTACATTACCAGTAAGGTTCCCATTCTGACAACTTGTTTGCTATGCATTCTGGGTAACGCACGCTGTGGAGCTGTTAACCTTGACATGATAGACCCCAAAGTGGATGATTTGCCCCTTACCATGCATGTTTGTTGGGAGTAATATAGATATATATATATATGTGCACCTCATTATTTTTGTTCTCCTTGGTTATATGTTTTCATTGCAATATATAATATTTGTATCTATGCACATGCCTATTTGTAGCTACACATTGGTAATGCTTCGCCTAGATGAGGTAAACAAACAATACATCTATGCCCCAGTTATTCCAAATAGGACCCATTTTTTTTGTGTTTTCTCAACGCCTCTTTGAGCCAGGGCTGAAGAACGTCGATGCCTAGAAGTGATCACTCGTCGGTCAATATGTGTATGCAATGATATGTATACCGATATTTTTAAAAGCTCTAAGGGTCGCAGCCATGGCCCAGGAGAGCATATGATGCGCAGGTGTCAGAAATTCCTGGCACGCTAACAGGCCCCTACTAGGGGGAAGAGATTCCCATTGGTAGCTTGCATCAGACGCCGATTGGAAAAACTCCCAAATGCGTCCAACAGGCAGCACCTATCAACTACTGTTCTGTTTCCAGTTGCCTTGGCTAAGTCCTCATCTCTATAGGTCAAATGCCCGTTGTCACCTGCATTTCGATCCTGAATGTTCGAAGGCTTCCTTTTGAAGGAGGTACCTAATGATACTTGGACTTTGGTAATTGAAAACCACAGTATACGTAATTCCTGCCCATGTTTTATGAATGATTTACACAATATGATACAATCACACAGATTTTCCATTGCAGGGTTATTTTTCTTTAGAGGGGATTTTTTTCTGGTATGGCCCAAGGTGGGCATTTCAAAGCCCCCCTGGTAGGGACCTGTCTTTGCGCTATCGCAACGGCAGCCAGCCGACAGCACTTTGTGTCAGTCCTCATAAAACTCGGCTTGCGAAGAAAGCGTGTCTGAATTTGGCCTGGGGAAGGTGATGCTCTTTGGCAATTTACAGGAAGTGCCCCCTAGTTATAAATTTGTTTTTAAACCAGAGTAACTATAGTCATATCAATCCCCTAAAAACCCAACAGCTAACCTAGTTGTAAGTCAACTTAGCTAAGTATGTGGCCCCTTCCTGTAACTGTTTGATGTATAGTTTGCGTATGAAAAAAATTGTGATTTTCTGAGGCTTACTTACCGCATGTTTGTCTGAGACTTGGGGGCCTCATGTCACCATCTGGTTCAGAATCATAAACACCTTATTGTTCAATGGCAATTTGGAGCTTTCCGAAGTCATGGGGCTAGCCCCAAATCATGCCATTTTAATAGTGAAACCTATGGAATTGGCGATCCCTGATTTTAGGGAACTCCATTTCAGGGCCAAAAAAACATGTCCATTTTCAGACGACCCCACGAAAACAATTGAGAATAAATAGTTATCCACCCATTATAGATGTTTTTTCTTCGCCAACAAATAGTCGATCCATGTGTCTTTCCCGTCCCAATTTTGCTTGGCTGAGCAGACGTCCCCCTGGGTGACCAATGTCTATGACCGGTAGATGTAAGGATAGGAATTGGACTGACAATGGAGTGACCAGTGTAAAGAGTTCTGATCTGGGACCAATCAGTAGAAAAAAACATCAGCTCAGCATTGTCAAGAAAAAACAGTTGTTTATCTTTTCAATAATGATGAATTTTGATTGCACTTACTTTGGGATAGGTTCAAACCACATAATATATCTGTCAATGCTTCATCCTTTGCATCGCTAAATCTTCGCTGCCCACAATTTATAATTCGAGGCTGCTGTGCAGTCGCAGCTGTCATAGAATTATTTTGTGACAGGTCACGCGGTCCCCAACATTCCCCAACTTTGTGGTCGCTGCTCAAAACTGATGTTGGGAATGGATCAAAACCGGTGTTTGCCTCTTTTCATGGGATACATATTTTGCATTCGACATTTGTTTACAAGTTGCGTTTATTTTTTTGGGATTCACCAGAATAAATACCATGGCAGGGACCCATTCAAAAAGAAACATGGCCGACGACGTGCACCTGATTGATGTAGGCGTCATCCCGCTGGGCAGCTGGCAGAACTGAAATGGTAGTTACCACCGTCCAAATCAACATACCCTCCGACACTCAAACGTGGCTTGCTGGGAAATCCACCATTTATAGATAATAATGTCCTGATTTAAACTACTACTGTATTTTTAAAACCCCTATCTCCCCATAGGTGTTTGTGTAGGTATCTCCCTAGGTATCTCCATAGGTTTCTCTATAGGTATCCCCATAGGTATTTGCATGTGTAGGTATCCCCATAGGCATCCCCATAAGTACCTGTGGAGGTATCCCCATAGAAATCTCCATAGGTATCTGTGTAGGTATCCTTAGAGGCATATCCATAGGCATCCCTCATGTTGATTCCTGATTCCCCAGCTACCCATGGTTTGAGGTCACCGGAGTCATCATAGACCCTGCCAGTTGGAAGGCGATTTGTTTTCTAAACATGCCTGAGAGGGTCAAGTTGACAGGGTAGTAGGTTCAGGTGGTCACAAGAACTAAGGGTTTGCAATCTAATTGCCAGAGGTCGCATGAAGAGCACGTTACAGGGGGAATGGATCAAACTGAAATAAATAGTAAGATATCTACAAATATCTCAGATATCTCAATAGCAACGCGATAAACGAATACATTTGGTTCATTTTGGTTCGGTTTTTGCTATACTTGCAGCATCGGTTTGCTACTGGTAGCTTGCAGCTCAGCCTTTGCTGCAGTGGCCGATCAGCAGCTGCATCCATATGTACCTGAGTTTTCTTTATTTGGGGTGTGCACCATGCCAATCTTGGGATGAAAAAGATATGGCTATGGGTCAAAGCCCCTGGTACCCTGGTGAACCCTAAAACAGCTTGCAAATAGATGTTCATCCCCACAAATACCGTACTGATATGTATTGACTCCGTATGAAACTAGTTAACTAGTTGGTGATTTCCATTGGTTCGACATGTTCAGCCAGATCTGGCATGCTTATCCGAAGAACAATATGAAACTTGGACCATCCCTCAGATACCATTAGTCCCAAGTTTGAAATTGGATGACATTGGGGCGGTGATGGGGGGTGTTTCTGACCAGATGATGATGTAAGGGTTGAATATGGTTGAATGATGTTGAATGTATGTTTTGAAGGCTTAGATGAATAAAGGTCTGACCGGTCTGGGACTAAAAACCGGTACTATGGGCTCCCAGCGATGGAGTGGCGGGACTGCTCCCTCTGTCAACGTCTGAGGAGGGCTCGCAGCCCTTTTTTCCAAGAACTTTCACCTAGAAACGGTGAAATTGAAGCAAGAATTGTAATTGCAAGCTCGAAGCAGTCAGAGCCAGCAAGGAAGAAAAATCGTGCTGGCACATCTCCACTGATCGAAATCAGCTTAGAGTTGAAGACACGGGATTGCAGATATGTCAACCAACTTAGCTAAGTATGGTGCACTACCGAACCTAGGAGGAAGGGAATGCACGTCACCTGCAGCACTTCAACGCCACCAGAAACAGGTGCGTTTTGCTCTCGAGACGTTGCGGGAAGGCTTGGCAGTTCTGTGTGACGCTTGCGTCATGATGGCTGGACAAATAGTTATTGTTGTTGTTGTTGTCGTCGTCGTCTTACTATATTATGTGTTTCTTTGGGGGGGTTGTTTTTGGTTAGTGTTTTCTTGTTCGTCATATTTATCCATTGGGGATAAGTGTTGACCACGCATTGGGAGGAAAATTCTCACTAAATGTCTTCTTTTCCAAAGGGGTATTGAAGGGTAGGCATGGTAATTGTACGCAACTGGTGGCTTGCCTACTTGCCTTGCCAAAACTCAAAGAACTGTGCCTCTTGCAATGATGGACCTCAAGTTACTGTACCAATGTGATCCTCTGGTAATAAAGCTTTGAAAACAAAATGTTGATAGGTAAATCATCGAACTAACGTAAACAGTAAACACTGGTAATATATCGCAACATCTCATAACATGTTATAACAATGTTCCACACAAGCTGCCCATAGCAAAGTGTTAAATGACCAGAGCCCAAACATGTTGGAATCGCCACGGGCTCCTTTTTGATGCGACCAGGGTGATGCAGCCATGACCGTATACTGCTGGGTAAAAAAAACACTGTTTCGTTTAGATAAGCGATCCAATATGACAGTGGTATCTTTGGCAACCCCTTTGTTAACTGGTTGGTGGTTTGGAACATGTTTCCATATATTGGGAATAATAACCCCAACTGACTAATATTTTTCAGAGGGGCTGAAACCACCAACCAGCCTTTTTTTCATTTTGTTTCGATATGAGTCAACACAAATGTTCGGCCTATTTATTTGGAAAATCCCAGCCAGCCATTGACTGATAGACGTCAGGCGCTTGTTTCATTTGCAAGTTCTTTGATACCTTCACCCATGTCGTGTCCTCGGCCAAGTTCACCCCGGAAATGTGATGAATATGATGATTTACACTTAGGTAATCAAACATAGCTAGCAATAGAAAATCAACTATATATAAATGGAGGTTTCAACAAAGAACATCTATATATGGGCGATTTTCCATTGCCACGTTTGACTGCAGGAGGGTAATGGGGATACAATGAAATATCGCTGTAAATTCTGCAAATGCTGGTTGAGATTGCGGGAACTGTCCCCAAAATGGCCGAACGGTTCCGGTTACTGAACTACAATAATTTACAGTATCCAATGAAAGTGAGCCAGAGAAAAAAACCGGTGGAGTTGTTTTTATTTACAGTAGAAGCGACATGTCTCTATCCAGATTCCTGAATGGAATGGTGGCAGCCTTGCACGTACCAGTAGTACCGCACAAGGCGGTGGCGGAAGTTTCAAAAATAGGAAACTCATAGGAGAGGTTGGTTGTTGTGAATCAGGGATGGCAGAGCGAATCCACTGATGGACCGACAGGTGTGGTGTAGTGCAGTTGTAGTTGTAGATGTTGTAGTTGCAGTTGTAGCCGTAGTTGTAGTGTAGTGTAGTGGAGTTGTAGTTGTAATGTAGTGTAGTCAGTGTAGTTGCAAGTGCAGTTGCAGTTGTAGTCGTGATGTGGTGTAATTAGTGTAGTGTAGTGCAGCTTAATGTCGTGTAGTGCTGTGTAGTGTAGTGTGGTATAGTGTAGTGTAGTGTAGTGTAAGCTGTAATGTAGTGGTAGTTGCAGTTGCAGTTGCAATTGTAGTTCTAGCGTCGTGCAATGTAATCAGTCTAGCGCAGCGCTGTGTAATGTAGCGTGGTTGTAGTTGCAGTTGCATTTGTAGCTGTAGTGTACTGCAGTGCAGTTAGTGTAGTGCAGTGTAGCTGTCATTGTAGTTTTAGTCGTGGTGGTAGTAGTAGTAGTAGTAGCAGTAGTAGTAGTAGTGGTGGTAGTAGTAGTAGTAGTAGTAGTAGGAGCAGGTTGTTGTTGTTGTTGTTGTTGTTGTTGTTGTTGTTGTTGTTGTTGTTGTTGTTGTTGTTGTTGTTGTTGTTGTTGTTGTTGTTGTTGTTGTTGTTGTTGTTGGTTGTTGGTTGTTGGTTGTTGGTTGTTGGTTGTTGGTTGTTGTTGTTGTTGTATGTTGTTGTTGTTGTTGTTGTTGTTGTTGTTGTTGTTGTTGTTGTTGTTGTTGTTGTTGTTGTTGTTGTTGTTGTTGTTGTTGTTGTTGTTGTTGTTGTTGTTGTTGTTGTTGTTGTTGTTGTTGTTGTTGTTGTTGTTGTTGTTGGTGTTGTTGTTTGTGTTGTTGTTGTTGTTGTTGTTGTTGTTGTTGTTGTTGTTGTTGTTGTTGTTGTTGTTGTTGTTGTTGTTGTTGTTGTTGTTGTTGTTGTTGTTGTTGTTGTTGTTGTTGTTGTTGTTGTTGTTGTTGTTGTTGTTGTTGTTGTTGTGTGTTGTTGTTGTTGTTGTTGTTGTTGTTGTTGTTGTTGTTGTTGTTGTTGTTGTTGTTGTTGTTGTTGTTGTTGTTGTTGTTGTTGTTGTTGTTGTTGTTGTTGTTGTGTAATTGGCGTCGTGTAGTGTAATTAGATGTAATTAATGTAGTGTAGTGTAGCGTAGTGTAGTGTAATTAGTGTAGCGTAATGTAGCGTAGTATATTTGCATTTGTAGTTGTAGCAGTAGTGTAGTGTAGTGGCTGTTGTGTTTGTAATTGTTTATCTATCTATCTATCTATCTATCTATCTATCCTATCTATCCTATCTATCCTATCTATCCTATCTATCCTATCTATCCTATCTATCCTATCTATCCTATCTATCCTATCTATCCTATCTATCCTATCTATCCTATCTATCTATCTATCTATCTATCTGTTTGTCTGCCTGTCTGTCTGTCTGTCTGTCTAACTGTAAGCTTGAAAACGCAGCAATTCTGCGCGACTTCCTCTATGTTTGAACTTGACAACATCAAAAACGAAGCAATTCTGTGAGACTTCCTCATGTTTCGAAGTTGACAACATCAAAAACGAAGCAATTCTGCGAGACTTCCTTCAATAATGGAAAGTTGAGTGCAGAGCTGACGGCCTCGTACCGATGCGTTTTGCGATTTCTCCACTTCACCTGTCTAAAGTATTGCGCCTGCCAGGTCATACGAAGTGTTGCACCTGTCACGCAAAATCATCTTCCCAAAACTGAAGATCTGATGCTCCAAAATGCAACCCCTCTCAGGAAATCAGCACCCCGGACCTCCTAGCATCTCTGATAAACATGTCTCTTGTACTGCGCCTGCCACGGAAAATGCATCTTTGCAGATCCTCTTCAACTGTCCCACGCCTGCCATCGTTTTTGGAAATGTTGCAAAGCCCTCTTTTTTGCTCACTTTTGACAAGGTGCACAATCCCTTGCGCCTGCCACGAAAAAAACATCTGAACGCCCAAAAGTGCTCCGAACCGTCAGTCTTTTGCACTTTTGACTTCGAAATGTGCTTCGCGCCACAACGGCGTGCACTTTTTCGCCATCTCAACTTCCAAAAGTGGTCCGAACCTGGTGTGCGTTGTACATTTTGACTTCGAAATGTGCTTCGCGCCACAACGGCGTGCACTTTTTCGACATCTCAACTTCCAAAAGTGCTCCGACCATGGTGTGCTTTGTACATTTTGACTTGGAAATTTGCTTCGCGCCACAAAGGTGTGCACTTTTTCGACATCTCAACTGCCAAAAGTGGTCCGAGAATGGTGTGTTTTGTACATTTTCACTTGGAAATGTGCTTCGCGCCACAACAGCGTGCACTTTCTCGACAGCGCAACTTCTAAAAGTGCTCCGAAGCTGAGGTGTTTTGCACCTTTTGACTTGGAATGTGCTTCGCGCCAAATGCAATTTTTCATCTTTCATTTGGCCAGCTGGCTCCGCACCCGCCGCTTTAGAGAGCCTTCTTTTCGACCCTCCGGAGCCACAAATCATTGGAAAAAGACAGTGTTTGCGACTTTCGTACCTTTTCGCGCACCTGGATCTTCTTTCTTCTGAGACTTTCTCTTTCTTCTTCTCTTCTCTGACTCTTCCCATCTCTGCTTTTCATCTGTCCATATTGTCGGAAGTTTGACTTCTAAACTTCCTTCGATAAGATTTTTGTCTCTACGAGGGGGTTCCTGTATCAGAAAATTTCAGAATGCCCCTTCCTCCTTCTTGAGGATTGTATAGAGAGATGTTGTGCTTGGGCTCAGCTGGTGAGAAGTACACCCAACTCAAGGATTTTTAATAGAAATGGCAGCTACAAAGTATGGATTGTTCATTGCTGCGTGTGTTACCCTTTGGTAATTTAATGTAGCTACGGAAAAGCACAATTGTTAGTAGTAATAATATAAATCATCGTCATAGATCGCCTATTTCTATGGGCCATCTATACCAAGGCAAACGATTAAATAACCAGAAGGCAACTTCTTCGTTTAAAAAAAACCTGCTCCATGGGCTTGGGAGGAACTCCCAGGGACGCTGTATAAGATCATGCTAAGGTCAGTTGCGGCCTGCTGTTCATTGCTCGGGGCCTCAGGGTGGCATCGAATAAGGGGATCCACGGTCCACATGGATCCACATGGATTCAATTGGTCCTGTACCTTTATCTTCCGGCTGTTTCAAGTTGCTTTATAGCAAAGTAGGGCCGGACCACCTTGTTGATGCTGTACCTGGTAAACCATGGTCCCTTGCTGATGTTTTTGCTTGTCTCGGGGAATATGAGGTTCCTGTGCTGGCATCTCTACAACTAAGCACAGGAACCACATATTCGCCAGTTGGTGGTAGACCATGGTCAATCCGGTGCTATATCCTTTGTTTTTTTCCCAAGGCTAGGTGGTATTCAGTGTCCCCAGTTGGAGGTCTGCCAGTGGGTTTACCCTCTAGGACTCCGGCCCGCCATTTGGAAACTGCCCATTTCTCATGAGAATAAAACGCTAACCCAAAGCAGCCTTTTGCAGCACAAGATGGCCTTGATATTGTTGAGGTTACTGCGGACCTTTAAAGTGTCTTACATTAGTCCATGATTATCTAAACCTCCACTTTACTAATCGGGGCGGAACCTATCTAAATAGCAATTTATGTTCAATTATATAGTTGCTATTTGGGGCAACCCGCCAATGAATCAACTGAGTTTCTTTATCCAAGGCTGCGGAAACAACCCCACCGAACATGTTTATAACTTCTGGTTTCGAACTATGACGTGCTATTTTGAGTGCTTTTATTGCTGCCGTTTTTCCATGTTTCTTCATATTTCTGTTGTGACGTTTTTTTATTGATTGAAACTGGAATTGTGTGCCCAATTTTCAGGGAACCACATATAACTCAACTGATTTGGGTTCAAAGACAGCTGATCTCATTTTTTTCACAGTCACCAAGCTGTTTGGAACCGGCCTGACATCTTGAGACCAGGTGGCACAGCTGTTCCAAGACGTTTTCATCGTGAAACCTTTGCACAGCCGAGTGGTGAACTCCGAGTACCCGCCTTGATGTGCCGGGTTACAGCCTTGAAATTCCGGTAAGTTCAAAAACCACCCATATTTTGGCTTATACCACCCATGTTTTTATCATATTTTATGATTGGAGATGATTTACAACATTTTACGACCGTATTTTCCCCTACAATGTTTCCATACCATGTTTTCAGACACACCCATATTGTAGTTAGATTTCTGGAGTATTGACAATTATGATTATGAACCATTTCCGAAGTAAGATGATTGGGATTCCCGTTGTGAGTTGCTGGTGCCAAGCGGTGCCAGGGGCATTGATTTGTGAAGGGGACAGCTTTGCAGAAAATGAAGTGGGTAGTGACCACAAAGCACGGGGGCCATGTTGACTCATGTTGTGATTTCTGTGGATTCCATGTTTTTTCTTCGGGGTGGATACTTAAGAGGTCATCCAATGCAAACGTGAGTCATATCTCAGCTGGCTATAATGACAGCTGTTTGCTCAAAGCCACAAAGGATGGGACGCCGAACACATTTGATGTCGAAGGCAGATGATTCCCGGAGTGCTGGAGTCCAACTGAGAAAAACTTCATAAGCCTCACCAAGTGTGATTGGTAGCACTGGGCAAACCATCAGTCTCTTGGGTTTTCAATCAAATTTGAAAGACATGCGCAAACTATACCATCACAACTATAGAGTGGGCTTGCTTCTTTCCCTGCGGGGAACAGAGCAATAAATAGGAAATCTATAGCAGGGAATGCTTGAGATCTTGTTCTTACATATCACATATCCAATTTTGAAAAATAATTCCTGAAGAAAAAGACATCCGAATTATATGCGAAAAAAACTCTTAGAATCGAGGTCAAGCACATCCCACGTCCGCGCCATGGCCATGTGGCGCCTGCCGGCTGCCCTTCACCGATGGGCCTGGCGGCTGCCGCCAGTGACCTTCAGCGTGCCGCTGTGGCGAAAGCAGGCGCGCTGATGGTGAAGGATCATTGGCGACATCCGGTGGTTGGTAGTCAATGGTGGTGACTAATGGTGTCTAATGGTGATTAATGATGCTTAATGGTGGTTAATAACGTGAATGATGGTTAATAACGTGCCTAATGAGTGTGAATAATGGTGATTAATGGTGATTAATGGTGTCTAATGGTGATCAAGGCTAATTGCTGGTGAGTAACAGTGGAAAAAATGATTGATGGAATTAGCCTTCTGTAATCAAACATGCATGGCAATTGTCTAAATCCCATTTAAGTGAAGGTTTTAATTAGTGAGAAGAACATGTATATACAAATGACTACAATGTGACTGCAAATGGAGGATTTTCCATTACCATGTTTGACTACCGTTGGACCCTCCCGGATGTCTCACCCGCCCCCGTCGTCCTCAGTGACGGCGAGGACGCACCTCCCCCCACCGCTCCTACCGATGGCGCCCATGCCGCGCCCACATGTTGCACCTGCCTCGAGCCCCTACTCCCTTCCGGGGTGGGGCGCCGGGCGGTCGTGCATTGGCCCGGCTGCCGGCATGCCTACCATTTCGCCTGCCTCGCCAGATCCCGCGCGCAAGTGCACCCTCCACGATGTCCTCTGTGCCGTCATGCCTGGGACCCAGCGCTCGATGCCAGCTTGAGCAGCACTTGCCACGGGCTCCACTTCAACCCCTTCCAAGAATCCGAGCCCGAGCGCGCCACGCCGCCCCCTTCTCCCCGCCCCAGGGGCGCGGCCGCCTGGCGCCAGCGCGGCCCCCCAAGTGGCATTGTCCGGACGGATGCCAACTCCTGGCTGTATGTGCCCCTGCTCCTCGCCGCGACAGGCGAGCTCCACGAGGATGCCGCCTTGGCCTGGCAACAAGCCACCGCCACCACACAGTGGTGGGAGCGCGCCCGGCAAGCGCTGACTGCCGCGCCCCCCGTCCCCCTCACCACCCTCCTGGAAGCCCTCCACGCTTGCCCAGCTGCTGGCGCGCTTCCCTCGCACCAGCGCCTTTCCCGACAGGCGGCCGCGCTCCCGCCAGGTGCCCAAGCGCATCTGGGCTGGGCAGTTCGCCACCTCTGCGACCCCGACGCGTACGTCCCCGCCGCTGGCCAAGAAGTGCTTCTCCAACTCTATGGTGGCCTTCACCTTGCTGCCGACCTCGACCGGCACTCGGACACCTTCCGAGCGCGCCCGGACCCTCCGGCGCCCATCCAGTTCCCTGCCGATCCCGGCCCCGTGCATCCCGCGGTCGAGACTTCGGCGCCCAGAGAGCTGGCCACTGTCCGGGCTCTGGCCCAACAGGTGGCCCGTGCCCACCGCCCCCCGCCGCGCCGCGGCGGTCGCGGCCGCGGGCGTGGACGACACGCAGCCGCGGCGGACCCTGCTCCCGCAGAACCTGCCGAGGTCCCAGACCCTCCGCCTCCCCCTCCTTCGCCCTCTCCAAACCCCGCAGCTCGGCTCCAACAAGCGCTCCGCAGCCTTGACGACCTCGACCTCGCCCACACCTTGCGGGTGCGGGTCTCGACGTTCCAAGGTGCGCCCCGGCGCTTGCAGGGGGTCCTTGCCTTTGCGCTCCGCCTGGGCCTCACCGAAATCTGCGACCCCCCCGCCGACACGGACCCTGCCCAAGCACGTGGCTGGAAGCTCTTCCTCCTGGCCCCGCGGATGCTCTGCTACCGGTCCCGTCCCGGGGAGCGCGCCGAACCCAGCGACCTCGACCGCCGAGCCACTATGTTCCGGAACGGCCAGTGGCACCAGCTGCTCGGCGAAGCTGCCAGCAGCTTCCACCCCACAGCGCCGTCCTCGAGCGTCCCCTCTGCTGATGCGCGTGCTTCCCGTGCAGCCAGCCTGGCACATCAAGGGGAACTTTCCGCGGCTGCCCGGTCGCTAGTGGCCGAGCCCCTCGCGCCGCTCTCGTCCGCCACCCTGGCCGAGCTGCGCAACCCGTCCCGGCGCCCGCAAGTCCGGCATCGACCCCTCTCGGACGACGTTGCCTCTTTCCAGCCCAATGAGCTGCTCCACGTCGACGCCACCAGATTCCTGCAAAACCTCCGCCGGGCCCGCCGCGGGGCGGCCGCTGGTCCGTCTGGCTGCACCAATGAGCACCTCCGGGTCTTGCTCGAGTCTGAATCCGACTCCCGCCTCCTGTGCGACGCGGCCTCGCTCCTGGCCTCGGCGCGGGTGCCTCCCCTCATTATGGACGGCCTCCGAGTCGGCCGCCTTGTTGCCCTCCAGAAAGGCAACGGGCGTGTGCGCGGCCTCGTGATGAGCGACGTGTTCCGCCGGCTGGTCGGCCGGACCTTGGCGCAGCAATTCTCAGCCCAGTTCCAAGAGGCGTGCCACCCCTTTCAGTACGCCCTCAGCACCAAAGCCGGAGCAGAAGGCCTCGCACGCGCCGTCCGGGTCGCGACCGAGCTCGACCCCCGCGCTACCGTGCTGTCGGTCGACGGCGTCGGCGCTTTCGATCATGTCGGACGCCAGTCGATGCTCGGCAGCCTTCTCCGCTCCCCTGCGCTTCGCCCCCTCCCCCCCTCCGCCCGCCTCTTCTACGGCCAAGACAGCACCTACCTCTGGTGGGACTCTAGTGGCGCCTGCCACTCCGTTCAGCAAGCTGAAGGGGGGGAGCAAGGCGACCCGCTCATGCCTGCCCTGTTTGCGCTTGCCCAGCACCCTGCGCTGCAAGAGACCGCGGCCACGATGCGGTCCGGGGAAGCGCTCTTTGCTTTCCTCGATGACATCTATGTCATTTCGTCGCCTGACCGCACCCACGCGCTCTATTCCACCTTGCGCGTTTCCCTCCGAGGCCACGCGTGCATCGAACTCAACCAAGGTAAGACCCGAATCTGGAATGCGGCTGGGGAAGAGCCGTGCCACCTCCCAGAGCTGCAGCCGGCTGACAGCAACGACCGGGTTTGGGTCGGCGACTGGACTCTGCCCCCTTCGGCGCAAGGCCTCCAGGTCCTGGGCACCCCCATTGGGAGCGCGCAATACGTGCAACATGCTCTTACCGAGGTCCGCACCAAACAAGACCTCCTTCTCCACCGCATCCCATGGGTAGAGAACCTGCAGGCCGCCTGGCTGTTGCTCCTTTTCTGCGCAGCCCCCCGGAGCAACTATTTCCTCCGCGTCCTCCCACCGGCGGACACCTCAGACTTTGCAGCCGCCCACGACGCCGCGGTGGCACATTGCGTCAGCACCCTGGTGGCGGCAGGCGCGGCCCTTTCGGACCTGCAGCTACGCCGGGCCCAACTCCCATTGCGCTTGGGGGGGTGCGGCCTGCGCTCGGCCCACCGTTCGCGCCTCGCCGCGTATTGGGCCTCATGGGCCGACACCTTGCCCATCCTCCACGCGCGCCTTCCTCTTGTGGCGGACCGCCTTCTCCAGCTCCTCAGCGGCGAGGCCCGCCCACAACCACCCAGCATCCTCGCCGCCTCCCAGGCAGTCCAGCTCCTCCGGAACAGCGGGGCGACTGTCCCACCCTGGGAATCTATCATCGGCGGCCGCCATACCTTCTCGCACGAAGACCGGACCCCGGGCGATTTCCTGCGGGGGTGGCAGCGCGACATCAGTGCAGCCCAAGACTTGGACGAGCTCGCAGCGCTCCTATCTGACCTTTCCCCTCCGGAGCGCGCGCTTCTCCTATCCCAGGCTGGCCCACACAGCGGCCGCGCAGTCACAACCCTTCCTACCAGCCCGGAATTCCAGCTCGGCAACCCGCTTTTCCGCACCTTGCTGCAACGGCGGCTCCGAGCCCCCTTGAGCTGCGGCCCTTCCCGGTGTCGGTGTGGCTTGGCACTCGACCCTTACGGCGACCACCGTGCCGCATGCGCCACCACTGGCGTCCTCCGGGCACGAGCTGCGCCCATCGAACGCGCGGTCGCCCGCATCTGCCGCGAGGCCGGTGCCCGCGTCGCGGTCAACGTGCCGCTCTCGCGCATGAACCTCGCGGTCCCGGTCACCGACGCACGCCAGATCGAAGTCCTCGCAAACGACTTGCCGCTCTGGCACGGGGCTCAGCTGGCAGTCGACGTGACCCTCGTCAGCCCCCTTGGCCGCACCGGACAGGTGCGCCACGCTTCCGACGCGAACCCGGGCGCGGCGATCCTGGCAGCCTCCCAGCGCAAGCGGGAACACACCTACCCCGAGTTTTCCGGCTCGCGCCGCTGCCACCTACTCATCTTAGGTCTCGAAGTAGGAGGTCGTTGGGGCGAGGAAGCCGCCGACTTCCTCCGAGCCTTGGCGCACGCCCGCGCCCGCACTGCGCCAGCACTCCTCCGCTCGGCGGCAGTTCAGGCCTACGTGCACCGTTGGGCCGGCCTCCTATCCGTCGCGGCGCAGCGCGCCCTGGCCGAGACTCTCCTCGAACTCCCGGCCGCGGCCGCACCCGGCGTCGATGGGGAGCCCCCGCCGTTCGCCGCGACCCTGGCTGACGTCCGGTGGCATGAACGCCCACCGGATAGTCGCCTCCCGCGGTGACCGCTGTGGCTGTACATAGCCTCCCCCAATGGCAAAGTCCATTGGCGCGTGAGCCGCAGAGTGGGTCATGCAGCAGGGGGAGAAAAAAAAATGTTGAGATACGTTGAGTTGATGAGCGTAATTGGATGCAATTGTGTACCATATGCACCCGAAAACGGTAATTGATGTGATGATTTGTTGATCACATCATTGGTCGCTAGTTGATTCAATAGTACAGTATAGTCACGTCACTGGTTCATGGTTTTACTGCGGTGTCACTCAACCAGCCTGACATTAACACCAACACACATGCATCATTTGATATTATATAGTCATTACATGCAATGATACAAACTGACCTTCTTGTAAGTGATTTAGATGGTTTTGCGACATGATTTGAGATGATAGAGGAAGATAGAGGAAGTGGTCAGTGTTTCGGTCAACTTCTCCAACCTGCGCTGGAAGGTTCCTTTAGCGAGGGCTCGCTTTTGCTCAACTGACGCTGGAACACAGGCAGGTTTTTTTCCTTTGTCACAGGCTTCTGGGAAGTATCAGCTGGGTATAGCCCAGCCATATCTGGAATGTCAGACGTTTTCATAGCGCAATTCCTGAGGGACTCCGAACTTTGCAGATTCTCTCAGTACCACCCAGAAATACCCATCAATCTCATTGGAGATCACTGGTGTATCCCCTATGCTAATCACGCATCCCGCTGTAAGGTGCCGTTGGAAGACACCCGCGCAACGGCTGAGGCGGGCATCAATGGGATATATCACCAGCATGATTTTGGGATCTAATGGCCAAACGGCCATGACTGGAACCCATGGGGAAACTTATGATAAACCATTGAATCGGATGAAGCCTATGTTCAGAGAAACACTTCAGCTCAGATGTTGGCAAATCGTTCTTATGATTTCCCGCCGAGCTGAAAATATGGACAAGGAAGACGTTTGGGATTAGTTCGCATTAGGGAAATGTGGGGATTAGCCAGCAGATCTGGCGATGAAGCCTGTGAAAACAGGGATAGCGGCGACTCTTTTCTGGATGTGTCCAGACACGTTTTTGTGTCTCAGAATTGGCTCAAGGAAACATTCTGCCGGAACTGGAAGCCTTGTTTTTGTTGATGGGAAGCACAATGATTTTCCTGCACATGTTGGCCGGGCAATCCCCCAATTGGCTGGACATGTGAAGGTTTGGGAATTCTCCAGATGTGTCCAGTGAGCAGGTGAATTTCACCAAGTTCAAGCAAGAAAAGCTACAATCTGCAGCTCCCCAGTTAAAAGATGGTTTATAAACCCCATTAACTATGGTTATAAGTTATAAGTTACAAGTATGAAAAACAATAGTTATTAGCTGACTGTGGGGCACCACCCTGTAGGTGTGTGTGTGTGTGGGTGAATCATGTTTTTTTAACAAAAAACTCGACAGGATCATGTCATGAGAAAATATCTTTAGGTCTCGGACTACATCAACGGGATGTGGGAATGTCACCAACCAGTCTGGCAAGGAGGTCAGTTGTCGGCACTTAACCAACAAAAATAGTGGTCGGTACGTACCCTCCAGTAAACCACGCTATTGAAAATGGCTTGTTTATATAATTAATTTACCTGTCAAAAGTGGTGGTGTTCCATAGTTATGTTAGTTTACCTGGTGGTATTGTCAAACTGTGTGGATGAAAACAATCACATCCGTTCACATCCTCCCACCCCTGACTTTGATGAAGGATAAAGAAAAACAGAAAACAATCCTGATATTGGTGGTAAAAAGAATGGCTTCCTTTTTAGTCAATGTTCCCTTAACTCAACCCATTGACATTGATAGCAACAATGGGAAGTTTCTTCTCGAATCCCTCCCGAAGGCTGAGATCCCTCCCGAAGTGTCCGAACTCTTCGAAACCTTACGGGGCGAAGCACTTCGGAGAGCCTTGCCGATGGTGGAGATGGAGGTCTTCATACACAGTACTTTAGGTCATTTGGTAAACCCAAGGATCTAATAGGATTTTAATGGTGGTTATACCCTCCCGTAAACGTTGACATAGAGGTGGAAAAAAACACAAATTGCAGATCATGTTCCAAAAGTTTGTTTTTCATTTATGTAAATGTTTATCCATAGGGTCCATAGGGTATATACATGGGATGTAGATGATTAAAGATCAAGTAAATGGGGGAACAAACCTCGAACATATGGAGTATGTGATTGATAAATGATGGTTGTGATTGGTTGTGGAGGGCTTATACTGTATCCTCTTTATATGTGGGGTTATCATCAACTGGGAATGCCGTTCATGACCAATTTATGGAGGACTGGACGACTTTCAGCCAATCCACTTGTTCTCCTTGTGCTGGGCATACTCCACTGTATCTCGGCACCTGGCTGAGGTTGAAGGGTTTCTTTTTCCTGGAAAAACACCAGGGGGGAGCTTGAGTTTTGTACTATACTGTATATCTTGGCTCGGAAGGTTCAACTGTTTTTACTTGCCAATAGTGTTTTTCTTTAAACGTTTTTTCTTGCAAACCATTGGGAATATAGGCCAACTGTTAAACGATTCAAACGATGCCGATTTTACCTTATCTATAAGGTTAATATATAAATAAATATACATATATATATTTATAAATAGTTTTATACATTATAGTAAATATATTAAAATTATTATAGTATATATATATATTTATTATATATATATATATGATATAATAGTATATATATATATTATATACATTATAGTATATTAAATATGTATATATATATAATATATTTTACTATATATATATATTTGTTTTTATTGAATATCATAGTATATAGTATATAGTATATATATGTTATATTATATTATATTATTTATCTATCTATCTATCTATCTATCTATATATATATATTTATTAATTATATTAAAAAAAATATTTATATATATATATATTATATTTTTCTATATTTTATATATATTCTAATTATGTAAAGTATATATATAATCTATACATTAGTTATTATATATTATATAAAATATATTTATATTTAATATATTATTTATGTGTTTAATATATATTCTAATTATATATATTATTTTTGTATATATATATATAATTACACATTTAACTTGGTGTTTCTAATCTCACCTTTTCCGCAGATTTGAGCTGTGGATTCCCCGTTGGTTTTTTGGTTTTCATCTCGTCGCCAGGCGCGTCTGTTGGACCAGGAGCTGCAGCGCAACATCACCAAGGCGGCTTTGCGTCTGGGACGTGCCAAAGATGCCACCCAGGCTGCCCAGGCTCGGCATGGCTGGGGTTCATCATTAGGATACTTATTGGGATGCTTATTGGAGTACTTATTGGGATGTCTTGTTAGACTATTGTATGGCTAACCATTGGATACTTATTGGGATACGTCTTGAGATATTTAGCAGTGGTTAGTATCCCAATAGTTTCAGCAACACCAAAACGTGGGTTAGATCTGCAGTGGTCTGGATTGGCAATGGTATTTTTCAATCAAAAATATGAAAATATATGCATAAAATTGAAAAAATAAAAAACACATGAAAAAATAAAAAAAATGAAAAAACATTAAAAGACAAATCTCAAAAAATCTGACAAAATCTGAAAATATCTCCAAAAATCTCAAAATGTCTCAAAATGTCTCTAATGTTGTTTTTCAAACGTGGTTTTGCGAGACTGGGTTCTGTATTGCATATTTTTCTGGACCATAGAAAATCTCAAAAAATCTCAAAATATCTCAAATTTGCTGGAAAAAAAGGAAAAAACAAGAAACAAACAAAATAAAACTAACGCAACCTTACAACAACTTTGCTGAGGCCAGCGGCAGAATTGCTGCCCAACTGTCAGCTGTTATCATATTTCCTTGTGTTGTCAAATGTTGAGCTTCTATGATGAAAGGATTTAAAACACATTTGCTTGTCACATGATGTATTGCTATGTATTTCTTGGTAACTACAGGGAGGTCCCAAAGCAAATAAATTCAAATAAAGTCAAATAAATTCAGATACAATCAAATAAATGATTGAATATGGAAAAAATGTTTTTAATTCAAAAAATATGTTGTAATCTGATGCTGGTGGCCAAAAACCTTGTTGTGGGAATCCACTAGCAATCCAACCCACCTTTTGGTTTCAATGATAGTTAATATATTGTTAACTAACGGTGATCAAAATAGTGCAATATCCCAGTTTTAAAATAGTAGTCATTTAACTAACTTTCACGGTAAGTGCAATTCATGATTAACAGTGGCTAACAGACAATCAAAAACAATGTTGATTAATGGAATGATCTGAGAATGATTGAATGGGATATCAATGGGGATAAACCATGGTTGACTGCGTTAACAATGGCTTAATTATGGGTACTAACGGTTTTTAGGATGGATGCTGTTGCAAAGGTTGATTTTATTCGACCTTCATTGCATCGATTGTGATCCATACCCAAAAAAAAATGTTCAGTGATGTCATATGATGTGAAATCTTTGGTGAAGACAGAAGGGAGTGATCACTCAATACGTGTAAAAGTTTCTTGGTCCTTAAATCCCACGAAATCATTTAAATCACCACCATGCAATGACTCCTTGTTCGTCGGAGCTCTGCAATCGACCTCGACATCTTCACCTTGCCGTCAGGCGAAGGTTGAAGAGGAACAATCCATCGACGAGGAGAGGCAGCCCCAATGGCTGGTTTCAACCTGAAGTTCTTTATGGATGGTGGATTGGAACATGAATTTTATGTTTCCATATAATGATTGGGAATGTCATCATCCCAACTGACTAATATATTTTTCAGAGGGGTAGGTATGACAAACTCATATTTTTCAGAGGGGTAGGTATACCACCAACCAGTTATGGATGGTGGATTGTGTTGGGCCAAGTCTGACCAACTTTTTTTTGGTACTTCATGCCAGCTCTATTTGCTGAGTCCTCCAGGGTGATGCGTTAGGAAAGGACATTTACAGACACAGACACATATAATTTCACATTCATATTGATATATTAATATATGTATATAACATGTATTTAAATGTATTTAACTTAAATGATAGCATCCTGTGAGGTATTGGGCTCATTCAAATTTGGTCACATTTATTTTCGTTCCCCTCCATGTTTGATTCCCGATAATCGAGATCAATTAGCTACGCAAATCCAGAGAAAAATCATGGCTCTACACTGGTAGGGTATACCCCCAATTGGGGGACTAAACCAGGGGTTAGACACCCCCATATGTTTGCATTTTTTTTGGATGGACACACATTTATGAATGAATAAAAGACAAACTGTGGAACACTTATAGTAACCCATACCAACACCCAAGCAGATCGAAAAGTAAGCTCCTGTGAACAAGTGATAAGTGACTTTTTCCAGCCATAGTTGTTACTAGTTACTTCACAGGTATCAATAATTACTTAATTATTACTTGCCCCATAGCCATAGTTATTAGTCGTGACTTTCCCACCATATTTTTTTCTGATTTTTTCGGGGCTTGCCCTATGGTAAAGCCACATGTCTGCAGGACGCGGGTGAAAGTGAAACCCCTCGAGTCGTGAAGGTGTGGTATAATTGCTGGGGTTTGCGCATTTGGTGCGGCTATCATAACAGATAGACATTTTTTTTGGATCACACATGGATTTACAATGATTTGGATGTGGACAGATTAAATACTGGTTGGTGGTTTCAAACATGGCTTTTATTTTCCATTTATATATATGGGATGTCATCCTTCCCATTGACGAACTCCATCATTTTTCAGAGGGGTAGGTCAACCACCAAACAGTCATTATTAACAATCATTAATCATCATTAACCATCATTAAATCATCATTAAACACCATTAAATGTGTTTCTTTATGGCCACTCCAGATGCGCGGCGCGGGTAATCGCGAGGCCACGGAGCATTGGATGGCCATCATGAAACCGGCGCATTGGCAGGTCTCGGTGGATGCCAAAGAGGTGCCGCAGCGATGGCCGAGCGATGGGATGGCGGAAGGGGGCAAAGATGTGTGGAAAAAAAATAGTTGGTTGATATAAGATACTTTTCAATATATCTATATATGCATGCACTTCCCATATATATATATATGTTTATCTATTTTATTATGATTTTATTTGTTTATTATCTATTATTCTTATTTATTTCTGTGGTTCGTGTGTCAGTTGTTTTCTATGCAACTTTCACTCCCGGATTTGCAAGGAAAGATGCAACATCAGCCAACATCACCAGGTCCTCAGGTGAGTATTTGAGCACACGCCGAGGCGTCCAGGATGGCCAATGCATCACCCTTTGAGGAAGACGAGGATAACGAGGAGGAGCCGGAAAAACCCAAGGTTCAGGCCGTGGCATGATCAAGCTATGTCAAGCTATGTCAAGCTGCTGTGAAATGGGGTATGGTACTCTAGTTTTTTCAAGACCGGTGAAGGTGATCCACGTTTGAATGGGATCGGAAGTTCTTGATGCAGGGAAGCGGGTGATGCACACATGATGTTTTGGAGGTTAAGAGTCTTAAGAATGAATATAGTGAAACAATGCCCCTCGAACTGTGACAAATGACACGGTGATTTTTGAGTGGGTGCACATGCCCTTCACACAGAAAATTTTAAATATTTTGAATACTCTAGCATTTGCCATGCGGAGTTCATTTCACCAATGCCCAACAGGCCTGGATCCACAAACACATGTCGCAGAAGTATCCGTTTCTTGGCGATGTGAGGAGCTTGTGGATTTTCAGTTTTTCTATTCAATTTGTTTTGAGCATTGGAAACCTTTGCATTTGCAGTACCTATTTCTTTATGATGCCATTGTTTGGAGGATGATAGATGATAGTCCGCTGTCGTCGTCTGACCGAAATAGATGAGACCCGGGGAGATATCCGGGTTGGATTTGAAGCCAAGTAGGGTGGTTGTAGCGCGTATCATTAAATCGCTAAGTAACGTACCAACTTGGCACTGGGAGGACACAGTTATTCCACTGCCGAGCTAGAAAAGGTCTTACAAATTGGTTTATAGTTAGATTAACTGGCATTAATTGGGGATAACTACCATAGTTATATATACAGTATATAGGTTAACTATGGTTAACTGGCATTGATGGGGATAACTGGATAACTACCGACACTGGCTCAGGATCTGCACCGACGCCACGGAAGCCTTTGGACTCTTACATCGCCTTGATGCGCAGCGCCTTGGTCGCTTTGGTTTTGCTGGGGAAACCATGGGTTTTCCATACGTTACTTGACCCCAGTGTATGTATAGTTGTTGCATTTATGCATGTATGTATATATATATATATTTATACTGTATATATACACATGTGTTTATATCTATATGTAACTGTTTATGTGCATACATATCACACACATCATATATATATATATAATGTTTGTGTGTGTTGCCGTATGCATAGCACTGGAAAAATATGGAGATGGGTGATAAAGCACCAAACAACAGTTCTTCAAATCTAATTTCAGTTGGAAGCAATAGCAACATCTAAGACATAATGTTTCTCATGGTTATGTAATCATTTCAGATTGTTTGTTGTTTGGTTTGATAGAACGGAGTGACTTCACTAGTCGAAACAGCTATCAGTGAGGGTTGGTGAGTGAAAACACACATGAGTCAAGCAGCAAAGAAACCACAAGTTTTGGCTCGATGAACTTTGCAGATCACTTCTTCTCGGCAGAACTCCTTCCTCCCAATGAAGAATGCCCTATTGAAAACCAGTTTGTATGGCAGTTCGCCAGTTGTATCTTATTCACCTTTAGCTCTGCTGAACTCCTTGAGAAGGCGATGCAGAGAGAGAGAGAGAGAGAAAGAGGATATAGTTTGCTCAGATGTTTTCTTGAAGATCCACCATTTGCCTGGCGTCCTAGGACCAGTGGCGTCCTTGTTTGCGCCAGGAGCTATGAAGGTACAGCCCAGTCCGACGTTGGATGCCTTGGATGGCCCCCTTTGTAAACCCAATGGTCGGCCATCCCTAGATTGGCCATGGGTGCAAGCCATCCCGAATGGTGTAAAGTGGTACTGGGATGAACCCCACATTAGCCAAGGGCCCCGGGCTTAATCACGTGTTGTTACCCCATAGCCAGGTGCCAAACTCTTGGTGAATTGCTTTGAGGGAAACTTTTAGCTGGAAACCAACCATTTTCCCATGAAATACAGGGGTTTCCTGTTTGTTCCCTTACACCAATCCAATGTCGTTAATATTCACCATCAGCATTTACTGGAATTGTGGGGCCCGGTAGTTATGGTAGTTGTTTCATGTTGTTTCTTAAACTCTTTAATATTCTAGTTTTATCACCTATAAACATACCATTCGGGCAACAACATTTAGCTATCATTTGCAAAGCCCACCTTGAATCTCCGTGGCGGTGACACACTTCTGAGGCTCCTCATGGCTCCTCATGTAACAGGGAATTTGGATACCCATAGCATCCCATAGCTACACTTAGCTCATCAACCACCTTGAAAAAACTGTTAACATAGTTTAACCGTTTAACCAACAAAAACAATGGATATATACTATGGTTATCGCTATATTTGTTATATTTATATAATATATGCCAATAGATCTTAACCATGGATAATACTATTAAACCAAGCCATTGTCAACAGGTGCCTATTGGTTGCGGCTCCAGTGGTGTCAATATGCGGTGGATAAGGAGCTGCCTGGCATCAGGACGCTGTTGGGAAGCTTCATTGTGATTGGAGGGAGGGGTTTATTGGTTTTATTGCAGTTTCATGTTGATTGGAGGGGGATTTGATGGGTTTTATCGGAGTTTCATGGTGGTTGGAGAAGATTTGATGGGTTTTATTGGAGTTTCATGGTGGTTGGAGTGGGATTTGATGGGTTTTAAGGGAGTTTCATGGTGATTGGAGGGGGATTTGATTGGTTTTATGGGAGTTTCATGGTGATTTAATCGGTTTAATGGAAATTTAACGGGGTTGAAGGGGACGTAATGGGTATTGAATGTTTGATTGGTGGGATAAACCAGCCAGGTGACTCCCCCAACATGGGTGGGCTTAGTTACAACGAATCTTAACCACCAATAACCACGAGACAACTGCGACTCTTAACCATGCATTCTCTTGGTGGAGTCACCCATAAAGGCCATTGGTTACCTGGTGGGTTGGGGCCCGGTCCGCTGAAAAAAAATGGGTTTCACCGTTTCACCTTTGGAGGATCACCTGAGGAATCCGCAACTGGTTGGAAGTTGCGGCCATACTTTTCCCACCCAGGAATTTAGGATACTTATGAAACAGGTTTATTGATTAGTTGCTAAGGTAGAAGAGGGTTAGCCATAGACTAATTTGTTATAATTGACTGCAAGGGGCCCGGTATTGTAAGATGATAGCAGCAATTCAACGCACGGAAAAGAAATCATCATACCTACATTTACCATTTAAGGGGTTGCTACAAGACCATCAAAATTTGCGGGTGCATGATTGGGTGTGCAACGTTCAATGGACTTTATATATGCCAGATAAATGTCAAATCAGTGCGATCTTGATACCAGAAAGCTATACCATCTACAGTAGCGATTTTGAATCAGGCCAGTAGTTTGTTTTTTCCCCCAAAGACTAGCCGTAAAGAAGTGCAAGAACATGTTGGCCATCAACTTTCAGGATGAGTTCCGAAAATAGGGCACCCTAAAATGTACTCATTGACCAGTTGGCCATCCCTTTCACCAATGAAGTGGCCATATTTGGGTTGCCCCAAGCTACCACCCATTCGGACATCAAAGGGCGTGCATAGTCGGCGTTGGATTGAGATTGCTCAGTTGACCCAATGACTGTACATACCTTGACCTGAACCCGCCATTGATTTGTAGGAGGTGGGGGCCCCCTATATAAACAGCTAGATTGGTGAACACAAACATTACTTAGGATGACGTTTGGGTTCATGGAGAATATGATATGATATGATATGATGCAACTTGATGCAACTTGTATTTATGGTATTTATGGGAGTTAGAATCAGTTAGAAACCCAACAAACATAACAAACATAGTTGGACTCACCTTTTTCGGACGCACTGGCTTTTTGTTGTGGCTCCGAAACATCTTTTTTGCCAGGCCGCCAGGCTTGTTTGCCATCCGTTGAAATCTCCCAGTTGTTCACAGGGTAAGAAATGTAAGAATGACAGACCATGCATCCTGTGGGGAAACCTTTGGTTCATGGATTGGATATGATTGGATATGATTGGATATGATTGGATGATGTAAAAATCCACTCACTTTGGAGGTTGTTTTTTTGAAGTTGTTAGACGTCCAGGTTTCTCCGGGATCATTCCAGTTTCCGCCCAGCTGCCCAGGTATGTTTGTGTGGTGCATGGCTGGGTGGATCGCAGTGAACGAGAGATTCACAAACGCATCCGATGCTTGGTGAAGCCATGGCGGATCTTTCTGGGCCTACAGCAGCCCCAATTATAAGGCGCCAAGACATAGGAGTTTAGTACTCACTGCATTCGTGTGCGTGTGGATACCCTCTGGTAAACTAACATAGCTATTGAAAATTGCTATTTATAGTGAGTTTTCCCATTAAAAATTGTGATTTTCCATAGTTTTGTTAGTTTACCAGAGGGTATCCGAACTATATACGTTGGAATTATTGGGTTTGAATCACTCGTTGCACGTAAAACTCTCCATTGCAATTCAGAAACAGTCTTCGATCTACCCGAGGAACCATCCCACTAACTACCATTTTCGAATCTACAGGTTAGAATGCTGAATAGTGTTTAGCTATACACTTTCCGTTCCGGTAATCTACTGTAACATAGTCATGGAAAGTGGCCATGCTGCATGCTTGATAGGTAAATCATCTACATGTAGGTAATTTTCTGTGACCATGTTGAATTACCACAGGGAATCACAGGGTAATGTGTGTGGGTTTATTTGCTTCAATGTTTTAGATCGACTTACCACCATATCCCAACAATAGATGAACTTTCAGCAGCGGAAGAGAAAACCACCAAAGAAAACCAAGGAGACAAGGAGTAATGCCAAGCAATTTGTTTGTAAATTCGGAGTTTCATCCCATCATTATTAGATAAAGTATGGTGCATTCATGTCTATGTCTATTCCACTTTTTTCTGGCTTTCAGTTGGATGGACTGTGGCCAACTTCGATACTGATTTTCTTGATATAGGTGAGTAGACATGACACGGCCCACTGGTCTCTAGCAGGTGGTTCGTACATCAACAAACCATGCCTCATATCCAGCTTTTACCTGACATCGATTTTTTTGTGGTAGAGGTTTCTTCTAGATTTCCGATTTTCGGATGTCAAACCTGAAATGGTTGCCGATGAAACCTTCACACTTTTTATGGCGAAATCAAATCCACATCTTTTCTGCTTGGTGGTTTGGAACAGTTTTTATTTTTCAATTGGGAATGTCATCATCCGAACTGAACTGACGAAGTCCATCATTTTCCAGAGGGGTATGTTGAAACCACCAACCAGTTTTTGCTACTTTCTAACCATTAACCATAGATAATCATCAACCATTAACCATAGATTCCATCATTTCCAGAGTCAACCACCAACCAGTTTTTGTTGATTCATCCGGAGATCTGCAGTTTTGGTTCATCGCTGGGCCGACCTCCCCAGCGGCCCGTGCGTCCGGTCCCCCGGGCGGTGCGGCTCGGTCCAAAACGCCATGGCCAAAGCACAGGCGCCTGGAAATCCCCATGTGATGGCAAAACGCTCAAAATCAGCGCTTAAAATGCATTTGGAAAAACCAGAAATGGCAGGGTTTTCAGTTTTCAGAACAAGTTACAAAAATGATTGTGAAAAAAACATGGGTAGTGTCAGGTCAATGTTCAAACTAGCTTTGTGATGTTTGCTTGGGTGTCAATAGTTTAAACTTAAAGTTGGAACTCGACATGGAGCTTACCCTCTCTTTTGCATGGAAGGTTCTGTAGAGGCACTGTTTCACCGGGGGCTGGGTTGTGGTAGTTTCACCGTAGCACAAACCGTTGTGCAGTTTCAGAGGACTTTAATGGGTGTTTTGTTTGAAAACATGTAACTTGTGTTCTATGTTAGTGCCATGTTGGGCAATGTTGATCAATCCATGATTTTTGGAGATCAGTGGATGACCATAATCCACAATCTGGCATTCATGATACCATTTTGGTATTTTTTTTACATTGGTCAGTCCATATGCATCATATGCCCATATAATCCATAAGACATTAGGGGATGATTAAGGGCATAACATATATACATATAATTATTATATATATATGCATAATACCAGAACTTCTGACCATGACACATATGCTGTGAGTTTCGACACGTTGACACGTTTCAGGTGAGTTTGGCGGTGATGGGCCCTTCTCAGTGACCCAGCTGTCTTCTTTGTGCATCACCAGGATCTCATGGGTAGCACATGGGCCACTATGAAAATTCCCGATATAAAGTCCAGGTGTTTCGTTTTGGACCTGGTTTCAGTTTTTGAAGAAACAACATGATGGAAAAAAACATCATGGTTTCCCCGCCGGTTTTCACGAAACCAACTCAGTCGGACCCTAGTCATATCATATCCCTCTCATATTAGATCCAAGCCCCAGAAACTGATGCTTTGGATGCTTTGGGGTGGGGGAGTGCTTTGGTTTGAGACAGGATATTTTGGGCAGTTGAGCCAATAGCTATGCAATTATGTAGAGCAGCAAAAAGGCCTAGTTTGTAGTTGGAAGAAGCATGAAGAAGCAGTTCTTTTTGACACATAAAGCTCGTTTGTGGTGTTCCAAACTGGAAAGATGGAAGGACATCACCAACACATCACATCATCACACATCCCATGTAGTGTCATGTTGTATCACCCCAGCTAGCTTCAATATGCCATATTTGTGAAGGCTGCATTGTAGTCATATCAGCTATAACCCCCTCAAATCTCGCTTATATCACACTTTGGGCTAGCTCATCCCAGTTTCTGTCTAATGGAAATTCATTGATTGATTTGCTAACTTCCCTGCTTGGGCCTCAAAGTTTAACATGGAACGCCATGAAATCCAAAAAATGGGCTCCCAAACATCCTGAAAACACTGGATAAAACGGCCCAACGGTTGAGTTCCATGTGAAATCTCGGGCTCTGCGGGTGAATTTGGCCGGTGTCACTTCCCCAAATCTGACCAATGAGGTCCGGGAAGACCACAGTTCTTGGAAAACTGAGCGCTTCCCTGGATGCATTTGATCCAGAAGCACATCGGCAGGTCCAGGTGCTGCTTGATGAGCTGGTGCTTCCGAAAGTGGTGGACCCAGGAAAACACCCCCAAGTTATTGGTAGTTTAGTGGTGGATCATGATATCAATAATGATCAATTGATATGTCCAGTGGATTCCAGTGACCCCAAGTTTTTTTCAGTTTGTTGATGGAACATCAATGTTTATCAATGGTTTTTGTTGGGGTCCCCTAGTTTTAAGAAACAGTCATATATGCTTGGGTAAGCAGCCATGTTATTCCTATTGAATTGGTAGCCGATAGAGTGAAATATCTATATATGTGTGGGATGTTTGTGCTTCCCAACATTCGTACCCCTCTGAATGAATCTTAAAATGGCTAACCTCCTGACAAATCGAGACCTCCCAAGCGATTCCTTTTCTCTTTCCGTAGGTAAACATAAGTAAACATACCATACTCTATCCATACTCTATCCATACTCTCATTTTTTGGGAATCGTATGGGCTGTACAAGGTGGTGTCCCATACCTTGCCAAGTTTGTTTACAACATTTTCCAACTGCCTGATTTCTCTTGTTTGTGGGCAATATGTATATATATATATTTATTTATGTAACATATAAAATAATAATTAATACATAATGTAATTTAATATAATATAATTTAATATCGTATAATTTAATCAAATATTATTTAATAAAATATACTATACCATAGAACGAAATCATGTAATATAATAATAATATATATATATATATATCGGTACAATTTTATGTCTCTAGAGTTGAGGTTAGTTAAGGGGTTATAAACATTTATAAACCAGATCTATAGTTAGTTCGGTGAATTATAAACCTCATCTATAGTTGGTTCACTTAGTTAACGGGTGATAAACTTTATGAAAAACACCGTTCTCTGGAGCCTTGGGTCTTGGGCCAGGACTTGGCATGGGAACTGGGACGTCCTGCCTACGCGCACGGCTGGATGTTGGACCGCTTGCAAGACGAGAGAGCCTTGGCGCGGTCAACTGCTGGCAGAAAGCCATGACTTGTATTTTTTGTAGCTGCTTTTTGAAGATAAACTATAGATAACTATAGAATATTCTAACTAATTGAGGTTGGTTTATTGAACTAGTCAGAATTGGAGGACTGATATATATATATATATATTATATATATATACATATATGTAGATTTATTTATATACTGCTGTGTGCATATATATGCATATATAGGTGTTTTTTTAATATATAAAACTGGTGAATATCAATCGTATACTTGGGTTGTATAAACACGTGCGAACCATCCTTTTACTTGGGTTACCCACCTTCCGGACTTTGTGTGGCCGTGGGGTTCCATAATTTTTGGGGATTCTTGTTCAGGGCCAGCCAGCAAAAGATATGGACCATTGCCGTCTGCCCATTTTTAGATGAATTACCGATATGACTATATTAAATTACCAGAGGGTAATTCATCTAAGAATGGGCAAGTGTTAAGAATTGTTCCCATTCATAGCTATGTTAAACTACCAGAGGGTCCTAGCTTGCTAATAGCCCTGGGTAAGTGTTAAGAATCTTAAGAATTGTTCCCATTTTTGGGAGATGATCCTTTTGAAGCTACCCTCTGGTTATTTAACATAGCGAAAACCCACCATTCTGAATAGGAAAATACTGGTAAATCATCCATAAATGGATCATCTATACCATAGCTATGGCAATTTATAGTTGATTTTCCCATTAAAAAATGTTGATTTTCCATAGCTATGTTAGTTTATCAGAGGCTAACCTTGCGGTCAGTGCTGTTCTGCCAAGTCTGACGAAGGAGAATTGGGCTCTACTGTGCTGTCGAGCATGCAGAGGTTTGAATCCTCCAACTGTTCATATTGCGCCTTCGATACCCCTGGACGCCAGGAGATTCCGGTCATGGACCCGGGACATATGGGAAATTCAACGGGCCATCTATGACCATGTCCTTGTTCTTTGTCGAGAACAATTCAGTAAAACTCCCCACATCTTAGGGCAACATTTGCAGTTTCGTGGGTGTTTTGGTGGTGTTTTGATGGACTCTTGGGCAAAAACATCCCAACATGACCTGGTTCATGGCTTAAAATAATTCAAAAATATATTCAAAGATGTTTTTCCATGATCATCTGATCTACCCCAAGATTTGTTTCCCTGGCGAAGATGTTTTTCAGATTGGAGGTCATCATGGCGTGATTTCTGGGATGATGATTGGATCTTCGAATTGGGACATCTCTGGAAATCTCTGAGTTTGATGGCGTGATCTCTGGATCAATGATTCCTGGGATGATGATTGGGAAGTCTCTGGAAATCTCCGATTTTGAAACGACAGATGTTCGATGAACATCTTCACAGATCCAGAGTCCATCCCTGGGTGTTCGCCAGGACCTCGCTCGAAACTACTTGAGCGTGATGTCCTTGGCAGATGTGGCCGTGCTGGTGGTGTCAGCTGCACAAGGACGAAGAGCAGTGATGGTTGTTTCATGTTGTTTCTCTTTGGGGAAAACACTGAAGGAGGTGTTCTCATTGATGTTTGTGACCCATGAAACTGCGGTTCGTACTGGTTACTGCTACATATCAAGCCTAAGTGCATAGCCTCCTGACAAGCCTGTCGCTGGGGATGAGTCGTCATGCGGCATGCAGGATTGAAACACCCTTTCCAATACACCTGTCCAACACTGAAAAAGGGCTGGAAATATCATGTTTGCAGTTGGAATGTGTGTCGTTTGGTTGGATTGATGATGCAGTTGCAGCATGATTTGGGGCTCCTGATCTCCAGTTTCTCATCCCAGTGGAGTGGCAATACTTCCCTCATTTCACAGATGGCCCTCACCAGTAGAACCATTACTTGGAGGATCATCACACTTAGCAACTATGTTATAAGCTAGTTATATATATATATGATCACCCCCGTGCATGGGGCTTACTAAGTGGGATCCTCTAAACTCAGTAAACTCAGCTGTGAAATTTCAGGCGAATGGGAGGCAGCCGTTGATAGTGGCACAGTCAAGGGCCTTGCACTGGACAGCTTCACGATGGGCATCAAGCTGCTTGGCCTTCGCGGGGAGCGACCTATGCCGGACCTTACTGGGAGACCTTGATGGTCAGTACTACGGGGAATTAAGATGAAACATGCCAGTCCCATTCTCAAAGACCACATCCAGGCATTCCTAGATATGTGCGGGGAATAAAAAAAGACCATCTCAAGATGTGTTTCTATTTCCGTGGTTTGGGCCATGGCAACCGCAACGTATTCGAAGGTATGCTTGTTGATCGAGTCGATTATTTTTGCGCTGGTTGTCCATAAGAAAACACATTCACTGGATGGTTGGATTGATGGGACCAGAAAGAATTCATAGACAATTCATTGCGATAGTTGGACTTAAGATTGTTATGTAAGACTAATCCAAGTACTGTACTCTAAAACAATCTCAGCCGATTGCAGGGAATGTTCAAGGACTGCTTGCAGACTCGCTTGCCCTTGCGATTTGTTTGGTGGCTTTTGCGATTGGACGAACATAGAGGTTGAAACGAGGAGTCGAACTGATGGATTTACTGATGGCATTAATTTGATGATGATTGTTGCTAACCATGGTGCTGTAAATGTCAATGTAGATGTGAATGTAAAGGTATTGCATTCTACTAATGTCATGTAACTATGCATGTATAGTGTAGTGTTGTGTAGTGTAATGTAACATGATATGATGTAATGTAATGTAATGTAAAGCAATGCAATGCAATGTTATGCTTATGTTATGTTATGCTATGTTATGTTATGTTTATGTTTTGTTATGTTGTATTAGGCCATGTTGTGCGAAATGATTGTGTTGTGCTGTGTTCGGTGTCAATCACACGACATACGATAATGTATATGTACCTGTATATTGTGTATATGCATGTGGCAGTTGCACTGATGATTGGATGACATAATGCGAGTATGTTCATGGGGACTTCCAATCAATACAATGAGATGTTGATGGCAACATTGGTGATGATGATTCTGATGTCGTTCACAAATTTTGAGGTGTACATCCGGAAAATCAACATTAACCACTATTGACTATTAACCACTATTAACCACTATTAACCACTATTAACCACTATTAACCACTATTAACCAGATTGACCACTCAAAAAATACTGAGGCACGTGGTGGTGTGGGTCACCAAGATGGATGACTACACCGTGCAATTTGACTCTGCCAGATATGAGGAAATCAAAAAAGCGATGACCGCTTTCCTCAAGGAAGTGGGTTACAAACTCAAGGACATCCACCGCGAATTCCCGGAGGGGGATCCTCAAGCTCCAGACTGCGCAGTTCCAGTGATATGTGGATATAGTTTTCACCATGGTATGCCATAGTAAACAAGAAGCCCCAAAAAAAGCAACTGATGGGGGCTTAAAATCCAGTGATATACCTTGGTTATACCCATAAAATTAAGACCCCAGCAAACCCCAAGTACGACTTTGTAGTCTTGCAAGCCGCAATCCATGGTATCAACGGAAAAGAAAAATACTGGCTGGTCAACTGGTTACCCACCCTTCGACACAGTTTCATCACAAAATTCCTTTGAACATCTTCCGGGAAATCTCCGGGCTAAATGGAGTTGTTTTTTCAATCATCTGTTATTTTGTAAATTACTTTTGGGTTCAATAAATTTAAATAATTAATGGCATCCGGTAATGACTATCAGTTTTCTATGGTATAGATGGCCTGATTAGTTTGATGAACTAAATATAACTAAATATTTTATTGTGATTTTATAGACTGCAATCTGTTAGATTACCAGAGGGTGGTTATGAACAAAGTTACTCCAAACAAACCTGAGAACTCAGTAGTAGATACTATAAAACACTCTCTCTAGAAACCATGATGTAGGGGATGAAACCACATTAATAGGGTACCATAGACTGGGTATGTGTCAGATGTCTCACTTTAAGGGTGATAGGATTCTACCACCGTTATGTACTGCATTCCAGCATTATATCCTGAATCCCATCATTATATGCCCTTTATATTTTCCATTACCATTTGCTAAACTAACGTAGCTATGGAAAATCACCGTTTCTAGTAGGTAAATCATCTATAAATGGTCCATTTTTCATAGCTATGTTAGTCATTATCAGAAAAATGAACCATTTGTAGACACGTTCTACAGTTTTGGGAAATCACCACTATAATGGTAGATTATCTATGAACTGTATAATGGTGATTTATAGATGTTAGTCATTACCACCATTATACAGTTCTCCAGTTCTTCCCACTATCCTCACCCAATATTCCTGCGAGGACCTGCCTGTAATACCTGTGGCCGGACTTTCAGGCCAGAAAGAATGGTTGTTGTGGAGAAAGTCCACGGGAAACCATGTATATACGTGTTATACCGTGACCCCACTCCAACATTTCCATGGGAAACATTAACAAAAACAAGTTGTTCAAGTTTAATCCATGCTCTCCTATGTGAGGTGTAGGTGGTTGTGTTCCTGATATGTTCAACTGATATGCCGAAAACCTTGGATTTACACGATACTTGCGGTGCTTCGTATATGTCTACCCTCCGGTCATCAAACATGGCTGGCTGGGAATCCCCAAACAATTGAGGTTTTCATGGGAATATCATCTATAAATGAGGACTTTCCATTGCCATGTTTGATTACTGGAGGCTCGTGGGATGTCTTGTGACGTTTTGAAAACGGTTTTATCATTGGAAACCCACGTGTGCCAGTTGAAAGCTACACATCATGGCCATCATGGTCAAGCAATCCTCTGGAAATGCTACGGAAAATCACCATTGACATTGACACAATAGGTAAATCCATGTACAGTAAATCATCAAACTGCATGGGCAATCTACCATCTGGATATTTAACATAGCCATGGAAAATGACCCATTTATAGATGATTTTCCCATTAAAACCTCCATTTATAATGTTTTTTTCCATGGCTATGTTAAATAGTCAGATGGTAAACCGTTTAGTCTAAACCATACTATGGGCAAACTGTCATATAAAGTCATGAACCATCATGAACCGATGCTAAATTCAAAGCAAAATCCCATGATTTCACTAGTTTCACCATCATTTTTCCAGCATTTTGCTGATGGTTTCACCATGTTTCACCACCATCCCAGCATTTTCCCATGGAAAAAACGTCGCCACGCCATTCCAGGTGAAAATCTCACCTCCAAATCCAGCGAGATGCCATGGTACGCAGGTGAACATCGGATGAGCAAATCAGATCAATCTGATTACAGTTACGGCCGACCAGTCAGATGTTTGAATCTTTTGGTGAGATGAAGGAAGACATGGAAAGACATGGAAAGACCCAAAGTCTTTCTTCTAAGTTTGGTCAGTTATAAGTACTTATAAGTACTAAGAAAACTCCATTTATAGAATGTATAATCCTATTTATTGATTGGCACTATCACTTAATTGCCTTTTTGTCCATCCGGTTTTAAATTGGTAACATCATTTTAATCATTGATTAAATTGATTGGCGATGGAGAGAGAGAGAGAGAGAGAAAGAGAGAGAGTGAGAGTGAGAGTGAGAGTGAGAGAGAGAGAGAGAGAAAAAAAAAAAACAGAGAGAGAGAGAGGAGAGCGAGAGAGAGATTAAATTAATTAAGTGAGTAAAAGCAGTTAAAAACATGGTTTCATTTACATGTTTCGTTCAACCAGCCCAGCTCACTTGCTGGTTGATGAAGCAAGAGTAAGAGGGTTGCCCCATCTCAGTTTTCACGATTGCATTTGGCACATGATGGCAAAGGGGGATTGTATGGCAAACTGGCTACTCTGTTGCTCCCATTCTGGCGTCAATGGTCCTATCAGGATCTGACAGCGACACATCGCAGCATGCCATGTTGGATTCCGCATTCTGGGATGCAGCCGCCAGGAAGCAAGCAATAAGCCACCGAAGTTCAATCCCAAAAATGCAACATCATCCACACATGGATACATATGTCCAAACATATAATATGATATAATATGTATACGCGTGTAGGTATGTATATATTTATATATATATGTATGTTCATTTGTTTGATTTATTTATTTATATACATACATATAGACGCGTATGCCTATAATTATACATATAATTATCTTTAATTATATATATAAGTTGCATATAGATGTGCAGATTGCCACCTTAGATTCGCTGAGACCTCTCTTGGATCGTGCCAGGCCATTCCGCTATCGAAGCTTTAGACTCTCTCGGCGAGATGAACCGTCCAGCCGATGCTTGGGGAAAAATTCTTGGGGATCATCGTAGGAAAAGCGACCAACCAACCATATCAATGGCTGGTTTGTGGTTTGGAACATTTTTTCTTCATATATTGGGAATGTCATCATCCCAACTGGCTCATATTTTTCAGAGGGGTTGGTCTACCACCAACCATAATGGGAATTTCAGGATCCTAAAATAGAGGTACGTAAACGTACAATTTTTCAGGCCATATGAATTCTGGGGATATTTACATAGGCCTAAGAAATAGGCCTTCTATGTGGTAGGTACCTCCAATCAATCGGTTCCTGAAATGGCCATTGATAGGGAGTTATATTATTTGTTATTACCCGGCTGGGGATTAGGAACTAGCCCATTGTAGAGGAGAAACCCATCAACCAACTAGAATAGCAACTAGTCCCTATGGATCCAGCCTTACCTGGTTGCTGGTTTGGAACATGAATGTTATTTTTCCCATCATATTGGGAATGTCATCATCCCAACTGACTCATATTTTTCAGAGGGCTAGGTCTACCACCAACCAGGTACCTTCTTAGGAAGTGGGACTGGGGTATGATGTAGGGTTAAGTACCTTCTCAGTGATTGGATCCATAGGGAGTAGAATTGGCAATGGGATTTTTATCTCACGTGGCAATGGGATACGTAATGGAATGTTCATGGTTACAGTTATGCTGAATGCTGTTTACCCTCCGGTAAACTAACAGTTTGCGAACTTGAAGATGGCCATAGAAATAGTTGATTTACCCAGCTATAGAATGGTGATTTTCCATAGTTATGTGACAGTTTACCAGAGAGTAATAGTGGCTAAGAATGGTGAAGGATGGTGATGGAATTCGCCTCCAGTGTCATCCATCGCATGGTGTTTCGCCCGCTTCCACCGTCCATTGAGGGCCCCCCAAAACCATCGACCATACCTTGATTCCACACAAAAAACCGGCCAAAAAAATCCTGCAGTTTAAAATCTTGGCTCCTGACCCTCTTAGTTTTTGACAATGATGGTGATTTGCCATCCGACCAATTTCCCATACTTTCCCCTCAACATGGGTGATTCTCAGGAACTTCTGCTACTTGGTTGGTAAGGTTTCTGAATTTGTGGATCTATGTTCATCTCCTTTCTCCTGAAAAAAAACAAACCACAAAACTAGGTCAACCTTGGGTAGATACTCTAATCATCTTCAATCCGTTGCTGGCAGTGGTTAAATGTACTAGCTGACCAGCTAAAAGTTAGATTTTTTGGCAGGTACAATGTGGGCCCCCCCAGTTAGAAGATGGTTTATAAACCCCATTAACTATAATTAGTTATTTGCGTATCATAACCATAGTTATTGGAGGTATTTGCACCAACTTAGCTATCTAGGGAGGCCCACATTGTATCGAAGATTCACCATTAAAAAGTCCAAACTGCCCAAGGAGAAGCCGTTGCGGCTACCGGTCCTCAAGGTCCACGATGTCCCTGATGTGGGCTGTGTCATCGTGGGGCGTGTGGAGACTGGGTCGATTAGACCTGGCATCAAGGTGCGCGCTGCACTTTTCGGGGGGAAGATGGTCATGACATGTGGAATATGCACGGTGGTGTCCCAGTTCGGAATCGCTAAGTTGGTGCGTTTATAACTCCGATAACTATGGGTTTTGATACGCAAATAACTATAGTTAATGGGGTTTTGAAACCATCTTATAACTGGGGCGGCACCACCTTGTGTAAATCTGATTGAATGATAAAATAGGTATATCACTTATATCATGTTATATCCATAATAATATGTCTATCAGTTATATCTACAATAATAGGTCTACCAGGTATGTCCACAGAAAGTGTTTTTTTTAACGTTGACATTGGCTATGTCTATGTAATTGTCCATGCCCAAACCCTCTGGCAAATTAACTATTGAAAATCACTTCTAACAGACAAGCCAATGTGTGAGTTATCGAGCTAAATGGGCCATAGTTTTTATGGCTACGTTAAATTTGCAGGGGGCAAACGGGTTCATAATATACGATTAGGTATACAACACCCTTGAAGAACATGTACATGAATTAGGTTTGTTGGCTGCTGGGATACTGTATAGAAGTTGTTCATGAATATGGTAATATGGTAATGGTGAGGGTGTTTCTTCACTCATCTTCACTCCCTAGCTTCAGTCTCACCTTGATTTTCAGACGGCGACATGGGCGGTACGTTATGGGACGGCGACATTCGCTGTGGTTGTGGGAGCTGTGTCATCATGTTCACCTCAGCGACACTGAGGTGATTTTCTCACCTAGCGGTGACCTGCCTGCACTGGCGGCAAAGGTATGTTGAAAGCCTGTATTACCATAACCGCGTTATTCCCAATGGTGTCACTTATTGACTACAAGTCAAAACACATACCCTCTGGTAAACTGTCACATAACGATGAAAAATCACCATTTTTCATGGGTAAATCAACTATTTCTATGGCCATTTTCAATAGCAAACTGTTAGTTTACCAGAGGGTATTTCGTTGTTGTTTGGTTGCTTCAAGCCTTTTGTTGTACTGTTGGGTTTCGCCATGGCATCCAGTGGGTTTGCACCTGCACTGCACACGGAGGATCGGCTGGAAACTGTGCATCATGATCTCTGGATATATGAAGGAGGACCTCATTGGAATGATGGTTTAGACCCGGGGGAACAATTGTCAGCTTAGTGAATTACTCCAAGTTGTGATGACAATATGGATCGTGGATGGTTTCCGTGTTTTCTAATCATCTCCCCATGATTTGGTGTGTTCGTTTACCATTCACCCGCCCGTTTCCTCAAGTCCCCATGGGCCCATCGCCCTTAGGCCTGGTGGCGGAGGTGAAATCGCTCCTCCGCGCGGGAAAGAAACTGAGCGAAGCCCAAGGGGGCGATGTGGTGAGCGTCAACCTGAGTGTCTTGGCAAGCTCGCTGATGTTCCGCCGGGTTTGTTTGGCTGTTCCCATTTGAGCTTGGATTTGTTTTTTTTGCCGCGGTGGAAGGGGAGATTTTAAAATCACTGGGACATGTATTTGTTGGAGATCATGAATCATTATACATCCATATATATATATATTTATGTATATTTCTGCAGATTCATGATATCCCCGTTTATCTTGGGTGATGTGAACTTCGCACTTTCACCAGGCCCTTGCCATTGGACACAGCGCCAGGTGGCGTCGAGGCTTGCGAGCTCCGCCGCGGCATGGTGGCGAGTAACTCCTCGGACGTGGCGGCGGATGCGGAGAGCTTCATGGCACAGGTGCCACGGGCCACGTCCAAGGAGCTAACGTTGATGAAGATGACTTAAGGCTACGATGTCAACGTTTGGATTTATGGGGAACATATCACTTGAATAGAATTATACTGTATATATATATGTGTGTGTACTATAATGTAGTTACTTAATGGGATTTATAAACCAACCTTATAACTACGGGGCCCCACGACTTTCGAGAACTTGGTGTCGGAACAGATGCATATCTGGCCACACGCGCACGCGCACTATAGTTGGTGACATCGGTGGTTTCAAGATGTTCCAAATATGTGTAGTTTTTAACGATGGAAACGGGAGGGTCTCCAATGACGAAAGTATTTTTCAAGGGGGTTGGAGCGACCAACAAGTTACTGCAGATTGTAGATGTTTAGCACTCGGGATTAGTTTGGCCATTTATCCATATATTTCCCACTCAAAAATGAATAAGTGTTGGCAAGGGATCAACAAGCTATATACCAAGTTATATACCCCAGATAGGTAGCTAGAAACCATGAAATTTGCAATGATTTTGGCAATGATAGGCAATGATGCATGGGAAAACTGTTGGGATAACTATTTGGATTATATCATTGGGACCTCTATGATAACTGTGATGATGGACGTCCCTCATACACTTAGGCAGGTCACTAGAAGTTATGGTTTACAAATCAAATCACCATTTCGGTGGAGTACAAAGCATCTAGTTTCATTTAGCTTCACAATCCATTCAAATGCAGGGTAGTGGCACAGCCTAAGATATAGACTGGAGACACAAAAAAAAGATAGGAACACTCCGCAACCAGATCAACGACTGGTCGCATCATCAATCTGCAAGAACTACCCTCTGGTAAACTAACATAGCTATTGGAAATGGCCATGTATAGTTGATTTACCCATTGAAAATGGTGATTTTCCATAGGTACGTTAGTTTACCAGAGGGTATAGGGAACAACCACTGGATGGTTTCACCCTATGATTTTCTATGCCCCAGTGTTTCCGGGCAGGTGGACATATGACATATGGTTCCCATACGTATGTCATAGCTGCAATATATTACTACATCAATATTATATAACATTTCATGTTTTATATATATATATTGATATGTGTGATAGCTAAAACAGTAAATGCATACACGCACATATAAATAAACGTATATATATATATATATATATAGAGATGTAGACGGTTGGAGACTAACAAACTAAAAATGACAACATTTGTCCCCCCATTGTTCCATGGCTATGGGGCACATTCTTCACCAGGTGGTGGTGTTCGACCACCCAGGGATCCGCGCTGGCTACTGCCCAGCCATCATGGTGCATACCAGCCAGGTGGGTTGGGTGATACGAGGTGCTTGGAGTGACAAGACATTGGCGTAGGAGCATATGTGTTTATCTATGTACATATGTAGTGTATATATATATATTTATCATTTATATTTCAAATTTCTATAATTTATATATGCATATATATATATATATATACATGCTGGTTTATACAAATTGCATATCGTACAACTATAGTCCTGTACACACATATGTTTTCATTAAAGAAATATATTTGGAGCACAGAAAAGTAGGAGAGACAGAGGGGGAGAGGGAAACAAATCTGGTTTAGCGTGTGGAAAGATAGTTTTATCATGTTTTATTGTTGGCAAAGCTAAATCGACTGATTTTGACAGACGAGTTCAGCCCAAAAATATGTGTTCAGGCATTCCAGCTGAACTGTACCACTGCTGTAAGTGTAAGTTCTTATGGCCATGTGCAGTTTCTTATGAAACCCTTTGAATTTCCTCAATGTGGTTGCCTCGAGCCCCAGCTAGCATCAAAAAAGGCCAGTACAGACAACCCATTTTTTGAGTGGATCATTTGTAAATTTACAGCCCGAAGTGCCCCTCAGTACATCAAAGTGACACTATATATATATGATACTATATGTATGTGTTATCTAAATAATACGTTCATTTTTTGTTGGAATGGATTGGGAAAATCCAAGGTGGGCCACCCTAGTGGCCCTAGCTATAAGTTGGCTATATATATATACAAAGTGGGGCCCGCCAGTTATAAGATGGTTTATAAACACCATTAACTATAGTTATTTGTGTATCATAAAGCATAGTTATTGGAGGTATAAACCAACTTAGCTATCTAGGGGGGCCCACATTGTATATATGTCCCCCATATTTTCACCAACTTAGCTACAGCCGTGGCGGCGCTTGACGTCAACACAGGTGCCATGTGAGTTCGAAGAACTCCTCAGCAGGGTGGACCGCAGCTAGGCGGCAGCATGCGGCAGCGCTATGTCAGCTATTTGCCCATGCTTGAATCTGACCCTACCAACAATTGCAAGTAGGTCTTCATCTTGGATTGTGGCCGCCGTGCACCCACAATTCTCTGAGACGCAGTGATTTGTTCAAGTTGCCAGGTGTCATCCTCTAGTATCATTGAAATTCAAAATCGGCTGTCCAACATTTGCATGTGTTCTTGCTAGGAAGAACACGACTGATTGACAAAGGGTTCGCTTGTGGTTTCCAGTAGTGCTGTAAAATGCTGTAAACTTAGGACGATATTGTAGGATACCTTGATACCCCACAGTGACGATCCCTTTCACAATCCCAGGGCTTTAAACCAGCACATAAACCAGGGAATCCATGTATATATATATATATTACAGTATGTGCTATTGTATATGTAAATGTATATTTCATATAAGTATACATATATATATATATACATGATTATATCCCAATATTCGCAAGTCAAAACCCCACAACTTTTACTACAAAGCACTCTGGGGCATTTCCAAGCTGGGATCAGGTAAGACGGGAAATGACGCGGATGCTTGGCGGGACAGCCTGTGACAGCCTAGTTTGCGAGGCATCTTCGTGTGCCCAGGGACGGCCAAAACTTAGAAATATGATCATATTCTTGATTGCCATCCAGTAGTTTGTGATTTGTTGTTTGTTTTTTTCAAAATGAACCTTGGGCTTGCAAAACACTAAACTCAAAAATCAAGTAGTTTCAACATGTTCCAACCAAGCATGTGATAAACGCAGAAACCGTGAGGATGGGATGGTTTCCAGGATTCTGCAGTGAAATCTTTGTGGTTGGATCCTGCCAGAGGATCATTAGTGATGCGGAATAAATGTGCAGAGCAATATTTTAGGACCAATATTGTTGCACAACTGTTTGGCATCAGCAGCACTGGCAACTTCGGCAAAAGCACCCTATGAACCTTCAGTAAAGGTCCATTGTTAGTGGATGAACGGAACTTTTCCAGACAGGTTTTACCACATTTTTTTTTGGCACACCAAGTCCATCAAGGTGCATAAGTTCAGAGACCAGCCGGTGGTTTCAATGGACCGAGCACCGGAAGGTTTTAACGTTTTTTGTTGGAGAGACTGAAGCCACCGTTTGTAGTCCAGTTTGCTGGAGGAGATGTCTCACATTTGGGAAATTTGATGATGGGCCTTACCCGGGGGGTTGAACTACGGTTCACCAAAGTTAATTGGTAGTTAAGGTAATTGGTAGCTTGCAGAGGGAGATTTACAATCCCAATTGCAAGTGGGGCCTGTCGGCCTGACACTCAAGAAAACAAGCTCGGGATATTATGAACCGCACATGCAACTGGTAAATGCACCCCTGCCAGTTGAAACTGGTAGAGAAAAGCGGCGCAAACTAGAGGCGCACTTCCAGCTACTAGCGCTAGTATAATTCATTAATGGTATATAATTATATTATATTTAATCATATATATATTAAATTATTTATACATATGTAATTTAATTATATATATATATATACAGTATAGATACGGGCACAATATCCTAACTTTTGGGCATTCAAGTCCAGTTTACAGCCGTCAGGAAGCGCATCCTGCAAGTGCGAAATCCGGCGAGGTGGTCAAAGTGAAAATGCCTCTTGGAACTGGAGAAAAAAAACATGGGGAACCCCCAGGAAAATCGGGTCATGTTAATAAAACAATGATAAACCACATATTTGGAGTTGTTTTTCTTCGCACCCATGAAACAAATATGGTGATTTTGGGGATGATTTATTATGGTGGTTTAGAACATATTTATATTTTCCATATATTGGGACTGTCATCATCCCAACTGACTTTCATATTTTTCAGAGGGGTAGGTCTACCACCAACCAGATAATAGTCGAAGTCAATGGGCCATTTTCTATAGCAAACCGTTAGGTGACCAGAGGGCAACGGGTGACGTCCAGAAAGACATCGGCAGAGGGTCACCCTTTTGGTGTCGATGGATGTAGATGATTTTTGTAACCCGATAGGGAATCTATGAATAGGCATGGATATTAACCCATTCATGATGGTTAATGATGGTTAATCATGGTTGATGATGGTAACCCATTTGTCAAAGCTGTTTGATACTTCCATTTGCAAAGGGATTCATATTTCAGTCATTGGGTCGCTTAAGTTTTTGGCGCCATTCTCGGGCCAGTGAAATTTCAAGGTCATGACGGACTCTGGAAAATTAATGCAACCTTTTGCATGATTATATAAGGAACTATGCAGAATTCATAGTTGCCGGCGGGCTATATATATATAAATATAATAATTATAGAGGTTATATAATTAATTACATACATATATATATATATGCAATGTAATGTAATGTAATGTATTGTATTGTATTGTATTGTAAGCAAATATATATATACATATATGCATATATATATATATACATATATATACATATATATATATATATACATATAAATATATATATATATACATATACATATATACATATTTATTCATATATATATACATATATATATATATATACATATTTATACATATATATAGATACATATATATATACATATATACATATATACATATATATGTATACATACGCATATGCACATGGATATGCAACTGCATGTGTATGCGTGATGCACATCCATCCTTCCTTTATCATTTGAGGAGACCGAGAGGCCTGGTCTGCGTGGAATCCTTCAGTGCTTATCCACCACTAGGCGCACTGGGGGCCAAACGACCTCATGGATAATGGTTGACCTTCCACTGCATGGTTGACCTTTTTTTTTTGGGGGGGGGGAGTGGTGGTTCGGAACGCCAGCTTTTCAAGAAAACGAATGCAAACCCAACCACCAGGTCAGTATTTGCTTGATGTATGCCTGCCTGATGCTTGGGAGTAGCCTCTTGTAATTTAACATAACTTTGAACAGTGGCACGTGTAGTTCTATGCCTATTTCTGCCATTATGTTTTTTTTTGAATGATACTGGCTTCTGGTAGATACATCTATATAACTGGTTGGTGGTTTGGAACATTTTTTATTTTTCCGTATATTGGGAATGTCATCATCCCAAGTGACTTTCATATTTTTCAGAGGGGTTGAAACCACCAACCAGATAATCTATAGTTCATTTTGGAGGTTTAGCTATAATTATAGTTCTTTATAGATTATATAAATATAATGAACTATAATTATATATTTTTCCACCACACAGACATCACATTTCCATCACCAGCTGCACCTTGGGGCACCCAAGGCGCCCCCCGTAATGCCGTAGGCCGCTTCGCGATCCGCGACCATGGAAAGACGGTGGGTGTTGGGGTCATTAAAGAGGTGACCAAACGGTGCGGCGGCCTTGGGCGGCCCGGGGGGTATGACTTCAGGGGATATACCGTGTACACACACAAATACATATGTATACAAATTTAAATATATATATATATACTTATTGATTTTTATCTACATATATATATATATATATGTATGTATGTATATATAATATATATATACATATATATATATACATATATATATGTACAATAATATAGCTCTGGGTTAGTTTTATAATTCTTATTAGCTACGGATCAAAATTGGATGCGCATCCCAGCATGAATCCAGATACTTCGAAGGGTCCTCAACCCCAAATCATATCAAATCATGACCTTGGTGGTTTGGAACATGTTTTATTTTTCCATATATTGGGAATGTCATCATCCCAAGTGACTTTCATATTTTTCAGAGGGGCTGAAGCCACCAACCAGAGATTGATAATTTACGAGTTTTTCGTTTGTATTCAAACAGTGATTTCAAATCGTGTTATCTAACCAGCTAAATCATTGGGTATCCTTTGGGTCTTGGTGAGTAGCATGACGATTGATAGGGAATCTATTTTTGAATAGCCTGGATGAGCCCATGTTTTCCAAGACGGAATGATACGGATAGTGTATACAGCACAGTTTGGATCCTTTTTTTGTTTGCCATACCTGTTGTTGTTCATGTTTTGTTTCCAACGCTTCGGATGTGCTAAGCGGCTACACCACTTTGGATTTGATGTTCTTGGCTACACCAGGACTGCGGAAATGATGAAGGAAACTTGCCGTTGTAGGTAGATGAAACAGGAGGGAATTACAGAAACCAACATCAACCTGAGGCAACCTGGTTAGTGTCACTTTCAATGAGCAACCTTGTCAGATATCTGGTTGACTGTCGCCATTTTGGCATCAGGTCCTGTTTGGTGTCCCCACCATTTTTCCTTGAAAAGTGTATTTTACCAATGTGTTAAAGCATGCTGCACCACATTGGTCGTGCCCAGGCCCGTACCGAAGCCTAGAAGTGAGAATCAATACTTCGATTCCTGACCGATGCCGCGGTCTGATTCCGCGGACTTCGGAGTCCAGCGGTCAGAAAAAGACAACTCGTTGGGCTGCAACGGGCCGTTGGGCGATGTGGCCGGGTGGCCGGGAGGGACATGAGCAGGTGACTTCAGGCTTGCAAAACGAAGTATCCTAAGTATCCCAATCGTGGATAATAGTGAGATATAGTGAGATATATTGAGTAAATTATGAGTTCATTATGACGACATATTTCAGGCCATGACATAAGCATGTAACGTGGTATACGGTAAAATAATAAACTTACCATTTGGGGATGGTTGTAATCCCATCCATAGATGGTGATTTTGGGGATGGGTTATGGCTTTGGGTTTGCCACATTAGTTAGTAAGTCTCATAGGTGGTTTATCTCATTAATGGTTTAATGGCTGGTAAACCCAGTTACAAACCACTTACTAGGTGGGATGATCCACCATTATAGTACTATTAGTTCATCCATTTTCCATAGTTACTATAGTTCTGGAAGATTCCCTAAGCCACTATGTGACACTAAAGTAACTATTCCATGGTAAGTATTTATGCACCATGAACACTAAAGTGTCACTCTCTTCCTAAGCAAAAAAGCCTAGGAGTGGAGAAACGCAAGGCGCCCAACAGTCGACGTACGGTGTCCACCTTTTGCACGGTGGGGCCCAATGGGAAGCCCTCCTTTACAGCTGCCTGGCAGGTCCCGGCAGGTGCCAAAAATATATGGCTTTGAGGGGACAAAAATGTGGGCATGTCCATTAAAGTCATATTTTTGTCCACAAGATCCCTTAAAATCCATTAAAATCCATGGGACTTAGATGATTTTCCATGAACATTAAATCAACATAATGGGAAAATGGATGAAAATTGTGATTCGATGCTGATTTTTCATGGTCATTTGACTTGATTTTGGTGATTTGATTTGACGTCATGAAAACAACATAAACAAGCAAATTCGTGACTTTTTCGCATCAAGAATGGGGGTGATACCGGCCTACTAACAATGGGAATTCATGTCGATTTCATGGAGAGGTTATTGGGGCACCGGGTATAATTGGTGCATACTGGGGTATATAATCAACTTAAAGATGACGTTGGGAAAGGGGATTTGACCTCCAGTTCTGGCTATTTTCATGGGGAAAGTGATGATTAACCAATGGATTGAGGGATACCATATTGTCAGACAAACCCATGTAATTCCATAGCTTGCGAACCTAAGACTGAGATCCCTGGAGCTCAACAATATTTCAGGAAAGTGGGATTTGGTAAACATTGAAATCATTACTTTCCCAAGATACCAATGGAAAACCCATTATTTGCAGTTTATGTTCCTCACTGGCCAACCAGTCACTAGAAGCGATGGATTTTGTAAGGGGTGTCATCCTCAATGATTAGAAGTCTGGACACCAGACGTATCCATGTTCCATTGACAGTTCTGGACACCAGAAGTCTTCCATGACCGCAAAATTCTCCACCCAAACAAGGAGCTCTACACGCTGTCACATCTGAAGCATCCGGAGACACAGGTCGACCCGATGTCGCCAATTGAAAAGTGGTGCAAAACATGGTACCCTCGAAAAGTAATGAAACGTGGCATTCGAAAGTCATAAATTGGAGGTTTATATAGGTTTATAGCTGGTAAAATCGTTGAACTAAATGGAGGATTTTCCAGCACGCCACGTTTGATGTTTACGAAATCAATCAACAAATTGTGGTTTTCATTGAGTGTTTGTTTCTAGAGTGTTTCTTGATCGGTTTACCAAAGTCCAGCGCTTGAAACGAGCAGCCAGTGCGCTCTGAAACGAGAATTTCCATAGCCAATCAATGAAATTGAAATTCATATGTTCATATATTTCTAGCCATGTGCATGGAACTTTTGCAAGACGGCTAAAGTAATCCTCCCCATTTGGAGGTATTTGAGCACTTGTTGTCAGGGCCCATGAGCAATTTCAAGTTCATTTCTGCAATCCTCCCAGATGCAGAATAAGACAAGTTTGCAAGGGACATCATTTTCGATTTGCTGACGGCTCCGCAGGAGGTTTTTGCGGACAAGACCCATATGGTATTTGGGATGGTTGGCGCTGCTCAATGAAGCCATTTTTTTTGGTGGGTGGAAAAATTACATAAAAATACTTTGGACTCACGTTTGATTCCCTTGTGATGGTTGTTTGGGTGTCTTTGTTGCAGTCCACCGACACCTTCAATACCCCCACCACTTTTCCTGGGTCTTTTTTGAGGTTTGAGGCAGTTTCATTCTGGGCATGGCAGGAGCCCTACTCCTTGGTGGTCCTAAAGTTGCACACGGGTCGCACTCATCAGATTCGATGCTTTGCTGCTGGGTGCTGGCACTGGCTCCCGTGTGCTGAGTGAGGTCAACCTTAGGTCGTAAACCCGAAAATTCACATCAACCATGCCTAATTTATTTTAAATATGCACCTTTTGATGTTCATTTTGAAATGTGTAAAACTTGGAGTTACCAGGATTTCTCTCCATTGTATCAAAGTGTATCTACAATGGGGTCTATCACCCCCATGGAGCCATGATCCTTTCAAAAACTCTCAGCGAGTTCTCCTGTGGCTTGGTTCGAGTTCGAGCTGATCACAGCGGCAGCCCAGGATTCAAAGAGACTAAGGAGATGGACATTTGTTTGTCAAAATCACAGATTTTCTCAGCTTATTCTGGTTGATGGTTTGGAACATGAATATGATTTTCCCCAATAGCTGGGATGATGATCCAATCTGACTTTCATATTTTCAGAGGGGTTGAAACCACAAACCAGTTTTGAATGATGCCCACTGACTGAAGCAGCCAAACATGATTTTGTGACCGTGCAGCCTTTAAGGAGTGCACATGCTTTCCATCGGGCACCCTTTGGTGACTGCTTCTTGGCATGTGTGTTTTGATTTTTTGATTTGTGTCCAACAGGCCCAACAGATGCAACCTAACTAACAATTCCTATCTATATTCCTATATGTTTCATTGTCCTTTAATATTTTATATTATTTTATAATATATATATATATATTTACAAATGTATTTACATATATACTGGGTGGAATATGGTGGAATGAATAACCCTTGGGAATAGCATCTAAACCTCCTTTGTTTTCCAAAGGTTGCACATTCGGCGAAACTGTGAGCTCAGGACTCGAAGTATGCCGAGGAACGCTTGGCTTCAGATAGAAGCTGGTGCCCCCGCAACTTCCTTCACACCTATCGTTTGGCGCCTCTCAGACGCAGTACCACTGGGTGCCAAAAAACTGGGCCATTAAGGGCATCGATTTTGTGGGGAACCGTATGGATTTCACAGTTGTATACCGTGGATGCCCAGTTTTGGGGTTATAAAATGTTATAAACTAGGAACTGGCTCGGTCGCCATGAAGAGCTGCAACCCTCAAATGGTTTGCGCGTTCCCAGTGTGTGTAAGACTCCAGATACCCCAGGCCAATGTAGATGAATATTGGCTCCACCCTGTCATTTTGGGAATGTATAGTCATTGGTTTAGTATATGTTATGTATATATATAATGATTGCGTACATATTCCTCAAGTTTGTTTCCACATTGGCATCACATTCATGTAAACCAGGGTTACATGTGTGGCAGCACCCCGCCAGTGGAGTTTCCCAGTTTCTGACCACAGGTTTCGCGATGTCCCTAGCGATCAAGAGCTGGAAGAACATGGTTTCGGTGAAGTGCAGGAGCGCAGCTACCCCAATTGACAGCTATAGTTTGAATTCATAGACCAGACCATTTGAGAGAATGAATCTATGTAACCTATTAATTTAGATTAAATGTGTAAAGTATAATATTAAATCGATATTGAATTGGCAATTACAGATGTTTTTATCTCACACCAGTAATGCCCCTGTTTTGGAGTACCGAAAGGTTCTACCGGTCGCAATTCACTGGGGTGAACTGAAATTTTAGCCGCTGGGGAGCCGGCCACCTTGGAAGGCTAGTTTTGGTGCTTGATTTTTTGTGGGTACCTACCAACTAACCCACTAAAGAATATGTTTTTTTTTTGGGGGGGGGTGGGGTGGGGGGGAAGGAAGGGCATCTCAGATTTGACCATGTTTTTCTAGGTCCCCGATAGGTCCTCGGTCCCGTCTTTTGCCACAGATTTCACCACAATAATGCAACCAGTGATTGAGATCTACGCCCATGCAATGGTCCAAAGTCCGTCGTAGAACCATTAAATTGCATGCCATTAAATGCACCATCATGTTCCAGAATTATATCTCCGGTTCTATGCCCATGATATCCACGCTATGCTGCCACTTGGTGAAATCCCCATGTTTCTTGGGGTCGTGTGAATTGCTGATGTCTGGTCGACAGAGGAGTTGGTTACGCCATTACCCAACGACTTGACCCAGACACTGCAAAGCTTGGAACCTGTGGACGAGATCTCTCGAAAGCATTGGGAGGACAACTCGGGGGGATGTTTATGGGGTGGGATATGTGATTACTTTATATAGGCTTTTTTTCTCAATCAGGAAATGTGGTTTTGATGGCGTTGATATATTGTTTGAAGTCAACATTTCAAAATTGGACAGAATTATATGTGTTGGTGCTTTGGAACATTTTTCATTTTTCTATATATTGGGAATAATCATCCCAACTGACTAATATTTTTCAGAGGTGTTGAAACCACCAACCAGGAATTATATGTGTTGAATCATGTTGAATCTTATAAAATTGAACAGTTACACCCAACTATAGCCTGCATGGGGGACTTTGTGCCTCCATGTTTGGTACACTGGTACACGAGTGGATCATTGATTGGACAAGGATATTATTGATATATATGTATTTATATGCATATATGGTGATATGCATCCTCCAATAGAGTTGCCAGGGATTTAGGCAGGCTATGGCAGGCTGGACATTGGGGAGTTTGCTGAAGGAAGTTATTGGTAAACACACCCGGCGATGGAAAAAACATGGAACACCTCCGAATTTTAGGTGGCATGATTGAATGATCCACAAATAGGGTTTTTCTCTGGTTTTCTATGTACGTAGTGTTTGATTGCCCGATTCTATCATTTCCAGGCTTTGTTGATTCCCAAACGTTGATCCTCAAACTCTCAACTCGAATGGCATTTGACCTGTTGACGCCCCAAACTCGACATGGGACACCAAACTTCGATACAATTTTCATGTCCAATGTCTCAATCGTAGCCTGTGGTATTCGGCAAGTTCCATCATCCCAAGGGCTGGCTGCGCAAAAAACTGTGAGCCCAGGACTGGTGTGCAGGAGAGGTTTCTCATCTCCAAGCCTTCGAGAAATATTTGGAGGCAGCGCAGAACGCCTGAGCGAAGGGCAGGCTTTAGTATTCAGCTGTGAGGCGTAGGCACCCCATGTAAAACCTGCTTGGGGGTATTGCAAGAAAGATGAAATGACTCCTCTTTGCTCATGAACTATCCATTAGGAAATAAGATATATAAGATGAAAGAAGACAGATGATGACAGATGGTAATTTCAGATCATGTGGTTCTGTAAAGATCGTTTTTTGATCATATAGCCGCTATTGCTGTGACTTCAGGTATCTACCCCTGAAACATGCAGCAGCAACCGTCATAGCGCAGAGGTGCCAATGAATGAGCTTCGGAAAAAAGCAGATGCGCCAGTTGTGGGGACTATGGTTTTGCGTTGTTTGTCAGAATTATGTTGACTGAACACATTCACACGTTCCAGCATTTAATTTCATAAACTAACATGTCCTTTGCTGCCGACGTAAGTCCAAAACATGGTCATGGCGGGCGGTTCCATACTTGTAATTTGTGTCAAACAACCTTTTCGGTCAAATTTGAACACCACATTTTCGGGAGCTCATTCATTGTTCTTGATCTAAATATGTGTCTTGTTTTTTGGTCATGTGAGTCATCAGCATTGCACCCCCAAGGCGATATTTGGTGGCTCAGCGCTTTAAGGCGAGACCACTTTTGGATCCTTTTGGGATGATTCTCCGCCATGTTGGGAAGGCTATTTCCCAAAGCTCTGTTTTTTTGGCTGGTTGCTGGTAAGGAGTCTTAATGGTGATTTAATGGTGATTAAACTTCTGGTAATGGAATATATATATATATATACATATATATATTATATATATATATATACATGGCTGGATTATGACTTTCCATATGTTGGGAATGTCATAATCCCAACTGACGAACTCCATCATTTTTCAGAGGGATTCAAACCACCAACCAGTTGGAGAAAGAGGGGTCGAATCCGCTTTTTCGGGCGAAAAACAAGCTGTATTTGCATAGAACTATCGGGTGTCAATGGCCTGTAATTTCTATTGGTTGACATGTTTTATACATTTTTCCCATCAAAGTCAAAGATGCTGTCACTATGGCAAAGTGCATCAAAGGTCAGCAAATGTTTGACTCATACTTGGTGGATCTGCAAGAAACCCTTATCCCCGCTTTGTTGGTGGTCCTCGGCAACAATGTCACGGTGAAACGTTCAGGTTTGGCTCGTTGCCTTGACACAGGGACATAAAGAGCGTTTCAAAATCTTGACGGTATACATGTTGCATTGCTTTTTTGGTATATAACTGAGTAATTTCATAATTTCACTATATACGCATACACACACATATATCCAAGAAAGAAAGAATAATAAAGCACGTAACCTCCAGTAAACTAACATAGCTATGGAAATGTGGTCATTTAGTTCAATGATTTACCTATCAAGAATGGTTGACTTTCCAGTTGGCAAACTGTTAACTGCCAAGGGCATCACTGCACCCTTCAGCGAACTCCTGGAAGCAGTCCGTCGCCTTCAAAGGTCATGGCCCAGGCGCATGAGTCGCATCAGTCGCATCAGTAACTGCTTTCCCGTCAAAATGATCTACAAATGGTGGCTTTCCGGATCTATGTTTGTTTAATCCATGATAGTTTACCATAAAAATGGTATAACAATTACTTTACTTCGTGTGATCCCCACCATGACATTTATACGTTTTCTTACTGGCAAATCTTCTGGCATTCTATCTGACATATCTTCTGACATTCTATTTGACATTCTATCTGGCATATCTTGTGGCATATGATCTGGCATATCTTCTGGCATATCTTCTGGCATTCTATCTGGCAAATCTTCCGGCATTCTATCTGGCATATCTTCTGGCACTCTATCTGACATATCTTCTGGCATTCTATCTGGCATATCTTCTGGCATATATTCTGACATATCTTCTGGCATTCTATCTGACATATCTTCTGGCATATATTCTGACATATCTTCTGGCATCTTCTGGCATATCTTCTGGCATATCTTCTGGCATATCTATCTGGCATATCTTCTGGCATATTTTCTGGCATTCTATCTGGCAAATCTTCTGGCATTCTATCTGGCATTCTATCTGGCATATCTTCTGGCATATTATCTGGCATTCTATCTGGCATATCTTCTGGCATATCTTCTGGCATATCTTCTGACATTCTTTCTGACATTCTTTCTAACTTTCTTCTGCACATTCTTTGTCCCATATCTTCCTACATGAGGTCCGGCAGGGAACACTTGGCGTGGATACTCGCGGTTGAGGTCCGGCAGGGAACACTGGGCGTGGATGGTCGTGGTTGAGGTCCGGCAGGGAACACTGGGCGGGATGGTCGTGGTTGAGGTCCGGCAGGGAACATTGGGCGTGGATGGTCGTGGTTGAGGTCCGGCAGGGAACACTGGGCGTGGATGGTCGTGGTTGAGGTCCGGCAGAGAACACTGTGGATCGCGGGTCGCAGTTGAGCAAGGACGACGAGGACGACGAGGACGACGAGGAGGAGGACGAGGAGGAGGAGGAGAGGAGGACGAGGCAGGAGGAGGCGGAGGAGGAGGAGAAGGAGGAGGAGGAGAAGGAGGAGGAGGCAACTGACATAAAATCTAACAACCCTCACCTGGCAGGTGGGGAAAAACACCCATAACAAAATGCGATGTTGTTCTAAATGATCTACAAATGGTATATCCCTCCCATTAAAAAAAAAACATAAAAGCCATAGTGTACCCAGTTATCTGCGTCAGCGTAGATACCCTGGGGAGAAAAAACAACGTTTCCTTGGCATGTCGCCTGACGGCCATGGAACCACCCATCTAGATGGGATCATATTATATTACCCTCTGGTCATGACTAACATAGCCATGGTATAGATGGCCCATTGAAATAGATGGTTTACCTAACTTAAAAATGGTGATTTTCCATGGCAAACTGTTAGTCATAACCAAATGGTATATTATATGGATCTGTACATAGTAAAGATGGGGACTGTCCTTTGAGATTTTGTATCAAGCTCAAGGTACTTAAGTTGGAAAGTTGGAACATCTTTGTCCGTGTTCATGGTTGTTTCAAATCGGTGCTTTATGAAACGTCCTTGGACGCCCTCAGCCCGTTCCCACTCAGGAGCTTGATCCAATGCCTGATATGTCCCGAGTCGTGGCGGTAGGAATTGATGAAATGTTGAACCCTTATAGTAAAACACGCACCCCAGAAACCTTTTAATGAAACAAAGTGTCATAAAGGGGGATTGGATTATACTGGCTGAGATTCTGTATGAAATCTGCCCGCTTTTCGGCTCGGAGCGGCGATTCCTCTCGGGGCGGGAAGCCACGGTGGCCCAGGCCGAGAAATGTTGGACTTTATCCAGTGGTGAATCATGTTCCCTATCGGCGAAAGCAGCCAACCAGGGAAGTGTTGCGCCAGTTGGTATGCCAACAGCTGTTGGCGCTACAGCAAGCCACTTCTTGAGTACCAAACTCTTTGAATATATATATATATATATATACATATATACCCTCAGTGTTATCCAATGCACTTATTGCTTTTGATCTTTGATTCAATGAGATCTTCAATGGCTAGTCTTCCCAATTTACCCAGCTGTTTGGTGCTTCCACGCGCCACGCAAGTTCTTGGCTCGGCTTGAGACGGTGGGGCGTGTACGGCCATGGAGGGGATGCGTCCTGAAGGTGTTGAGGAGTGGTTTCAGATCCCGGGTTTGCTTCCTGGCGACGACTGCGGAGGATGACTTCCCTTGGATCTGATGATCCATAATCTTCCCATCATTTTCCCATGATGTTCCAACATGTTTCCATTATTTCCATCATTTTTCCATCATCTTCTCATTATCTCCCCATTATTGTCCCATTATTTCCCATCATCTTTCCATTATTTTTCCATTATCTTCCCATCATCTTTCCATTATCTTTCCATTATCTTTCCATTATCTTCCCATACGGTTCTTGGGGTTTCTCCAATGGGACTATGGGAATGGGGGTCCCTTTATGATAGTGGGGGCCCATGGGGGCCCTATGAATTCCACAAAGTGCTGATCGAACTGAAGTGGTGGGAGATGACAAGATATCGTAGAGATGCTGGGTAATTTTGATCGAATTATACCGACCTTTGTCCCAAACTGGGAGTTACATGGTGGTCTAATTTCCGGGGTCACAATTTCAGGCTTTGATTTACTTGCAAAATTCCTGCAGGGATTGGACATGATTGGAATTGGGGATGATGCAGGAGGTCTCACTCCAGGAGTCAAAGGTTTCTCATGGTTTCGGTGTCAAATGCTTAAAAAAAGCTGCGAATTTGGACACATCAAGGGGTCAATGATTCCCAGTTCTGACCACATGCATGGCTCATGGCTCAGTTCTACCCCCAGAGACGTGCGCAAGCCCCCTTGTGGTTGGTTGATGGCTTGGTTGTACCTATCTATTGTGATGCATGTTACACAACATCCCACCAAAATGAAATCACTATCTATAAGATACTATCTATATATGATGATGATAAAGATGTGCATACATACATATATATATATATATAATGTCGGATGCTGATTAGTGTAGGGCCCCCCCCAAAAAAAAACAATTTTGCGCTACACTTTAGGGTTGATTTTTTTAGGGACCAGCTACTGAATACAATTGGATCAATTGATTTCAATTGATTTCAATTTACTTTCAATTGATTTCAACTGATGTTCAATTGATGTTCAATTGATTTCAATTTACTTTCAATTAAGTTCAATTGATTTCAATTTATTTTCAATTGATGTCAACTTACTTTCAAATGATTTTCAATTGATTTCAATTTAGTTTGAATTTATTTTCAATTGATTTCAACTTACTTTCGATTGACATCCCATAGTAATCCCATAGAAATGTCATGGAATTCCCATAGGAACCCCACAGAAATCCCATAGAACGATCATAGAAATAACATGGAAACAGCATAGGAACCACAAAGAAATTCCATAAGAATCCCATAGAATTCCCTCAGGAATCCCATAGTAATCCCATAGAACTATCATAGAAACACCAAAGAAATCCCATAAGAATCCAATGGCAATCCCATAAGAATACCATAGAATTCCCATAGCATCCCTTCAGAAATCCAATAAAAATCCTCTAGAAATATCATAGAAACATCATGGAAATCCCATAGGAATCCTATGGAAATCCCATAGACATCCTTTTGAAACCCCATAGGAATCCCAAAGGAACACCATCGGCATCCCATAGAAATCCCATAGTAATCCCATAGAAATATCATAGAAATACCATGGAAATCCCACAGGAACCCAATAGAAATCCCATAGAAATATCATAGAACCACCATAGAAATTCCAAAGAAACCTTATGGAAATCCCGTAGAATTCCCAAAGAAATCCTCAAGAAATACCATAGAAATACCATAGAAATCCGGTTTAAATCCCATAGTAATTTCATAGAAATATCATTGGAAATCCATAAGAAATATCATGGACATCCCAAAGAAATCCCATAGAAATATCATAGAAATACCACAGAAACCCCATAGGAGTCCAAAGGGATTCTCATAGACATCCTTTTGAAACCCCATAGGAATCCCACAGAACTACCATAGACACACCTTTAGAAACACCATAGAAATTACATAGAATTTCCATAGTTGTTTTTTTTAAAGCCCATAGAAACACCATAGAAATCAAGGAGAGGATGCCAGGAGAATTGAACTAAGTAAGAGTCAAAAGCTATAGCAAAGGAAAGGAGAACATGATTTTGTAAAAAAACAAATCACTTCAAAAAAAAATCTGGACGCAATAGAGAACCCCCACAACAAACATACTATTGAAGATCAGGGTTGCTCATGGACTACCCCCTTGAAAAATTGTTTGGGTGCAGTTTTTTTTTGGTGGTTTAATAAGGCATCCTATAATTATTTTTTGTATGTTCAAAAACATGTTGCAAGTATTCATTAAATAATCAAGTTTAAACAAAATGAAAAAAACTCCAAAAGTGAAATTAATAAATAAATTAAAATGCTGAAAAAATGCCTCAGAAAAAAGTTGACCCAATGCCGTACCACCCAAACAATTACACTGATTTAAAATTATGTTGGGAAAACTTGCAACAATACAGTATCCTCACACTAATCGGGGTACAACATTATATTTAATTGATATACATGTTTATATCAATTTAAATACGTTTCTAAATAAATATATATATATATGTGTGTGCTCGCCTTCAGCTTCCGTTGAACTCTCTTAGATGGCGATGGAGAGAGAGATATACAGTAGATATACATCGCCAAAAACAGTATATAGATGATATACAGTAGATATACTGGATCCTATATATGTATACATATATATATATATAGTAGATATTGAGATTTACTGGAGAGTACACTATTGAACCATTTATTAGTTATAACTGGTTATAAATGGGATTATGAATTCTATAAATGAGATTATAAGTACTTATAACTGGTAAAGGGCCGCAATTGTAGAAATCCAGTAAAGAAATAGCTGTCCAATCTCCATCTCCGCCCACGCTGAGGGTTTGGTCTGACGAAGGCTGGGAAGTGGCCATGGCCCGGCCTTTGGCGAAGTTGTCGCACCGCAGCTGCCCCTGGGGTGGACATCTGATCCGCTTCTCCGTGAAGCACGTGCCTTGTCGGAGTTGATGAGATCTACCCTCTGGATCCCTCTGGTAAACGTTTACATAGCGGTATTGAGAAGGCCCATTTATAGTTGCTTTACCCATTGATAGCATGGTCATGTTCCATAGCTTTTTGTGAAATTACCAGAGGGTATATATCTCTTATGTTTGCTTAGACCTATCCATCTGTTTGAATTATATTTAAGTTTTTTTGTTGATGTTTGTTTATTTCTTTGTGATGGGGGCAATCAGAGTTAGCCCACCCCAGGACATGTATTTCATGATGTGGTAAACCCGCCCACCAATTCGTTGGAAACAAACACTTGAAAACATGATGTTTTTCAGTGCCTTGGTCACTGAAGCTTCTGGTACCCAAACATTGCTGCTAAAAAAATCTTACCAAGGGCAATTAAGATCTGGATAGATATGGCTTCCTCTTGGATGTGCCAAACAACTATTATTTGTTCCACAATCATGTCTTGAACAAACCTGCAAACGAACCTTGAACGCTTGAAGATTTGGATAGAAAATAGCTGCATGGGCTCACCATAGGGTTGTTGACCACACATTCCCTTCATTTCCCTTACCTTGCGCCAGCTCGTGATCAACAATGCGCCCGAAAAGACCGGGAATGTCCTAGTCCGTCCAGAGGTGCGCGCAGCGTATCATGACGCTGGGCAACCAACCAGGATTTCATGGTTTTCAATTGCATGTTTGTGGATGTGGTTTATAGCAGCCCCCAAAAAAGATAGAACATTTAAGTAGTGGGAAAGTGCGTTTCAAATTATATTTCCTGGATTACTATTATATATATACACACATTGTTTGTATTTCTGTTTGTTATATAGCAAATTGCTCCAGATCTCCTTGCTTTGGAACGGCTTTTGGCATTTCAGCTTGAGACATCCGCTCCAATGGGGTGGGTCGGGGGTTCGCTTGGAGCGCCGATAAGTGGATCGCTTAGAGCGCCGGAAAGTGGATCGCTTGGAACGCCGAAAAGTGACATAAGAGATACATAGCGCATCATAGCGCTAGAGTTCCATATATGCGCAGAGGCATATAGACAAATAAATGGATGAATTCATATGTCGCTGAAGCACGCGATAACATTCGATGCGATCCGCTTTTCGGCATTACTTGACGAAGAAACGTATCAGGAACGTCTTGCAAGTTACTTGACGAAGATGTTACAACGTATCAGGAACAGCCGGCACGTTACCTGAAGAAGAGTTTTCAACGTATCAGGAACGTCTTGCAAGTTACTTGAAGAAGATGTTCCAACATATCAGGAACATCTGGCAAGTTACTTGAAGAAGATGTTACGACGTAGCAGGCACGTCTTGCATGTTACTTGAAAGAAGAAATGAAAACGTATCAGGAACGTCTTGCAAGTTACTTGACGAAGATGTTACAACGTATCAGGAACAGCCGGCACGTTACCTGAAGAAGAGTTTTCAACGTATCAGGAACGTCTTGCAAGTTACTTGAAGAAGATGTTCCAACGTATCAGGAACATCTGGCAAGTTACTTGAAGAAGATGTTACGACGTAGCAGGCACGTCTTGCATTTACTTGACGAAGATGTTACAACGTATCAGGAACAGCCGGCACGTTACCTGAAGAAGAGTTTTCAACGTATCAGGAACGTCTTGCAAGTTACTTGAAGAAGATGTTCCAACGTATCAGGAACATCTGGTAAGTTACTTGAAGAAGATGTTACGACGTAGCAGGCACGTCTTGCATGTTACTTGAAAGAAGAAATGAAAACGTATCAGGAACGTCTTGCAAGTTACTTGACGAAGATGTTACAACGTATCAGGAACAGCCGGCACGTTACCTGAAGAAGAGTTTTCAACGTATCAGGAACGTCTTGCAAGTTACTTGAAGAAGATGTTCCAACGTATCAGGAACATCTGGCAAGTTACTTGAAGATGTTACGACGTAGCAGGCACGTCTTGCATGTTACTTGAAAGAGGAAATGACAACGTATCAGGAACGTCCTGGAAGTTACTTGAAGAAGATGTTACAACGTATCAGGAACGTCTTGCAAGTGACTTGGCGGAGATGTTAGAACATATCAAGAACGTCTTGCAAGTTACTTGACGAAGATGCCACGCCGTATCAGGAACATCTTGCAAGTTACTTCAAGAAGATGTTACAACGTATCAGGAACGTCTTGCAAGTCACTTGACGAAGATGTCACGACGTAGCAGGAACGTCTTGCCTGTGTGTGCACAGGAACATGAACGTTATTACCCCACCCCACCCCACCCCACCGGTAACTGATCATGAAAGAATAGTGCAGTGCCTGTGTCTGCAGGACAGCAAGAAAGATGATGAGGTTGCTGTGCCTGTGTCTGCACAGGAACATGAACGTTATTACCCCACCCCACCCCACCGGTAACTGATCATGAAAGAGTAGTGCAGTGCCTGTGTCTGCAGGACAGCAAGAAAGATGATGAGGTTGCTGTGCCTGACTCCATGTCCCAGCCCCGTGTCCCCAAGTGTTACCCTAAAGGTATGATTCTCTGGTGCTCTAAGTGATCCACTTTTTTGGTGCTCTAAGTGATCCCATGGTGCTCTAAGCGATCCGGTGCTCTAAGTGATCCACTTTCCGGTACTAAGTGATCCCTTAACCAGTGGGGTGGGGGTGATCATCCGATGGATCAATCGTTGCGTTTACCCTCTGGTAAACTAACAGTTTGCTATGGAAAATCGCCATTTTTAATGGGTAGTAAATCCATTATTTCTATGGCCATTTTCAATAGCGAACTGTGCGTTTACCAGGGGGTAATTCACGCGTGTGGGGGCCAAGCAATGACCCCGGGACTGCTCCTGGGGATGATGTAAGCGCCGCTCATTGCCCTCGTGATATGTCAGGATCCTATGATCGAGAAAAAATCAGAGCATAACAGAAAAAGATTGTGATTCATAATATGATTTCCAAGAATTTCCACAAGCCAATTAATCAAAGGTCAATCATCATTTATGAAAGGTGTTCGGGAGCAAAGAGGAGACCCCAAGAAATGGCAGTTTGGTAGTTGGGACCATGTCATTCCATGGTCCATGTCCCAATTTGATTCAACTTGTGTCAGAAACACCCGAGTTTGAGTTAGACACATTCCGAACTGGTTTCACACAGGGTGGAGCTGCGGTTTGTTAGCTAAGTGAGTTTATACTGTTAATATATTATGTTGGCTTTATGGGGGTTATATGATATTTACCACCAACAAGATCGACAAGTCAAGTCCGATTCATCTTATATCTATTTTTGGCGGTGTTCTTTCATGTTGCAATCTATAGTCACCTTTAGCATCAATTATATAACTATACTTTGTCATATCCCCCATAAACCCCGGTTCGTTCACCAAATTTGTGTTTTTTTTTTAACGCAGACCCACCTTGTTGTTAATTAATCCAAATCAACAATAATGATTAAGATCACCTACAGTACACGTATCAAGTATCATACCTGTATATATATATATATATTTATATATGTATATACGTTTCTTTTTTGTTTTTTTGCTTATTCTTTTAGTCTTAAAAACTTGTTATATGTTACCATAGTCAATCATACCCATAGTCAATCATACACAAATGTATGATCATGTATATATACATATATATACGTATCTGGCTGGTGGTTTCAAACATGTTTCCATAGTAATTATATGGGATGTCATCCTTCCCATTGACTAATATTTTTCAGGGAGGTTGAAACCACTAACCAGATATATATATATATATATACGTATACGTAGTCAATCTACCAAAAACTGGTTGGTGGTTTGGAACATGTTTTATTTTCCCCAATAGTTTGGATGATGATCCAATCTGACTAATATTTTTCAGAGGGGTAGGTCAACCACCAACCAGTAAAAGAGCCACCCTTTTCTATGGCCGCTGAGGACCGAATCCCTCTGACGGGTACCAGGATGTGCCTCGAAAAGGTGGTTCAGCCAGGTGAAGCAGTTCTTCGAGGACGCTCTGCACGGGTGAAGCGGTGGCTTGGGCCCTCAAGAAATGGTGGATTTTTTTCGGGGAAGAAAGGATGGCTTAACATGGGTTTTAGCATCTAGATATGGGGGTTTTCCTGGACATGTCATGGAAATATTCAAGCCTTTCCTGGGAATGTAATGATTTTCATGGGCAAGGACTCTTCGATCAATGACGAACAGTTTGCGAAGTGGGATAGATGGCCCATTCAGCTTGATATTTTACATAAACACATGGCACAACTGTGGTGATTTTCAAGTTCGCAACCTGTTAATCATTACCAGAGGCTAGTGCTGGATGTGTACGCTTGGATTTGTTGAGATATGTTAAGCCATTTTGGCAGAGATAGAGGCACATGATGCCGCTGCGGCCTGTCATGGAGATAGGGAGATGGATGTTGTGACCAACTCATATCCTAGCAGCCTAGCATCTGGCACTCTAACTTAGCTATGGAAAATAATCCATTGAACCCG